>JAMXBB010000003.1:42397198-42740909 GCA_024138015.1 Lumnitzera littorea
CCCCCCCCCCCCCCCCCCCCCCCCCTAGCCTTTAACCAACACCTCTTTCCCTTATGCCAACATGCCCAATGATTTGAGAATTTTGCCAACCTCAAAGTTGATACTAATATCTTTTATCCCTCAGAGGTGCTTGACGAGTTCTGCATTATGGCTTTTCCAAGCATCATCACCAATCATGTTCTGGACATTCTTTGGCTTCTTACTGAGGTACATGATGATGCCATTAAGTATATTCATTGTAATATGTCGGATTCTCTAGATGATTAGGGTAGACCAAAACTAAAAATGAATCCAAGTGATGAAATTCGTCGTCATGCTCTTTACACTTATGTTTATGGTACCTTAATCACTATTACTCTTGAAGATATCTATGATCTTATTGACACTGCTGTTGAAGGAACTGAAGTAAATGTTGATTATTATGGGGCCAAATTTTATGAAAAAATATTCAAATATAAGGGTATTGGTGGAAATTGGGGTAAGGTAAAAAATTTAGCAACCATTAGCTTGGATCTTAGGACCAAAATCCTCCATCATATTATGGTTCATAGTTATTGCCCTCGTCGAGGTCAGCAATCAAACGTTACACTTCAAAACTTATTGATTCTGTATTATTTGATCATGAACAAGTAGATTAACTTCTTTAGTATCATTGTTCGGTGCTTCAAACATGTTACTAATAACCCCTCTCAAGCTTTCCTTCATTTTAGGTGCTTAGTTACACAGCTGCTTATCAAAAACAGTATCCAATTTCCTATCCCTACCTGAGTTGCTCGAGTTAAGCATCTTGAGCTAATTAATATTTGTCGAGGCATTTAGAAGTAATCAAGGAACAACTAGGTTCGGAGGAAAGGCCTTTCTCCTCTTGATCTTGGCTTTAAGCACCGTACTCAGGATCCTATCACTTCTTCTGATGAGCCAAGTAGTCCTAGTGCTCATACTTACTCTGGTGCAACTCTAAGCTGTGTTACCTCTCCTCCACATAAGGGTTCTTCTCACCAGCCTCCACTTGACTATGGGTTCCCTTCTCTTGATCTGATTGCTTCTCTGGCCTCTAAGCATCCTTTTTATTAGTATTCAGAGATGCGCTACAATCAGCTTTAAGAGAACGTTTATAATCACTTATACAGCAGGTTTCAAAGACTCTATTGTCATTTCCAACAGGACTACCATTACCCATCTTGCCCTTTTCCTCCTCTAACTCAGGACGATGATCCTCCTATCGCTTAGTCATGCACTTCAACTTTTTATCTTTTCTTTGCACTTTTTGTTTAAGGACTCAGCCTTTGGCCACTTTATTATTATTATTATTATTATTATTTTTGTGTGTATTGAGAACTTTGGTCCTTATTGGACCTACTTTTACTACTAGATATTTATGGCCTTTGTAATCTCTTTACTAAACCTCTTGTGAACTCTTCTTCTAAATGAACTTGCCTTGCTATATATGGTTGTCCATTGTTAGCTGTTTTCGTGCTCTTTTTAAGCCTTGTATGTTTTTTATTTTCTTCTTGCAAGGAGCATATTCTTTGGTATAAGTTAGAACTTTATTGAATTTTCGGCTTGAATTTTCGGCTTGAATTTTCTTCCCTCTTTACTACCTGGATCCTCCTCCTTTTGATGAGGCAAAAGGGGGAGAATAATTCAAGTCATTCATAGTCATTCATTGGTTAATTCAAGTTTTGTAGTCTAAAATTTACAATTGCCTAAATTGGATGTTTTTGTCGATTGGTTAATCATAAGTAAATTAGGTAATGATCATTCCTTATTAACTTTTAGACAGATACATTATAATTTTAGCAAATTTATTATATCGACTTATCATGAAAAGGATCAATTCTCACCTTTTTGCTCAATCTTATTCAATCATTGATCATCTTGAATTGCCATGATAAATTGAAGGGGAGCATTAGATTGAGGGGGAGCTCTTAAAAGAGTTTTATCCTCATCAAAAAGGGGAGATTGTTGAACTTAAGGTTTATTATTTGATTTTGATGAGAACAAAACAAAAAGTATATAACTAAACATATTGTTTTTTAAGAGAACAAAACAAGCGGATGATTAAACTAAGTATTATTTGATTATATTGAGGTAATTGAATAAGATTAATTAATTTGCTTAATGATTAAATATGTCAATTATCTCTACAAAAAAATTAATCTTTTGAGTAGTGATCAAATGATCTTGAAGTTAGGTTGCAAAGAATATTTGTTTGTTGTGTATTAAAAGAATTTTCAAGTGATATTTAGTCTACGAAGTTAACAACTCAAGGAAGAACCAAGTTAACGGTATAAAGCCTTGAAAAACACAAAGAAAAGTATACTGATCTAAAAGAACCGGCTTGTTGATTTGCTTGCCAGTAGAGTAATTTTTACTAGCTTGCTGATAGTTAAAAGTATCGGCATGTCAGTAAGTCTGATATAACTAGCCGTTAGAGCATTTAATGCACTGTAACGGGAAGAATTGAATGGGATGATATAAATGCTCAATAACCTGACCATGGACAGTAGAGAACTGATCTTTTGCTACAGTATTTCAATATTCTTTTGTGTTCTTACTGTCTACAATTCTTATTATCTCTTGCACCATAAATTGCTAATATTTAGAGAGATTTTAAGTATAGTGCTTGTAAGCTATTAGTTGCAAAGTATTGAGAGTTGAAAGCACTACACTAATAATTCTTTAGATTGAGTTTTTGTGTTTTGAGTTGAGATTGAGTTTTTGTGCTGTAAGTTGAGATTGAGTTTTGTGTTCTCTTGGAGCTTAGATTGAGAAATCAATAAAGTGGTGTGAAGTCCTCGGTTAAAGACATTATGTATCCATGGAGACTAGAGGGCAGTCTAAACTCCAAGTCATATTCGGGCTTGATTTTCTTTATCCTTGTCTCTTTTAATTTCCACACTTATTATTGTTTTATTATTGCTTTGATTACTTTTATTATTGCTTTTAGTTGTTTATATAAAAAAGGAAGTGCAATTTGTCTTTGAAACTCAATTCACCCCCCTCCCTCCCCTACCCCCTTCTTGAGTTTAGCTTAGTGTTCTTCATATAGCACTACTGGAAAGACCCCATTTGAGGTTATCTATGGCCTTAACCTTACCATTCCCCTGGATATGATCGATCCCCTAGCAACTATTGAAGAAAGTCAATCTAAAGTGGATCAAGCCCAAAAATTACATAAAGTACAACAATTTGTCACGAAGAAGGTCGCTAAGTTCAATTAGAGACAACAAGAGATTAGTAACCGAGGCCGCTGAACCATTTCTTTCCAGCCAGGGGACTTAGTATGGATTCACCTCGACTAAAAACAATTTTTCCACTTAAGACAAAGCAAATTATCTTCTCGAGCTGATAACCCATTCAAGGTCCTAAAGAAGATCAACCGCAACTCCTACCAAATTGAGTTGGATGATGGCTTTGGTGTCTCCTCTACCTTCAATGTGTCCGATTTAATTCCCCATCAACCAATAGAAGACCTTATGAGCGCTTCAGAAGAACAAGTAAAAATCGCTTCAGATTTGAGGACAAATCTCTTCGACCCCTGGGCAAATGATAGGAATTAACCCCTTGGACCGATTATAAGAAGCCAAACTAAAGGACTTCAAGGGCTTGCACAAAAAATACTAACTCTAAGCCATAGCCGAGACAAGGACTCCTATCCTAATTCAACCTCCTACCGACCTATCTCTCAGATCCTCATGTGTATCCAACATGCTCTTGCCCAACAACGAAGTCCTAATCTAAAAGATAGCCTCGAACTAGCCGAGCCAAGCTACCAACTTAATCCACTAGCGCTTGACTTCAAGACAGCTGACCTTTTTGCCAAGCTGATTGACTCCTGACCTCATCCAGATCTGGTTAGCCCTTGACTCCTAGCACTTCCTACTTTTACCTGTGTATCATACTCCTAACGTATAGCCATCAAGTGACATGTACCTTCTGACACAACGTTCCAAAATAATTCTTTTTTTTTTCCACAATGAATATTTTTTGTCCTTTTTACCCCTTTTTATTATGATTAATGTAACGTAATTATAAAATACCATTTTATGTTTTCATACATGTAAAATAACCTTAGTGGGCAAGTATATAAATCCCTACTTTCCTTGTACGCAGACAATCATCCCTGAATACAAAAATTACTCATTTGAGTTACCTTAGTGATCTCGTTATTCAACTCTTATTTATTCCCTTTAGTAAGAAATAGTGGTGAGCAACTCTTCAAATTAGACCAGTGTATCATATCCAGTAGATTGTAGGCCGGGTAGGATCAGGTAGTACATCATATCCATTTGGTAGCTACCTAGACTTTGCTAACTCTTTTTCTTATTTATTTTGGTTTGTTTGTTATGGTGCCTCTCCATGTGTTTGACCCTGGAGACGCATCACTTTCTAAAATAGGTTTTTAAAGAGATTGTGGTATAAACATTTGAGAAGAAATCAAGTTTTATAAATAACTTTAGAAAAGTGACATAGTAATGATTTATAAAAGTCCATAAGCTTACAAAACATATTACAAGTAACAATAGTTGAAAACTATAAGGTCACCTGAAGACATCCTATTAGTTTTATTAAAAGTTAGTAAAGTCAATAAACAAATAGGAATCCTGCCAATTAGTTTTGAAATTTACTCCCTAACCCTATTCTCTGTTCTTTTAGAACTTAGAGTAATACTGGTATATCTACTAGGAAACCTACAAAGCAACTATAACAGAATGAGTGACAACTTACTCAGTAAGTGAGATAGAGATAATAACACTTATTTGACACATAGCAACTAGAGTTTTTAAGTAAGTTTAGTTAGATGCTATGCATGTATAAGCAAGTACTATCGTATAACGTTATTCGGTTCATTGTGAGATTAAAGAAATTACACTCACTCTAATCTAGATTGAGGAGTTTGGTGTCGTATACTTCATGAATCGCAACCAAACCGAGGCTTATGCAATGGAGAGCATACTCTACCTAAGACCTCACTTCAAACGACGATCCTCAACCTAGTTGTGGCCTCCTCTCTTGTTACTTAGTTTAACTAAGGATAAGGAGAGGACCATTTCAACTATCCTCATCAAAGAGTTCGTGTTTGGCTCGAGTATCCTTATCTTTTCTTTTAGTGAATTGCGATGCAAGTTTAGTTAGAAGTTGGGTCAAGTTTGAGTTACATTACTTTTGAGGTAATCAAGCAATTTCAGATGGTTCAAAATAAGCAACATCATAAAGCAACCAATATATACAGTCCAACACTCCGTAATAGCGATAAAATATTTAAGCACACATGCATATGTTACTAACTTACAATTATAAGCAAGATATATACTAAGGCCTCTAAGTATTCTTAAGTAATACTTCAAAGTGCGGTGAAGTATTGTTCCCACTTACCTAGATAAGTGATGCTTGATAATCTTGTATATAGGTCTCGTTTGCCTTAGTTACCCTAAATATTCAATACAATGACTTTAATTTCACTAAATATAAGGTAAATGAATTCATGTAAATGGTTTAAGTATAGTTATGACTTATCTTTAGCAAGTCATGTAAGGTTCATATTGAGTTCTAACTTGCTATTAAAGTCTCTAAACAAGATTTTGAAAGCTCACGTAGTACTAAGTTTTGTTCTTAGAACCTTTTGATGAAGTCTCTAGATATGTATCTGTAGACTAGTAACCCTTTGTCCGAGTCTTTGATGTTATTCCAATTATACAGCTTGCTCTATACAATTCTCTAAACAAGCTTTTGAAGTCATTTCATCTAAGCATTTCATGCCATTCAATTCTTGATGAAGTCCCTACAACCATTTCAATTGCATTCCCCTTGCTAAATACTTCGTAAACAAGTCTATGATGAGGATATAGTTGAGTCCTTTTACTATTCAACCTTCTAATCAACTCTCTAAACTAAAGATTAAGTCCCCCCCCCCCCCCTTTACAGACCGATCTCTAGAGATGTTTCTCAAGTGATTTTATCTAAGCTTTTTAAATAAGCTAATATTTTGGTCTAGTCACTGAAATTATTATAATCACACTTCTTTCATCAAATAACTTCTTAGACAATGCTCTAACATATTTAGAGTTTAAGAATCCTTTCATTCGCTAACCTTTTGAAGATGTATTTGAAGTCACTACAACCACACTTCTTTTAGCAAATAATGTCCTAACCAAGATTTTGACGTAGTTATAATCAAGATTGTTGCACCAGCTATCCTTCTAATCAAATATCTAAACTAAAAATTTAAGTCATTCTTTTACTAGATCAACCTTCTTAAGAAGTCTCTGAACAGGTTCAATTCACTTGTTTGTATAGAGCAACTCGCTCCAACATCTTATTATAGTTTACAAGTATGATAGATCATGATCATACAATAGGTTTTTCATACCCATAATCACCATTTTACCCAAATTTCCAAATCCTCCAACTTTCAACTTAATGCATATATACCATAACTAGTGGTTTATGTGTATCTTAACTCCAACTCAAACTGCACAACTCCAGGTTATTCGTCATAGTAAAATATGACCCAAATAAACTTCAAGACTTGATACCAAGGGTTTTCATCAAGCTCAATATATAAAATCCTCAAGAAAATTGTATTTTTCACCGAATTTAAAGGCCCGAAAATTCCTAAAAATTATAGAAATCATTTTTATCTAGAAACTTTTCATGACATATGTGACTCTCTAGAAAAATTTTAGTATAAAAACCATATTGATAGGGTCATTTAAAACTATTTTGAAATTTGGTCGATTTCGTACGATTTCTTAAGGAGATTATATATCTACTTAAAAATTTTATAATATGACATTTTCCTCAACGAGTATATGTAAAAATATTCCAAAATAATTTCTTTTTCATAATTTTAGAAGCTAGTTTAATATTTTTACTAAATTAAAGAAAATCCAGTTAAAATTGCAACTCACTAGAAATTGGCCATTCAACCACCAACAACCACCACCACTATGATAGCCCTTTTGGCGCCACCTTCACTATTAATCGATGGTGGTGGTTTATCCCTAAATCTTCCCTAGTGTTCTAAGTTTTCGCTCGGTTTGTGCATGTTTACTTCTTATTTTTCCTAGATTTCTACCTTAAGCTTTCCCCTTGTTCTCCAATTTTTTCTATAACCCCTACACTATAAAGAACCTATTGGGAGCCTTTGGAGAATTTTCTAGAATTACATGGATGAGAATAAAGCATTTTCTTTCTCATAAGGGCCTTTATACTCTAAATTTTTGCAAGTGTTAAGTATCTACACGCTATTTATAGAAACAATAGCTGTCCCACTTCGTTTGCTAAGCCCAAATCCTTATAAATCTACAAATATAGTATTTTTTAATTAATTTTTATTATTTTTCTTATTAATTTTTAGTAAAGTATGCATATTTTTGGGTTTTTTAAGCATTTTCGAATATATAATTATATATAATAATCACATCTGAGGTACACATGCTATTTTTATACATTAATCTATGTCATTTTATAATTTTAGTGTTCAAATAATTTATCTTTAAAATTTGGTTAATTTCCGTCACTTAATTTACATGTTTACGGTAGATATAATTTAGTAAAATTATCTCTTTTTAGCTATAATACTATTATTTTACCATATTTTTATATTTCAAACACATAATATATCATCGTTTAACTTATAGAATTCACGCGTAAAATATCGTATCAATCGATCTATTTTTGTATATACACTAGGGAATCAGGAGGCCCACACATGTGCTTTTCTACGTATGGTGAAATTACATGAAATGGCCACTAAAATGTATTAGAAAATACAAAAAGTTATACTGACTGCGTGCTATTGATGAGAAACTGACAATTTCTTCATTCTATTAAATATTGAAGAAATCATGAAATCATCAACTTGATATTGAATCAATTAAACGAATTAAATAATTGCAAATATATCTCAAAATTATCGTGCTAAGACATGAGTATATCACTTAATCTTTTAGAGTGAAATTTCATATCTCCATAACTAAAATATAAACATAAACCTAATTCATAGTTAACACCCCAAAGCTATCTCAAACGAACCATAAGCAACAGTATATTATGAAGGGCAATAGATGATTTAGGGGTGTACAACACGAGGAGTATATTATACGATGAGATGAAAGCTCGTCTTGAGATTTCGGTCCACCTTTTTGAAAATAGTTCTGAGAGTGTAATTATTCCTCAATGTCAATTGCAGAAGCCAAGTTTAATTTTCATTATGAGTTTTTCATCATACTCTTAAGAATTCTGGATCTTCGACTCGACTTCAACCACATTTTACGTTCCAGCTAGATTAATTGGTTTTCTGACCATTGTTCCAGTAATATGTAGGGGTAAGTTTTTTTCTTTGCTTTTATTTATTTATTTTTTTTAAATATTTTAGATATTTCTACTTTTCTTTGCAAACTTAATATTCAAACTTGCAACTTATACTGTGGGTTCTAAACAATGAACACATTTCAACAACCTCTAATGTCAATCCGATAACACAATATATGGCGGCTGTGTACCATTGGTCGGTATAGAAAAGAAAAGACGACCGGCAAAAATATAGTAATGAAAGACCTTATTAGATTTGACCAATTAATTTGGAGAAAACAGAAAAGATGTTGCCATATCTTCAAACTTCAAGACCGCAAAGTATAATAAAAAAGTTGACTAGATGAAACTTTAATCAGTGGGCTAGCTAGCATACAGTCACAGTATTGAACTTTGAGATATGATCAAGCCATGAAGGAATATGCGTAGATGATGCATGCATCAAACCCCACCCCCACTTTTTTTTTTCTTTTTTCCTCCTTTGGTCACATGGATATGATAAGAACCGACGTGGGCGCAAATGTCATCCAAATAGGATATGAATTTGTGGCCTCTCATACTCTAAGCTGGCAAATACGTGTTTGCCCCACCGAGCGAAACCATCAATATCGGATAGAATTATGGAAAGAGGAAGCTGTTATATCGTATGAGTCTAAATAAAATTGTATTTAGATTCTTTTTTTTTTTGTTTTCCAAAATTTATTTTTAAATGCAACGTCAGGTTATCAATTTTCAGCCAATTATATATTTTTTACGGGGATGAATATCTGGAGAATCATACCTATTCCTTGTAAATCAAGAGCGGGTTTCATACTATATGAGCCATAAGTACCCTAGTTAGATACAATTAGCCGATCACTGCCTCTGTCAAAACAATTTATATCTTAACTATAACCCAACTTTAAATCGTGCAAAACATTATCATCATCGACATGCTAGCATAATTGTAATATTTTTATCAATTTTTTTTTTCAGCCAATTGTGAGATCCCACAAAATTAACGATTAATAAGCACTCAAATTTAATGTAATCATGAGAACTATTAATTTAAGCAAAGATATAAGCCCTGTAACATGACAATTTGAGATTAATAGGTATATTTAGGGCATTCATGAAAGTTGTTTGTTTAAGACCAAATTTTACAATGAAATAGAAAAAATTAATTGAAGTGTCCTGATGATTTTGGATTTTAAAAATAAAATAATAAAATCACAATATAGTTAAAAGGGTAACTATAGCTATATTAGTTGTTAAATATAGAAAACGCGCCGATAATTAAGTAGTATATAAAAATAAAATCTTGAGTAATAAATTTAGTAAAATAACATGAAATGATATTTAAAGATTATGTACACTCACTAGTTATGCTTAATTTGTAGATATAAACTCGTAAATTAACATTTTAACTTCTCTCTCCCGAGCGACCCCCTCTCCTCTGGAGCACTTTCCCATGTCCACTCACACGACTGCTCGGTTTTGGCCTACTATTCCGTTTAGTGGGCTATGTCTTCTCTGTTGTTTTTTCCAGTTTTCCTTTTTCTTTTACTATCGTGTTTATGTCCGTTTCTCTTGTCTTAGTTTATATCGCATTATTTTCCTTTTCTAAATCGTTGGTTGGTATTCTTTCTTGTCTTCGTTTTTCCCCTTGGTCTGTTTCTTAATCCTTATCTAAATTCTTCATTTATATTCCCTTTATATGTCGTAACTTGTTTCCCCTGCTTGTCTAATATGTTAAGCAATCTGTTTCTATATATTTTCCCCATTTAGTTTGTTTGTTGTCTTTTGTTAAGTCCCATTTTTGTAACATACTTATATTAATAAGGGTCTATTCTTTTATATATATTGTAATATAAAGAGACATCTTTTTTTCATTTTATCTAAGACCTTAAAATTATTAAAAATTTTCACTTTTAAAAAGGGATACCATTTTACCAAGTTTAATATTTCTTCTTATTAAACCAAAAAATGCTCGTAAAGCTCTTTATGAAGGTATGAGTATTCTTTTAAATTAAAGCTTTTACTCATCATATTAGTTGATCACGTCCCACAATACTTGTTCCGTTATATACACATAAGCCTTGTGTACATATATCGTAACCTTATAATATTGTTGGAATTAATAAAAGTGTGCTATTTATTTTACAATTTATGCCCATATTTCTTATGTTTACTGTTGGTTTTCTTTCTTATTCATATTATTTACAAGTTTAGGCCTTATTAGCCAACATAGCCTATGGGTTAGACTTACTTACTATTACAAAGGTAGGACAATAAGCATTGTATGATTCATTTGTACGTTATCAGAGCCTAAATTATTCCAACAGGAGCAACCATAACATATTAAGAGGAAGTAAGTAAAAGGCTAGATAGCTTAGAGGAAATCCTCAAGGGATTATTTAAGTAAATGGATGATTTGGTCATACTATCAATAAGAGTGGTTGAAGTTGGAGCCAATCATTAAGATATGAAAGCTAAGATGACCAAGATGACTGAGAATTTCAGTGTCACAGTGCAGACACTTATAGAAGAAATGCACGTGATGACCGATAAGGTAAGACAACAACTAAGGACTAAAGTGGAAGACTTGAGAAACAGGGCATGTAACTAAGGCAAGGAAGGAAAGAATATTGGGGCTATGATGCTATCAACACTCCAAGTGAAGAGAATGCTTAAACATCAGGAGTCGACTTTCTTAGCTGTCCTTATAGAGAAAGAGGAAGTAGGAAAGACTGAGATATTGAGAGTAATTAGGAGTGTCCCAAAGGAGTATCATCTTATGATGCTTGATAAGCTCTCAAAGGAGTTGCCACCTAAGTAATCAGTAGACCACGAGATTGAGTTGATTCCTAGTGCTAAACCACTTGCTAGAGCTCATTATGGAATGTCGCCTACCAAACTTATAGAATTGAAGAAGTAGTTGAACAAGTTGTTAGAGGTAGGCTTCATTTGACGCTTGAAAGCACCATACAAGGCTTTAATTCTATTTCAGAAGAAGTAGGATGGGAGTCTGAGATTGTGTATGGACTATCGACCTTTAAATTAGCTGATAGTGAAGAATCATTATCCAATTCCTCTAATTGCTAATTTGTTTGATCGACTGAGCAAGGCTAAGTACTTTACAAAGCTGAATCTTTGCTTAACTATCATTAGCTTTGCATTGCAAAAGGTAGTGATCCTAAGACAATGTGTGCAATACAGAATGGCACTCATGACTTCTTAGTGATATCCTTGAGTCTCACCAATGCTCTTACAACATTTTGTACTTTAATGAATAATGTGTCATCTACCTAAATAAAATTGTTGTGTATAGCAAGACATTGTAGGACCATGTAAAGCACTTATGGATGGTTTTCCAAAAGTTGTAGAAGAATCATTTGTATGTGAAGTACAAGAAATGTGCCTTTACCCAAAAACACATCAACTTCTTGGGTTATATTGTTGAAGAAGGGCAAATTTGGATGGATATGGCTAACGTAGAAGCAATCAGGTAGTAGCTAATGCCTAAGAGTGTAACAAAATTACGGTCCTTCTTTAGACTTACAAATTACTACAAAAGATATGTTGAGGGATATTCTCGTTGAGTTGTAACCCTTACAAATTTGTTAAAGAAAGACTAGGCATGATCATAGGATGAGGGATGTCAGTGTGCTTTTAAAGAGTTGAAGCATATGGTTATGGAGGAGCCAGTCCTCAAACTTCTTAATATTTCTAAGCCTTTCAAAGTCCTTATGGATGCCTTAGACATTGCATTAAGTGGGGTGTTGATGCAAGAGAGTCATCTAATGGCATATGAGAGTAGGAAGTTAAATCAAACAAAGCCCAAGTACTTAGCCCAAGAGAAGGAGTTACTTACAATCGTCTACTATATAAGGCCCTTGAAACATTGTTTGTTAGGATTGAAATTTCTAGTGAAGACAAACAATTTTGCTACCAACCATATATTAACTCAACTAAAGATCTCGACCAAGCAAGCTAGATGACAAGAGTTCCTTGTAGAGTTTAATATGGAGATTAGTACTACGGCGGGCAAACTAATTAAGTGGCAGATGTGTTGAGCAAGAAAGTTAGCTTTCTTAGCACAGATTGTGCACCAGTTGATGAGTCAAATCTCAACTTCAATTCAAGAGCACATCAAGCAACATATAGGTCAAGACCTATTGGCTAAAAATCTTAAGCAATTGGTTAAGGAAGGAAAGACTCGTAGATTTTAGGTAGATAGAGACCTCGTCTATACAAAGGGGCATCAATTATGTCCTGAAGGTGAGCAAGTTAAGAAGGACACTCAAGAGAGAGTGCCATGAGAATCTGTAGGCTAAACATCCCAACTGGTAGAGGACACTAAGCTTATTAAAGCAGGGCTATTATTGGCCAATATGAAGGAAGATATGATGAGTTATAAGAAGACTTGCTTAACCTACCAGCAAGATAAAGTTGAGAAGCAAATGACTACAGGCCTATTAGAGCCACTCCCAGTGCCATCTTATCTATAAGAGAGCATCTCCATAGACTTTATCACTTCCCTACCAAAAGTGGGGGAGCACTTATCCATTTTTTTTTTTTTTTGTTGATAAGTTCTCTAAGTATGTCGCTTTCATTCCTATCACAAAGAGTTTAAATGCAGAAGAGATAGCTTAGCTTTTCTTTAAGCATGTTGTGAAGTTCTAGGTTATGCCCTTGAATATTGTGAGTAATAGAGATGCCAGGTTCTAAGGAAGTTTTAGATAGAGTTGTTCTACCTCCTGGGTTCCAAGCTGAGCATGACCTCCAGCTACCATCCATAGAGTGACGAGTGGATAAAGAGATTCAATGGTTTGCTAGAGGTATACATTTAGCATTTTGTCAATGCTAACCAAATGAATTAGGTTGATTTGTTGGATATTGCCCAATTCTATTTCAACATCCAATAAAGCTCTTCCTCCAACAAGAGCCCTATATATATCATTAAGGGTCAAAACCACTATTACCCCACATGATGGCCACACTATATACTGGGAGATGCCCAAGAGCTTATTAGTTCACTAGGGATTAGAAGTAGAGCTTAAAAGTAGCGAGAGCATACATTGAGATGGCTTTCAAGAAGATGAAGAAATGGGCAGATTAGAACTGTTGACCTAAAGAATATAATGTTAGAGATTAGGTTCTTATAAAGCTTCTTCCAGAACAAGTCAGAATATTGAGGAATAAGGATAGAAGATTGATCTAGAAGTACATTGGTCCAATTCTTATTATCTCGAAGATTAGAAGGGTAGCCTACAAGGTCGAGCTTCCTACATGGTTGAAGGTTTATCTAGTTTTTTATGTTAACATATTGAAGCCATATTACCCAAACATGAAAGACTAATCTTGTAATATGTCTAAGTGGTTATACGTCAAGATTAAGTTCAACTTGAGTCAAGCTATGGAAGACATCCTTATAGAGCGAAGAGTTAGAGATCTCGCTACTAGAGAAGAACATATAGAGTATTTAGTCGAGTGGAGAGATTGAGGAGAAGAAGATACTAGTTAAGAGACTAAAGAAGACCTCAAGCCTTTATCTAAGAGAAAGTTAACCTTGCTAGCTAGAAGACCTTCCCTACTAAGCTCCAATGTATATTGCCGATGACGTCAATAGAATTAAGTAAGGGAGGATGTCAGGGTCCCATTTTTGTAACATGCTTGTACTAGCAGGCACCTATTCTTTTGTACATATTATAACATAGAATGGGACTTTTTTTAATTTTAGCTAAGGCCTTATTATTATTAAAAATTTCTACTTTTAGAAAGTGATACCATTTCACCAATTTTAATGTCTCCTCTTGTTAAGCCCAAAAATGCCTATAAAGCTCTTTACGAGGGTGTGAATACTCTTCTAGATTGAAGCTATTACTCATAACATTGATTGACTATAACCGACAACACCTATTACATATGCATTACCCCTATGCACATACATTATAGTCTTGTAATACTGCCGGAATTAATAAAAATATGCTATTTATTTTATGATTCATGCCCATATCTCTTATATTTACTGTTAGCTTTCTTTCTTGTTTGTATTGCTTATAGCATTAGGCCTTGTTAGCCAGCATTGCATGCTAGTTAGGATTGCTTACTACTGTAGAGGTAGGACAGTAAACACCGCGTGGTCAATTTGTGTGCTAAAGAAAGCCCTCAACCATGACACCTTTATCGTATTAGGTTTTATCAACTACAAATGGAAGGCCCTATAGATTTGCCTCCTTGTGAAGAAATTACATTAGATGCTGCGGATCTAGAAATAGGTTCGAATACTAACTTAATTATGCTGGTTAGGAAGACAATTGCCAATAAAACACTCCCTAAGGCTACTGCTATAAACATCTTAACCCATGCTTAGGATTGTTTTGGTAAAGTGAAAGTATCTCATATGAACAACAAATTTTTTCCTGATAAAGGCAGTAGATCCTTCAGTTGTAACTAATGTTTTAGAGTTTCAACCTTAGAATATTCTCGAATTCTCAATGATTATCCATAGATGGGAATTAACTCAAAAGTTAGAAGATATAGATTTCGAGGAAATTTCTTATTAGATTCAGATTCATGGTTTGCTCTTACACATGTTGACATGTAAAAATGCTAGTGTTTTTGGTGCAAAAATCAGTAGAGTGGTTAAGTGTGAGGAAAATTCTTCTATGTTTAGAGACTTCTTAAGAGTCAAAGTAGGTTTCCTTGTTACAAAGCCTTTACTTCATGGTGTTTGGTTAAAGACTTTTGATCATGATGGGATATGGATATAGTTTCATTATGAACATTTGGCTAATTTTGGTATTGCATGTGGTGTTCTTGGTCATTTGGAGGAATGTTATATGCAACTAAGACCCCTATTTATTTTAAGGAAAATGACATGTTAAAGTAAAACATTTTCCTCTAACAAATATTTTCATGTGTTTGGATATTTTTATAAGAATTTGTTTAAATTTTTTTTTAATATTTAATTAGTGAATACTATATAACTTATAACTATATCTAAATATATTATTATCTACATGCTACTATAAATATAACCTATAAATATTTTATTTAAAAGCAAAGAATATAAATTTAAATGATTTTTAATATACATCATTATAAAGTTGGTTTTGACAATATTTTAATAATTCTATAGTTTTTTTTTACCCAATATAATGTTTTTCATGTTTAAAATATAATTTATAAGTTACAACAGGAAAAAAAAAATTCTTAGAATTAAAACGCATGCAAATATTAGATTAGAAAACAACATTCCATCTTAAAAATAGTTAGTTGTTTTTGGAAAAAGGAAAGAATTTTATCTTTAATGGGAAAAAGTTTTCCTTTGTAGGGAAAAAGTTTTCCTTTTTCTACTGAAAACACCTTTTCTAGTAAAACAAACAAAGGAGAATAGGAAAAGGTTTTCCAAAAAATATCTTTCTTGAAACAAATGGGGCCTAAGCCTTCCATCTTTTGTTCATTGAAAACTAGATAGTTCATTGAAAGCTAAATCTCTTTTCCTAACTATGAGAGATGTACCAAAATTAAGTGATGCAAAATTGGAGTTCATTCTAATAACTATAGCCATAGCTTTGTCACTTGCTATGCATAGAATGGTGGAAGTACCTCAGCAAGTAGCAACGTCTAATGGCAAGAAAGAGGTGTTGGAAACGGATATAGTGTTGGATGAAATTTTTCTAAAAGCTATTGTTAAGCTTGATTCTTTCCCGATTTTCATAAGTTTTTTTTAAACCAATCAATATTAAACCTTACCTTTTTAATACTGGTCCTCAACTAAGATTTAAAGAAAATCAATTCTTTTATTTTTGAAATGTTTAAGAGTCGCTAGTTGACTGGAGTTAGGAAAAAGAGAGTTAGGTTAAATCAATTGAGTAGACCGATTTAGCTTAGCCATTAGTCTATTTGAAAAAACAATTTTTGAAAACCAAAAGATTAAGTCCAAGGGCTACTTTTTTAAACTCTTACGGGTGCCACTACTAACTTTCCGAAATTAGATTTTCCTTTCAAAAGTACCCTTTTAAAAAATAAAATTCAATTACCAACTAATGAATTAGATTATATTCTAATAAATTAGACAAATTAAACTAATTTGGAAAAATTTAAGTTTTTTCGTTTTTTATATTATCCTAAAAGTTCCTACGTACCTACTATTCAGAATTAAATGTATGTAGTTCTTTTGACGAAAACTTTAGCGGGTTAATCAATTTTATTAAAGAAAAAGGTCAGTTTTACGTTTTTTACTTGATTTGATATTAGTTAAGGAAATCTTCTAAAGGGTCCTAATTAGGGTTTTATTTTTGGAAAATTCTAAAGTGTCCTAATTTTGAAAATTGGTTGATTTATTTTTGTTTATTTGGAAAATTATCCTTTCAAGTGATAAAACAATTTTTTATTATCTTCTTTACTTGATTTCATTTCATTTCATTTACTATTATTATTATTATTATTGTTCAAGTTTTAATTAAGAATATAAATAAATAGAAACAAACTAAGCTACGATATGCTCATTCCTTCTTTTTTCTCTTTTTCTTTTTTCCTTTTCTTTTCTTTTTTTTTTCTCTCTTTTAGATTACAATTACAATAGAATTGACCAAAAAAAGAAAAAATCAAAAGCTAAATAAAGGAAGTGGACCAAGTATGTAAGCAGGGGGTGCGGGTCAATACAAGATCCAGGTCAAATTTGTGGGTCGAGTTACCTAACCCAATTCTTGTGCACCGCACGTGTCTTGGCCAAAGGAGGAAAGCAGCAGCACGAAGGTTGTTTAAGGAGCCAAAACAAGTGGGAAAGGCTACTTTTATGGCTATTCTATTGGAGATTGTGGGTTTGCCTATGCGTCGTAGCCTAAGGTGGTGGTTTGGTGCTAGTTGATGCTTAGGCAGTAGTAGATGACACGTAAGGTAGTGAAGGTTTGTTTGGTATGAATGGGATCAAGGAGTATGTGGTTTGTGATTGTTTATGTTCATGGATGTTAGGTTTTTGCTGTTAGGGTATGGCGAGAGAGAGAGGTCAAGGGTCGCTAGAACAAAGGTTCGATAATGGGGTTTTGGTGTTAATAGGAATCAGGCCCTTAAACTAATCACTCATATCTGAGCTAGAGGACTCCAAGCACTTACGTGAAGAATACTAGCTCAAAACCAAAGCTGAGACGGGGATTCTTATGCCGAACTAATCTTCTACCGACCTATATATCAGATCCTCACATATGTTAGACATGCATTGGCTTAGTAATGAAGTCTTATTTTAGAAGATAACCTAAGACTAGCTGAGCCGAGCTCCCCAATCGACCACAGGCATCTAACACTAGTTTAGCTAACTTCTTTACTGGGCTGATTGGTTTCTGACCTAATCCAGATCAAGTCGGCCCCTGACTGCAAGCGTTACTCTACTTCTACCTACCTTGTATCATATTTCTCCTATCAAACCACTAAGCAACATGTGTCTTTTGACATAATATTCCAAAATGATTCTTTCTTTTTTGAACTGAATATTCTTTGTCTCTTTTACCCACTTTAGTATGTTTTATGTAACCTAATTATAGAATACCCTTTTTTTCTTTTCTTACATGTAAAGTAACCCTAGTGGATGTGTATATAAACCCCTACTTTCTTGTATATAGACGATTAACTAAAGAATACAAAATTTACTCACGTTAAGTAACCTTAGTGTTCTTATTATCATTCAACTCTTATCTATTCCCTTTAGTAAGGAGTAGTGGTGAGTAAACCCTTAGTTCAGACCAATCTATCATATCCGGTGGATTGTAAGCTAAGTAGAATTGAGTGGTGCGTCATATCCATTTGATAGTTGCTTAGACTTTGCTAGCATTTTTCCTTGTTTGTTTTTTGTTTGCTTCGTTGTGGTGCTTCTCCATGCATCCGACCTCGGAGATGCATTAGCTTCGCTAGTATTAGAGTATGGTTTCGTAAGGGAGTGTGTAAAGTTACAGTAAAGTTTTAGTTCGCTTTTTTGTTGGTGGTTACTATGTTCCTTCTTAGCTACTGTAGTGTGTTTGAGTGTAAGTAAGTATAGTTTCATTATTACTCTACTCTTACTTTGTTTTTCATTACAAGAACAAAGTAAGCTTGTTTTTATTCTGTTTGAGAGATTATCAGGTATTAAAGTTGTTAGCAAGTTGTTAATCTACTCAAGAAGTACTATACCATGTTAGATTGGAGTATTCACGGAGTTATTAGTGACTAGAGTAGTGGTGCTCAACTTGATCGTGGTTAAAATGATAGTAATACCCTAAGATCGATTGATGAAAAACTTGATAGACTAACTAACTTGGTTAAGAGTCTAATTATAGCAATGTAAGTTAACAAACAGCAACCCCATAATATACAGTACCACAACCCACAAGAAAATGCCCCTAAGAGACACCATGGCCAAGGTAAACGAATCAATCGCCTAGTTCGACTGCAATTAGCTAGAGGAGTAGCAAAATGAGTTGCTAAATGAAGACTGGAGTTGGAGGAGATTGAGGAAGATGATGAGGAGCTAGATGTTGAATAGTTTAGGGGAGAAGAAGAAGTTAACTATTACTAAGCGTAAGGATGAAGACACTGAGTCCCTTGAGGATTAGATAATGTCAAGGTTCAAATCCCACCATTCAGTGGAAGTGGAGATGCAGATGAATACTTGGAGTGGAAGAAAAGGTCGAGAAAGTGTTTGAATGTCATGAGTATACGAATGCTATCAAAGTTTGACTTGCTGCATTGGAGTTTAGTAAGTATGCTACTATGTGGTAGAAAAATCTAAATGCAGCCAAAACAAGAGATGAGAGACAAAGTGTTAGAACTTGGGATGAGATGAAAAGGTTGTTAAAAGGTAGATTTGTACCTAAGACTTACCTACAAGACACGTTTACAAAGTTGTAGCAGTTTCGCTAAGGAAGTCGATTTGTTGATGACTATGTTAGAGAGTTCTAGATTTTAATGATCTGAGCCAACATAGAAGAACTAGAGGCTCAAACAGTTTTGAGGTTCATTTCAAGGCTCAAGTACAAGATTCGTAATATCATAGAAGTATAGAGGTTTTATACCTTAGAAGAGGCAATAAAGATTGCATAGAGGGTTAAAAAGCAGAGAAGAACTACTCTAAGCAAACTTAGGCCAACAACCTCCCGATCCTTAGTCCCGCGTTGGCTTATTCAAGCTAAGCCGATGAGGCTATATAAGACCAAGGATAGGAATGGCCAATTTGATGATAGTCGAGCAAGCTATCAGGGCCGAGCTACTTAGACAAGTCGACTTGAGGTTAAGCTAACCCTAAGGATATATAAGAAAGGGCAGACCTTTGGATGGAAGACTAGAGAATTGAAATGCTTTAAATGCTTGGGCTTCGAATATATGGCTATTGAGTATCCGAATCGACGGATCATGGTGCTCTGAGGAGATGTAGTTGACAATACCGACGAGAGTGAACCCGAGAAAGAAGAAGATGTTAGAAAACCTAAAGTCGAAGAGGAGGAGGAGACCTGTGTCTATATCGACTAAGGAGAAGTGATAACCTTTGTCTTGAGACGAGTACTAAGTTCCTTACCGAACTCTAAGGAGGACTAGAGGGAGAATTTATTCCATACCGAGTGTACCATTAAAGGTCGATTGCGCACGATCATTGTGGATAGGGGAAGTTATACTAATATCATTGTATAGTCCTTTGTGCTAAGGTTGGGTCTACCGACCTCAAAACCTCCCCAACTGTATAAGTTGTATTGGCTTTATGATAAGGGTACTTCGTACATGATTGAACAAGTGATCGTACCATTTAGTGTTGGGTATGTGCATAGGGATGAAGTAGTGTACGATGTTATCCCCATAGGAGCTTCTCATCTACTGCTTGGATAACCTTGGTTGTTCAACTGATGCCTTACTTACGATAGATATAAGAACACATATGCCTTTGTCAAGGATGGAAAGAAAATTGTGTTACAACCCTTGACCCAATCCCAAGTAAATGAAACCTACAATCAGCTCACCTAAGCTAATAAAAAGAATGTCTTAATGATGAGCCAAAGAGAGTTCCGAACTATTGAAAAGGTTGAAGAATCTATGTTCCCGTTGATTAGAAGATTGTTGAAAATGAGAGATTTGGAGGATATCCTTGATGAAATCTGAAGCTTGCGAAATGATTTTTCCGATTTGTTTCCTGAAGAACTGGCTAAAGGACTACCTCCAATTTGAAGCATCAAGCACTATATTGATCTGCAGTTAGGTGCCACCCTGTCAAACTAACCTCTATATAGAACGAATCCTAAGTAGGCTATCGAGCTGAAAAGACAAGTGGACAAACCCATAGAGTAAAGATATATGAGGGAGAACATGGACCCTTGTGCTATACTAACTCTACTCGTCTCTAAGTAAGATGGTTTATGGCACATGTGCATTGATAACCAAGCAATCAACTGAATTACTGCTAAGTATAGATACCTGTAGACACCCAATTTTTACCCTTTGTAATTTTAATTTTTTTTTTTAAATAAGGTCCTAATTAGGAGAAAATAATCAAAATTTGAAAAATGATAAAAATACAAAAAATAAGAAAAGAAAAAATTAGAAATTTTTTTATATTTTTAGAAAATAAATTATTTTAGGGTTAATTAATTTAGTTTTGGTTCGATTCAAATATCTTTAGAGAGTCGCATAGTTTAAATACAATTTAATTGAATTAAATATCAAGACCTAGGCCAACGACTTAATGGATAAATATTAGAGTATTGATATTGTGTTAACTTGAAGTCATAGGTTTAAATCTTACAAGTCACTTACTTGCCTTCTATTTTTCTCTCTCTTTCATTTTTATAAAAAGCAAGTTAAGCATATGGAACCCACATCTAATCAAATCTTTTGAATTTAATTTGATCGGATTTGAATAACTATAAAAGATTTAAATCTAATTTGATTTTTTTTTTTTCAAAATGGATTTGAATTAATATAAATTATTCAAATCTAATTTGATTTTTATCAAATCAAATTAGAATAGATATAAGAGATTGGATTCGATACGATTCGATTCGATACGATTTATTTTAGGCTTTATAAATACAAAGCGTGTGGCATAAAAAACAAGAATTACACACTCCCAAAAGAAACTAAAAATCCTTCATTCATCAACGTTCGATCAGCCTTTAACCAAACTAAGCCCTACGCATGAGCAATCCAAGCCAATGACGTCGCCGCACTTCACTGAAGATCTCGTAAGCAGCAATATTATTCGTCTAAATAGGCCATTAACTAGCAGCTCCACAACTTCGCCACACTCCGCTGTCCATCTTCCTCACCCAAGCCACATCCAATCATCACGTCGCTGCACCACATGTGATCATCGCCAAAGCACAACGCCACTGTATGCGCCAACCAGGCCATAGTAGCGTTAGATCCACAACCCGACTGCAGCAAACCCCCCAATCCTCATCGACTATATGGCGAACCCAAACCCAGTAAACAGCAAATCACCCCCTTCTTCATCCTAACCAATGCCCCAATACAAAACTCGATAGCCAATACTAAGTCAATCTATTGAATGCGACCACAACACCGCCGCACATTACTGACCGACACTCCAACACACTACAGTAAGCTTCAGTTGCTAAAAGCCAATGCCATGCAGCAGCGGACCAATCCAACTCCGATCAGCCATAACTAATCCATCACTACACTGCAGCACGTCAACACTACACGATCTTGATACAGCACCTGACTTATTATATGCCACACACTTAACGATGGCACAATCCTCGTATGCTACTGCAGCAGCCACGTTCACCGACTGAACTGCACGGATCTACACGATAGCAAAACGCCTAGAGCACGTCCACAACACAACACCTAATGGTGATCAATAATAAAACTCGACGATCTACGTTGCAATTCTGATGAACAGCAGAACAAGACACCACTCACCACCGTCTACAACCAGACAAACTACACGCCTCATGGTGGCTCACTATAGAACAGCAACTCCATCATATGTTTATAATACCAGCCACTGTTCTTCACCACACAATCAAGAAGTTCAGGTACGTTTCTTTCTAGTTTTGAAAATTTTTTAATTGTTTATTTGTTATTGTTATATTGTTATTATTATTATTATTTAGATCCTTAGTTATTTAATATAATATATACGAATATGAATATATTAGTTTTAGGACATTTTATTCTTAGTCTTTTATATATAGATAGTTGTTTAATAATAATAATAATATATATATATATTAATTTAGGTATTCTTTTTTAACATTAGTTTCTTAATTATATAAATTAAGTATTGATTTAAGTGAATGTATATTTTAGTTTAGTTTAGGGATTGTTGGGATTGTTTTTTTTTAAGGATTAAGTTTTATTTAAGGATTCATCACATAGAAAGTTGTTTTTTTTTTAAATAAAAAAATTATAAAAAAGACCCTTTAAAAATAGGATTTTTAGAGTATTTCTTTAATACTTAAGAGTTAGGACCCCTTTAAAGTTTTTAAATAAATTAAATCAATTACAAACGTAAATCCAATCGATTTTTTTTTAAATTAAAATCAACCAATACACTAAAGTTTTTGGAAAAAACTATGGTTGTTTGATCATGGCTAACAGGTATGTAGGTACCTTCAAAGTAACGATAAAATATATAGAAACTTAAGTTTTTTTATTTTATTTATTTATTTATTTTTCTTAAAAACATTAAAAAAATAATTTGAAGGATAAACCTAATTTTGAAAAATAGATAGTGATATCCATTAGGGTTTAATAGGTTAACTCCCGAATTTCAAACCTTTTGGTTTTTTTATTCAAATTGAAATCAAAGATCAATAGCCAAATCGTAATTAATCTACCCAATTGACTACGGTTTCTTTTCTTTTTCCCAACTTCGGTTGAGTGGTAACTCTAAAAATTTTTTTTTTTAAAAGAACCAGAATTTTCCAATTTCTTTAATCGAGAATTAATATTAAATGGGTTAGGGTTTAGTATTAATCAAAAAATGGGAAATGAAATTAAAATAAGAGAAACCGAATTTTAGGCTCAATAATACCCGATACCAAGGCTCGAAGACATGTTAGATGAGCTTCATGGTGCCAAGACATTTTCAAAGATTGATCTATGAAGTGGCTACCACCAAATTCGTATGAAGTTGAGTGATGAATGGAAGACTACTTTCAAGATTAGGTATAGACTCTACGAATGGTTGGTTATGCCATTCGGACTTACTAACACACTGATCATATTCATGAGATTGATGAACCATGTAACGTACTCTCTAATTGGAAGATGCGTGGTTATATGCTTTGATGATATATTAGTATACAGTGCTAACCTAAATGATCATGTTCAACATCTTTGCGAAGTATTTGACATTTTGCGAGCTGAGAAGTTGTATAAGAATGTAGTATATGTTCTACTATAAAGAGGTGATCTTCCTAAGGTTTATAGTGTCAAGGGAAGGATTCCGAGCAAATGAGGAGAAGATCCGAGCTGTTCTTGTATGGCCAATGCCAAAGAATGTCATTAAGGTTTGAAGCTTTCATGGCTTAGCTTTTTTCTATAGGCGATTTATCAAAAACGTAAATACCATAATCGCCCCCTTAACTAAGCTAACAAAGTAGAATGAAGGTTTTAAGTAGAATGATTGAGCTAAGCAAAGCTTTAGGGAGATTAAGGAGAAGCCCACCTAGACGCATGTCCTTTTACTACTAGATTTTAACAAACCCTTCGAATTGGAATGCGATGCATTAGGAGTGAGAATTGGCACTGTCTTAATACAAGAGTAATAATAGCAAGAAGATTAGCGGTCCAACCCCAAAACTATTTTGTATATAAGAAAGAGTTGTACTCTCTTTATCAAGCCCTCACTGTTTGGCAACACTATTTGTTGCCATGAAAGTTTGTTACTTATATAAACCATGAGTCTCTAAAGCATTTAAGGAGTCAGAACAAGCTTTCGAAGAGGTAAGCCAAGTGGTTAAAGTTTATGGAAGGGTTCTCGTACGTCATTCGACATAAGGAGGAAAGTGTAAATGTGGTCATCAATGCTCTATCACGACGGCAAACCTTGCTAACCACTTTATAGACAAAATTATTAGGATTCTCACTCATTACTGAGTATTACGCTCAAGATCCTCATTTCGGCCCCATTATTGAATGGTGCAAGGATGGAATTGCTGCCAGGGAATATTATTTTAAGAAAGGCTATCTGTTTAAGGACTGAAGGCTATGCATACTGAACTATTTCATGCGTAAGCTATTGATCAAGGAAGCTTATAGTAGTGGATTATCAAGTTACTTTGGAGACACCAAAACAACCAATTTGTTGAGGGAGAACTTTTATTAGCTAAGTTTGGTCAAGGATGTTTATAAGGTAGTTAGTAATTGTGAAGCGTGCTAAGGGAAAGAGAGAAACCTATGGAGAGTACATGTTGCTGCCAACACCAACCTTACCTTAGGCCAACTTCAGCATAAACTTTATCCTAAGGTTGTCTTAGACATCCTAAGAGAAAGATTCTATATTTGTTCTAGTGGACTGCTTTAACAAGATGGCACACTTCATTGAACTAACAATGCTTTACATATTGTTGATTTGTTTTTATAAGAGGTTATCTGACCACATGGGGTACCGAAGACTATTGTCTCAAATCGGGACACAAAATTTTTGAGCTATTTTTAGAAGACTATTTGGAGAAGACTTGGAACCAAACTTACATTTAGCTCCAGTAGCCACTCTTAAACTGATCTAGACTAAAGTGGTAAACAGGATGTTAGGTAATCTGCTTAGAGTTGTTGTGGGAAAGAACTTGAAGGATTAGGATCTATATCTACCAGTTGTAGAGTTTACATACAATTGAACTATCCATAGCACTACTAGGAATACCCCATTCGAGGTTGCCTATGGCCTTAACCCTACTATTCTTCTAAATATGATTGGTGCTCCAATAGTTACTGAAGAGAGTCAATCCAGAGTTGATTGAGCTTAAGAATTGCATGAACTACAACAATCTATAACCAAGAAGATCGCCAAATTCAATTAGAGATAGCACGAAATTGGTAGCCGAGGCTACCGAACTGTATCCTTGCACCCAGGAGACTTGGTATAGGAACACCTTAGCCAAGAACAATTCCCACACATGAGACAAAACAAACTATCTCCTCGAGTTGATAGTTCATTCAAAATCCTAAAGAAAATTAATCGCAATGCTTACCAAATCAAGTTACCCGATGGCTATGGTGTTTCTTTGACCTTCAATGTGTTCGATCTAATCCCTTACTAACCAGTAGAAGAAGACCCCACATGCACCCTAGAAGAAGAAGCCAAAACCCCTCTAAATTTGAGGGCAAATCTTTCCAACCCTCATGCAAATGATAAGAATCAAGCCTTTAGAACAATCACTTGCAGCCGAGCTAGATAACTCTAAGGACTTGTACAGAGAATACTAGCTCAAAACCAAAGCCAAGACAGGGATTCCTATGCCGTACTAATTTCCCACCAACCTGTCTGTTAAATCCTCACATGTGTCAGATATGCACCTACCCAACAACAAAGTCTTATTCCAAAAGACAGTCTAGGACTAGCCAAGCTGAGCTCCCTAACTGACCACAAGTGTCTGACTCCAATTCAACTAACTTCTTTACCAGACTAGTTGGTTACTGACTTAATCCAGACCAAGTCAACCCCTAGTTGCAAGCGTTACTCTGCTTCTACTAACCTTGTATCATATTTCTCCCATCCAGCCACCAAGCGACATATGTCTTCTAACATAATATTCTAGAATAATTCTTTCTTTTTCATACTGAATATTCTTTATTTCTTTTACCCATTTTAGTATATTTTATATAATATAATTGTAGAATACCCTTTTGTCTTTTCATACATGTAAAGTAACCATAGTGGATGAGTATATAAACCCTCACTTTCTTGTTTGTAGACAATCTACTAATCAATATAGAATTTACTCACGTTGAATAATCTTAGTGTTCTCATTATCATTCAACTCTTATCTATTCCCTTTAGTAAGGAGTAATGGCAAGTGACCCTTCAGTTTGGACTAGTATGTCATATCTGGTAGATTATAGGCTGAGTAGGATCAAGTGATACATCATATCCATTCGATAGCTACTCAGACTTCGCTAACATTTTTCCCTATTTGTTTCTTGTTTGCTTCGTTATGGTGCTTCTCTATGTATCCAACCTTAGAGACACATTAAGTGTGGAGTTGGCTCACGTATAGATGTTTGCTAAGTTAGGGCTTGCTACAGTAGTGCAGTTGTGGCCATGGGTAGGTGCCTTATCAATGCTAACGATGAAGGTAGACTGGGTGATTGAGTTTGGAATATTGTGGCTATGTTTGGCTTTGTATTGGAATTGGTGGCTATAGTTGGTGAAGATGTACAGTGGTGTACATTGTTTAGGGAGCGTTAGTATGGTCAGTATCATGTATAGTACGATGGACATGAATTTGTATGTGTTAGGTTGCAATAATGGCTAGAAGTATATAGTTTGAGAGACAAAGAGGTCGAGTATAGAGCTAATCAAATTGAAGTTAGGGTCGAATGCTGTCGATAGTGTGACTATGGGTAGTGTTTGTCGTATTGAGTAAAGATGAGGTTGCTAAAGTTTTATGTTTAGTCGTTGTCTGCTTCATATGTATGTGTGAATCAAGGACTGTTGTACAATGGGGAGATGGTGATCAGATGTGTACAAGAGAGGGGGATCTTATACGAATTCAGTAGATGAACATATGGACCCAATATCATAGGTAACCAAAAGGGGTGGGTCTCGGCTATGAGATGGCTCGAAAAATAAATAATAGTTGGAGGATGAGTAGGAGTTCTTGTACACCAATGCCTCACACGAGCTCGGGTCACACTTGATACGATGCACAAGTATAATCGAGGGTCACTTACCACTAGTCTACACTCAAATGGGCTAGATAAAAGTAGCTCAAGAGTAAGCAAAAAGACACTTAACTTTAGAGAAAGTAAAAGGTTCAGTATATTCTCTCTCTATGATGATGCGGCTATTACATTATGTGAGTATTTATAATACCCAGTTAGGTTAAGTCCTAAATTATAGAAAATTACAAAAATGGCTAAATAAAAAGAGAATAATCTATAGGGAAAACATGAAATCATATTGAAATCATGCAAAAAGAATATCCTTTATTAGAAAGGATAGTATGGATGTCAAAAGGGCAACCCATGCATAATTCTGCTCATTCTGTGGTCTCAATAATGCTGTAAACCATGTAGGGGTGGACTTTGATTAGATCTGGTCAGCGTCGGTTGTCCGATGGCTCTAATTGTTAAGATTGGACAAGGGTTGGCTCAAAGATGACTCATACTTAACATCAGCTTTAAATAGTCAGCTCTTGACAATTGATAGCTCGACCTTAGCACTATGGAGATGGTTCTCTCTAGATTTGGTGCTTGGACAAGTGTATTGTAGAGGGGTTGACTAGGCATGTCGGTTGATCACCTCGACAGTCTCTTTGATGGTGTGGAGAGCAAAGTAGCTCGGTAGATTAGACTAGGTTAAACATTGCTCCTCAGTGCTTAACTCACCTCGAATAGCTCGGTGAACCATCCAAGAAAGCCCTCGGGCTCGAGAGCGCGTGATCGGTCCGTAATCCCTATTAAGATCGGTTTTGGTAAGGTATGCAACTAAGCTTAAATTTGGTCAATAAAGTGGATTAGATTTGATGCATTGTTGGTGTTGTTTGGTCGTGGTGTATGTGCATTAAATCAAAGAGAGTCTAGGATACAATCATACCCCCACCCCTAAATGGTGGCTTGAAAATTGAGTCTCTTTAATTGGGAAATTAAAGATTAAGATTTAATGCATATTCCCAAATTTTAGTTTTTTTTTTTTCTTATTTCTCAATTCATATTTTGACTCTCTTAATGATTGAACTTGGTCGTGTTCCTAAGTTCCATATGAAATAGGATATGCAATCTTCGTGATTTCATCTTTAATTTGATGAAATTATGAATGAAAATTACATCAAAAAGGGCACTGAACTAAGGACCCTAAGCATGTTCATTGCAAGAAAAGAAAGGAAAAGAGAAAGAAAATTGTAAGCCATCGAATCAAGTTTTGACATGTAACACTTTGAACAAAATGAAATAAAAGGTTGCAGGCACCTCTTATAGGTTTCAAACCCTAGACCTCAAGCTTAATGCAATGTTAAGTCCATGTGTAGTACCATTAGGCTATTGGCATGTGTCTTGTCTATATGTACAACTAAATTATACATATGGACTAAGTTGGTTTAGGTTAGATTTAAATCTAATCTCAGGCCTAAAATCTTCTTTATTATTTTTATTATCTAAGACATAAAAAGTATTAAAATTATGAAAATTTTCTATTCTACTTCAAATTATCTAAATCTTTTCTCTCTTTTTTTTCTTCTTCTTTTTATTTCCTATTATATATTTTTTTTTTTGTATTTTCTCTAAATTTTCTATTTTTTCTAGTTTGTATAAACTTTTGAATTTTCTGTGATTTTCTAAAATTTTCAATTTTTTTAATACTTTTCTAAATTTTCTATTTTTTTATATTTTTCTAAATATTTTGTGATTTTTCAAATTTTTCTATTTTTTTGTGTTTTCTTTCTTAAATTAACACCCCTTACTCTATTCTAAAAATAAAGAGAGATAAAAATGGGGTGTCTACAACTGCCTCTCTTTATGGTGGTGTTTAAGTAAAACTTTATTACAAAAACAAAATAAGACACTATTTTTGCCTCAAAGGATGAAATTTCCCTAAGAAACATTATAACTAGCTAGCTATCCTATGCTTAGTCTATTGGGGATTTGATGAATGGGTGAATGAGAGAAGAAGTGCTCTAAGAGCTAGTTGAGAAATTGAAAGAGGAATTGAGGACTAGTCATGCCCCTATGAGCTGACTGACTTAGGCGAACAAGCGAGGCGCGAGCAAACAAGACATTCCTTAAGTTGACTAAGTTCCTAAACAAGAACCTAATTGTACTCCTCTAAGTTGACTAACATAAGCAAGAGTATCACTTAAGGACTAATAACCTTAAATTAGAATCGATTTAGAAAACCTAGTTATGCTCTTCTAAGCTCACTATCTTAGGTGAATGGGTGAAACACTCCTTGAGTTAGCTAAGATCTTAAACGAGAACTTGGTTGTACTCTTCCAAGCTAACTAACTTAAGTAAGAGCATCTCTAGGGGACTAGCAACCCTAAATTGGAAATGATTCAGAAAACTGGGTCATGCACTTTTGAGCTTACTAACCTAAGCAGGAGCATCACTTAAGAACAAGTAACCTTAATTTAGAATCAATTTAGAAAACCTGGTAATACTACTCTAAGCTAACTAACCTAGGCAGGAGTGTCTATAAGGGACTAGCATCCTTAAATTGGACTCAATTTAGAAAACCCAATCATACTACTCTGAGCTAACTAACTTAAGTAAAAGTGTTTCTAAGAGACTAACAATCCTAAATTAGAATCGATTTGAAAAACTTAGGAATACTATTTTAAGTTGACTATCCTAAGTAGGAGCATCTCTTGGGGACTAGGAACCCTTAATTGTCTTAGAAGAAGCGCCCTACGGGTTCGCTAAAAGGAGTTGATGATGGAAGGAAGCACCCTATGGGCTCGCTTAAGAGAAATTGGTAAAGGGAAGTACTTTACGAGCTTGCTAAAAGAAATTAATGAAGAGAAGCACCTTATGAGCTTCCTAAAAACTCCAAAAGAAGGATGAGTTGGGATAGCGCTTCTAAAAGTTGGCTAAAAACCCTAAAAGAGAAATTGAAAATGAGAAGCATCCTACGAGCTTGCTAAGACCCTAAAGAAAATGAAATGGGTAAGCGCTCCTTGAGCTAGCTAAAACCTCTAAAGAAGAACCTAGCCGTGATCCCCTAAGCTAACTAACTTAGGTAAACGGGTAAAGTGCTCATTAAGTTGGTTAAGACCTTGAATTAAAAACTCGATATTGTTCCATTGAGCTAACTAACCTAGGCGAAAGCGTCTCTGGTGGACTAGCAACACTAAATTTTGAAATCGATTCAAGAAAACCTGAAAATGCTCTTCTAAGTTGATTATCCTCGGTAAATGGGTGAAGCACTCCTTGACCCAGCTAAGCTTTAAATTGAAAACCTGGTAGTATTCCATTGAGCTAACTAACCTAGGCAAGAGCATTTCTAGTAGACTAGCAACCCTAAATTGACTTAGAAGAAGTGCCCTACAGGCTTGTTGAAAACTTTAGGAGAACTTGATAAAGGGAAGAGGAATTGATGAATAGGGAAGTGCCTTATGAGCTCCCTAAAAACTCTGAAAGGAGGATGAGTTGGGATAATGCTTTTAAAAGCTGGCTATAACCCTAAGGAGAAAATGAAACCTAGTCATGCCACTATGAGCTAACTAATCTAGGTGAGAGTATCACCAGGGGACTAGCAACCCTAAATTGGAATTGATTTAGAAAAACTAGTTGTGCTACTCTAAGTTAATTAACCTAGGTAGGAGAGTCTTTAAGGGACTAGCAACCTTAAATTGTCTTAGAAGAAACACTGTATAGGTTCGATGAAAACTTTAAGAGAACTTGATAAAGGGAAGCTCCTCATGGGCTCATTAAAACCCTAAGAACAATTAATGAATAGGGAAGTGCCCTATGGGCTCCATAAAAAAACTTCGAAAGGAGGATGAGTTAGGATAACACTTTTAAAAGCTAGCTAAGAACACTAAACGAGAAATTGGAAATGGGAAGCACCATACGAGCTCGCTAAGACTCTAAAGAGAGATTGATGATGGGAAGCACCATGTAAGCTTGCTGAAAGATTGAAAAGAAACAAGTGAGGAAAGTACGCCGTGGGCTTGCTAAAAGAAATTAGTTAAGAGAAGCATCTTATGAGCTTGTTAAAAGGAATTGATGAAGAGAAGCATCCTATGGGCTTGCTTCAAGAAATTGGCAAAGAGAAGCGCTTTAGGGGCTCGCTACAACAAATTGGTGAAGAGAATTGCCTTATGGGCACGCTAAGAGAAACGGGTGAAGAGAAGTGCCTTATGGGCTTGCTACAACAAATTGGTGAGGAGAAGTACCCTATAGGCTTGCTAAGGGAAATTGATAAAGAGAAGCACCCTACGGGCTAGATACCAACCCTAAAGGGAATTGACGAAAGAGAAGGTAGCACTTTGAAAGCTGGCTCGAACCCTAAAAAGAATAAGAGAAGGGACAACACTCTAAGAGCTAGTTAGAACCCTAAAAATGATGAAAAACGAGGTAGCACTCTAAGAGCTAACAAAAACCCTAAAAATGAATGAAAGACGAGATAGTGCTCTAAGAGCTAGCTTAAACCCTAAAAAGGATGAAAGGATTGAAGTAAAGTAAGGAAAGTAACCAATTTGTCTTTGAAGAATATTTACAAATAAGGAATGTAGTAAAAACCATTTAGGATAAGAAAGGCATCAGAAATTAAGTCCCTTAATGACTTAGATTAATATGATCAACTTAAAAGGTGCGACCACATTAAAAAAGAAACAAACGACTTAAACCAAAAATTTAGCTACTTAAGCTCACATGGATTTGAAAATGGACAAATAACTAATGAAAAGCCTTTACTTTCTCTTTCTCTTTCTTTCTTTCTTTTTTTTTTTTTGAAAGTTTGCTAACAGGTATAAATTCTTATTTAAGAAAAAAGTATTATTACTATAGCTTTTCATAGTAATCATGTGAGGCTTCTCAACATCTCTTATCCCAAATGTATAGCTTCTTCATAAGGCTTTGTAATTTTAAATATAAGAAAAAGGTAACTCATGATTAGTTTAGTTGAACAGGGCTTCCTTACGAACTCTTGGTCTAAAACTACAGCCTCAAAAATTATAGTCCAATTTGTAAGTGATGTGCTTTTATCAATCTGCTAGATCTTTTTTGGTTCAATATTATGAGTTTAAGCTTTTAGTCAAAGGGTTTCAAAATGGGCTAATGAGAAGACTTATTTTGAAAGAAATATTTTTACTCAACCCAAGTGTACAAGTCAAGAACTTTTAAAAAAAATTAGAAGTGTACTTGCCCCAGTTTCAAAAACAAACTATATTAAAGATAAATTATCCTTTAAGATTAAAAGAGCTTTATTAAGTAAAGTGGTATTGTGGGTGGGAAGGCCTTGTATGATTCAGTATGGGTAAGAAAGTCTTTTTTGTTTGTCATTTTGAAGTGAGATTCAAAGTAGATTTAGATGTTTTGTTATTTTTGGGCTTGGAATGTGATTTGGGGTCTTATGTTTTTTAAGGTTACTGGGGCTTTAATTCCTGGCCTTTTGATTTAGTTTTGCTGCCCAAGCTAGGATGAAACATATCTTTTGGTTTTCATCTTACACTTGAGCCTAATGTTTCGACCCCTTTTCATTCTACTTCTTCTTTTTCAATATTTTCTTATAGCCCCATTCTTTCATTTTTTTTTTTCTTACTTTACCCCTTTTCTTTAGGCCTTTATTGTTAAGTCTTTGACTTTGAGAGATTAAAGGCCCAAAATTCGTGGATTCTAAGTATATGGGCTCAAGTGAGGTAAGCATAAGCTTGAGGTGTTTGATAAGTGGCAACTCCTCTTCATTTCAAAGAAAAATAACTCATCAAAAATAAAAGTCGTCTTTGAATTAATGTTACTGAAGTAAGCAGAAACCCATTTCATCCCTCTCTCCTAATCAAGGATCCTAACCTCTGAATTACCCTATCGTGAGGTGATTCTTGGTAGGATTTAAATTTGAAAATTCTCTAAATTAGTCTAATAGGGTTAACAAAGGATAATCATGTTTAGGATTTGAAAATGAATGCCTAACTTCATTTTAATCTACGTATACATTCAAAATAGACCTCCTTTAAAGAATGAGTCTAAAATATCCTTACTATAATGTCACTCAACTCTCAAAGTATTTTAAGGGTTAGTGTATGAGATATAGTTTACCTCTTTTCATCTTAAACTTTTTTAAAAGTGAGTTACCAATTTCTTAAAGAGGAATCTTTTATTTATTTGCCTTTGAGTAGAGATGGACTTTGCCCTTAATTCCCTAGTTTAATGCTTTTCCTTTGATCTGAATTTGAAACTGAGGTCACATTTGATTTTATGTTTTGACTTAGTTAGGTTCGGTTTTCTTATTGGACTAAGGGTTTTGACTTAGTTTGGTTACCTTGATGGGTTGGGGTTTGTGATTGGTTCAATTGCCTTAATAGGTCATAGCTTGTGTTTGCTGGATGCTTCAATAACCCAAGTGTTTGGGCTAGCTACCTCAATAGGTCGAAGGGCCTTTTGTGAGTTGGATGCCTTAATGGGACAAATGTCTTATGTTTAGATTGGCTACTTAAATGGGCTAAGTGGCTTCATTTGGGTTGGATGCATTTAGGTCGACTTGCTTGAGTAAGCTAAAGGCTTGTGCTTGGGTTACTCCTTTCGTTTTTAGGTTAAGCTCATTAGGATTTGCAATCGTTAGCAACCGTTTTCTCTTTCACTTTTTTTTTCCTTTTCTTCCTTTTTTATTGTTTCTGTTGTTGTTGTTGTTTTTTTTTTAGAGAGAGAAAAATAAATTTTTATTTTATAGAAACTAAGAAGTCCAATTAAAAAAGGATGATGATTTTGGGGTTTTAGTTGGCCAGTTTATAAGATTTATTTACATTTCCCTAAGGAAGGGAGAAGAAAGGGTTAGATGAGTTCTATTGAAGGACTATTTACAAATAAGGGAATACTGGAGAATGAAGAACGCTAAACTAAAAGAGAACCTTTTATTATTTTGAAGAATTAGAGTACAAAAAATAAAGGAAGAAAGCTTAACACTTATTCTCAAAACTTAACATTTATTATAATCTTCCTAGATATGAACTAAAAAAACCCTAAATTAAGTCTCATAGATGAGCCCTAAGATCCTATAGCATTTCATAAGTTTCCTAGTAACCTGTCCTAAAAGGGCTCTTAAGGCCCAATTATGAGCTTTAGAGCACTCGAGTCTTTCCTTTAGATAGGCAATTTCATCATTCAGTAGTTGCTCACAAATTTCAGGGATGTCCAGTAGCCTATTAGTTCTCTGATTCTTTGCTCAATTATTTGCCATTTTACACCTAAACATTTCACAGCCAAGATTTAGTTGTTAATGAAACAAAAGAATGTACATGAAAATATGTAGATGTTAGGATCGTTTGGGTTAATACATTACTCCTTAAGTTGTAACCCTATTGTTATTTTCAAAAATTAATTGTATTAAAACTCTTGAGCATTAGTAGGTTATAATTCTTTAGTAGTGTATTAACTCAAGCTTGAAGGGGAATATATATAATTAGGATTGGTTCTAAAAGGTCCTTAAACTTTATGACCTCACCAGTTTTTAGAAAACACTTTAATTGGTCATATCAAGCTTAAATAAGATGGCCTAATCAACCCCAAGTGGTAATTACACCACTATACTCGGAGCCTACACAATGGTCCCCCTCCTAAGGTCCTAAAATGGCTTGGGTCTGACTATATTTACCCTATATCTTTGATGCAACGAATAACTCCCCATATCCCAATTTATGTTGCATGCAAAATAAATATGACAATCAAAACAAAGTATATAAATGAAGTTAACAACAAATAAATAAATGAATGAATGAATAACATGGGTATTTTGAAAAGCAAATATAATTTCAAAAATTTTTTAAATAGCTAGCTTTCTTGACCTCTCCAGTAAAGTCATTATCTTGTTGAGTTTGATTTTTTCCTGATTTTTATAAATAAGTCTTCTTTGATCATCAACTAAGATTTAAAGAAAATCAATTCTTTTATTTTTGAAATATTTTAGAGTCGTCATTCGATCGAAGTCAGGAAAAAGAAGGTTAGGTTAAATTGATTGGATAGGCCGATTTAACCTAGCCACTAGTCTACTTAAAAAACCAATTTCTAAAAAATGATTTTTGAAAACCAAAAGATCAAGTTTAGGGGCTATTCTTTTAAACCCTTATAGGTACCGCTACTAACTTTCCAAATTTAGATTTTCCTTTCAAAATTAACCCTTTAAAAAAATGAAATTTAATTACCATCTAACAAATTGGATTCTATTATATTAAATTAGACGAATTAAACTAATTTAGAAAATTTTAAGTTTTTTCATTTTTTATATCGTCTCGAAGATGTCTATGTACTCGCTATTTAGGATCAAACGTAAGTAGTTCTTTCAGCAAAAACTTTAGCAGGTTGATTGATTTTATTAAAGAAAAAGGTCGGGTTTACGTTTTTTATCCAATTTTATGTTAATTAAGGAAATTTTCTAAAAGGTCCTAATTAGAGTTTTATTTTTGGAAAATTCTAAAGTGCCATAATTTTGAAAATGAGTTGATTTACTTTTGTTTATTTGAAAAATCAACCTTTCTAAGTGATAAAACAATTTTTTTTTTATTATTTTCTTTACTTGATTTCATTTCATTTATTATTATTATTATTATTATTATTATTATTATTATTATTATTATTATTTAAGTTTTAACTAAGAAAATAAATAAACAAACAAATAAAAATGAACTAAGTTACTATATCCTTTTTCCTTCTTTTTTCTCTTTTTCTTTTTTCCTTTTCTTTTCTTTCATTTTTTTTTTCTTTTGGATTACAATTACAATAGACTTAATGAAAAAAAAAAAAAAAAACTCAAAAGCCAAACAAAGGAAGTAGACCAAGGATGCAAGTAAGGGATAAGGGTTGATGTAAGATCTAGGTTAGATTTTGGGTTTCCCAACCCAATTCATGTGCATTGCACATGTCTTGGCCAAAGGAGGAGAGCAGCGGCGCAAGGGTTATTTGAGGAGCCAAAACAAGTGGGAAAAACCACTTTTGTGGCTATTCTATTTGAGATTGTGGGTTTACCCAAGCGCCGTGGCCTAAGGTGATGGTTTGGTAGTGGTCAGTGCTTAGGCAGTAGTGGATGACATGTGGAGTAGTGAAGGTTTGTTTGATGCGAATGGGATTGGAAGTGTATGGGTCATGATTGTTGGTGTTCATTGATGTTAGGTTTCTATTGTTAGGGTGTAACGAGAGAGAGAGAGGTTAAGGGTTACTAGAATGAAGGTTTGATAATGGGGTTTTGGTATGGAGTTGGTTCACCCAAAGATGGTTGTTGCATTAAGACTTACTACAATAGCAAAGTTGTGGCCGTGAGTAGGTACTATGTGTGCACTGACAATGAAGGTAAATTGGGTGTTTAGGTTTAGACTATTATGGCTAAGCTTGGCTTCGCATCTGAATTGGTAGCCACGATCGGTGAAGATGTGCAGTGGTATATGTTGTTTAGGAGGCATTAGTGTAGTCGGTGTCGTATATAATGTAGTGGACGTGAATGTATGCATGTTGGGTTGCAACTGTAGCTAGAAGTATGTAGTAAGAGAGAGAGAGAGAGAGATCAAGGATGGAGCCAATCAGATTAAAGATTGTGTTTGAGTGTTGCCGATGGTATAAATGTGGGCAGTGTTTGCCATATTGAGTAAGGACGAAGTGACTAGAGTTTTGGATTTGGTCGTTATCTACTTTGTGTGTATATGTGTAAATAGGGGACTGTTGCGAGACAAGGAGATGGTGATTAGCTAAGGGCAAAACTAAAATTTCTTCTTTTCAAACCTCCTTCGCTAATACAGTAGTCAATGAAACTTCAGGCCATTCTAATAGTGAACTTTATTTACAAGTGCCCAAACATCCTATTCTAGATAAACATACTTCTACCATTTCCTTCTCTAGTAACTCATCCTTTCTAGGACACTATATGATAGATCTAACCCTTTCTTCACCCCCATCGACACATCATACTCCTACCATACTCTCAATTTACCCAAAAAGACTACATATCACATAGAAGAACCTAGAAGCCTTCCTACCTCTCCTATACACCCCTCTTTGTACTATCAATCAAAACTACTTCGTCCTTTCCCAAATCCCAGTAACTCACCTTCCTACAATATAACCCCAACTTCCCCTATTGCAAAAGCCTTACAATCATTATTGCTTAAACAACCCTGTCTACCCCTTGAAGAAGATGTTGTTATGGTAGGTTTGAAACCCAACAACAATGCTACCTCTTTAAGGTTAATGTTAGTTCGAGTTAAAAGATTTCACAAATGAATTAAGAAGTTTTCTCACAAGTTCCAACCAGATAAGCAGTTGAATGTTGATGTACATGAGGAAAATCATTTGGTGGAAGTGGAGATTCTTAAAGCTACTAATACTTGTCTAAAAGGTTCTCGTAGCTGTCCTTCAACAACTACATAGTCGCCATGACTTGTATAAGTTGAAACTGTCAAAGCTTAGGGTAGCCTTCGATAGTCAATAAGCTTGAACACCTAATCTATATTCACTAGCCCCTAAATAATCTTCTTAATGAAGACTCATAATCGTGAAAGAAATATTGATTATCTAAGAAGGAGATTCGATTTGCATCAAAGTTGTACATAGATCCTAATGGTTTTTCCATAGGCCTTGCTTTATGGTAGACTAATGACATTGCCTTGGATGATTTAGGGTCAAACAAGAATGTCATTAATCTTAAATTTGTAGATAGTGTTAGTAGCTACTGTATTTGAATCTCTTTCTATTATGCAAATCCCGATTTCCATAGCAAATTGAAGTTATGGAATCGTTTCTGAGTAGTGGCAGCTAATATGTCTTTGCCTTGGTTGTAAATTGGGGATTTGAATGAGATTAAGAATAATGAGGAGAAATCTGGTGGACGACCAAAATTGCAAAGGCAAATGTTTGAATTTCATCAAATGATTTCAAACTACTCTTTCATAGGTGCTGGCGAACAAGTTAAGAAACTTACGTAGTGTAATAGGAGATTTAATGGTGGTTGGGTTAAAGAAAGATTGGATAGAGGGTTGAAACTCTTATGAATAAACTCAAAGCTTATAGGAATCTATTGTTGACTTAGAGAGTAAAACCTCTATTCACAATAATGCCAAGGAAATTGAAAGATTGTACAATAGACTGGCTGTTCTACAATAGCAAGATGCCTTAGATGTTCTTATGGAGGAGGAATTGATGCTTCATAAAAAACTTGATTTTGTTCAGCAATAAGAGGAATTGTTTTGGCATCAAAGAGCACATATACACTTGTTAAAGCACGGAGATCAGAATATTAAATTTTTCTACCATATAGCTCTTGAAAGGCGAGCTACAAATAAGGTATATTGAATCAAGGACAAGCATGGCTATTGGAAGGAGAATAAAAATGATGTATCTGATGCTTTTCTTTAGTTTTTCTCTAACTTGTACATATCGAATCATAGACAACACTCCAATACTGTATTATATTCTATTAATACACTTATTTCTCCTAAACAAAATGAATGGTTAACTAACCCTTTGGAGGAAGATGAGGTTAGAGAAGCAATTTTTTGGGGAGTCCTAAATCACTAGGTTTAAACGGATTTAGTGGAAATTTTTACCAATTATAGTGGCATCTGCTTAAGCCTTATCTATTGAAGTTACTAGAAACTTCTTCCAATGAGGTACATTTCCCATTTCCTTTAATGAAACTGACTTAGTGCTTATTCCAAAAGTTTCATGTCACGATGTCATAACATAATTTCATCCCATAAGTCTCTATAATTTTTTCCTATAAGATTATCTCTAAAGTGTTAGCAAATAGATTACAACCTATTTTAGATAATGTTATATCACTATTCCCAAGTGCTTTTATTCTTAGGAGATTAATTCAAGATAACATTATTATGGCACATGAGATATTTCACTATATAAAATGGTGTAAACATAAGAAAGAACACTTTTGCACTATAAAAGTGGACCTGACAAAGGCTTATGATAGAGTTGAGTGGTCTTTCTCAAAAGCTCCTATAACTAAAATGCGGTTCTCATAAATTTGGATAAAGTGATCATGTCTTTGTGTTAGTCAGTCTCTTTTAATTTAATGGTTAGTGGAAAAAGAGTAAGACAATTCTATCCTTCATGTGGCATTAGGTAGGGGGGACCCATTGTCACCATACCTATTTATATTGGTTGTAGATTGTGTTTCTTTGATGATCTAAAAGGCTAGCATGAATGGACTCTTGAAAGGAATTAAGATAAAGGAATCAAGTCTCTTATTGACTTATTTGTCTTTTGCAAATGATTTCTTATTGTTTTTAGAAACCTCGAAGTAAAATATATGTAATTTAAAGAAAATATTACATTTTTATTATAAGGCTTCAAAGTAGTAGGTTTACTTTGCTAAGATCTTTAATTTCTAGTAAGTCTTGTCCATATCATATTAAAAGGGAATGTGTACATGTTTTACAAATAAATCTTCTAAATAGTCTTGGTAAGTATCTAAGCTTTCCAACTTCTTAAAGGAAATCTAAAAATCAAGATTTAGCTTTTGTTAAAGAGAAAATAGTAAATCAACTTCATGATGGGAAAAAAATCTCCTATCCATGGGAGGAAAGGAAGTAATGATAAAATTAGTAGCTTTTGTAATTCTAACCTATTCAATGAGTATAATTAGTTTTTCAAAGAATTGGTGTAGATAAGTGAATGGTTTTATTGAAAATTTTTGGTGGGGACAAACAAATGTTGGAAAAAAAATTCATTAGAAAAGTTGGAAAGTTTTGACAAAAGTTAAAAGTAAGGGAGGTCTTAGTTTTAGAGATTTAGAAAGGTTTAATCTTACTCAGTTAGGCAAATTAGCAAGGCATATCTTGCAAAACCCGGATGCTCTTTGGGTAAAATTGTTAAAAAGTATTTATTTCCCATTGGGATTTTATGAGTGCTAAGAAAGGTAGTAGAGCAAGTTGAGGTTGGCAAAGTATTTTGTTAGGAAGGGATGCAATTTCAAATGATTCATTTTGGAGAATTGGTGATGGTCGATCTACCAATGTGTAGCATGATCTATGGATTTTGTCATTACCTAGTTATAAATTGCCATTTAGAAGTCTTGAGGAAGATTTAGAACACATGCAAGTTGAGGATCTCATAGACTGTGATATGGGGTGTTGGGATTTAAGTCAGGTGGTGCATAAGCTATCTACTCATGAAGTTGAGACTATCATGGAAACCCATATTGTCTTAAATCCTTTAAAGGATATGCTAGTTTGGACAAGAGAAAGATTAGGGATGTATTGAGCCAAGACTGCTTACTATGGAATTATGTCCACTTATCTAACTAGACTTGAATCATCTTCTATCTCTTCTAGTGATGTCTCGAGGTAAATGTGGAAATGTACTTGGCATTTAGATTGCTAACCAAAGTATAAACATCACATATGGCGACTATTTCATAATGCTTTGGCAACTAATGCTAACTTATTTTGCAAGCAAGTTCTTTTAAGTCCTAATCGCTTTTTTTGCAATGAAGTGGAAACTCCTGAACATGTTTCCCTTTAATGCAAATGGATCCACATAGTTTGGTTTACAGTCTTTCATATTCTAGTTCAGGATTTTGCTAACTTATGCATTGATATGTGGATGTAAGATATGGTGCGACAACTTCATTTGAGCAAGGATAAAGCTAAGGCATTTCTCTCTAAAGTTGCTATCACTTTGTGGTATATATGGACACATCATAATCACTGTCTTTTCAATCAACAACAACCGAATCCACACTCCATTACTGCTTCTATCAATCAGGAATTTTATGGGGCACTCTATTAAGATAATACCATGTTTGTCAATACATGTTCTGCTATCTCTTTTGTTGTAGGTCACAAACAATTTCAATTGGCTTCATTACAGGATCGTTCTCACTCTCGTTGGAGACCACCAGCACCTAATGCTGTTAAGCTTAATTGCGATGCTGCTACTAACAAGTTAAATAGCAAAGGTGGAATGAGAGTTGTATGTCATACATCAAATGGAAGTTTATTACATGCGAAGGCAGTGTCAATACATGTTATAGACATTTAAATACTTGAAGTAAGTGCAATCTATGAAAGTTTGAGAATTCCAAATGATAATGGGTAGAACAACATTGAGATTGAGTTTGACTCCCAAGTTGACATTAATCTTATAGCATCCAACAATAGTTGCATGGAAAATAACAGTAATCTTACACGACATTTTGTAGTGCAAGTATAGGTTTCAAAATTGTTTGCTTTCTTTATCACATTATGATGCAAATGCTAGTGTTCATTAGGTTGCTACCCGAGCAAATTTTAAGATGAGCTATTGTTTCTTGGTCTTTCAACCACCATTTCAATTGTCTTATCTCTTGTATGTTAATTTCCCTTCAAGACCATTAGATGTGTAATTTCATTTAGTCAATAATAAAGTGTTTTTTTAGAAAAAGAACTGTAAATTAACTTAAATATTATATATATACATACATACACATACATATACATTGCACTCAAGATAACTAGATAAATATTAAATAACTAATAAAATTTGTCTAAATTCATTTGACATATATGAAGAAGGGATGTGGTTGTTGATCAAGAGCTTAGGTAAATTATTAAGCTTACATGGAACAGGCACTAAACTTATAATTTAATAATAAAAATTAACAAATTTCAAACTAATGACACTTGGAACTACACGTGTAAGAATTTGATCAACCTAACTCCTTATAAAACCTACAATTCTTCTCACATTTCAACTTCTACGTAGATTATAAGTCTTAGAGGATAAGTACAGGGTAAATAGAATTTTAGAAGAGAAGAACAATTAAGAAAGATGGTAAAGCTAGCCATGTAGAGTTCAAGTATCAAACCAAGATGTAACAACTAGCTACTAATACCACTAGACAAAGCTACCTTCGCCTAGAAGTTCTAACATACTTCCATTGTTGGATGATGGATGAAGATTATGATGCTGGTGAGTGCTTAATTTATTCGGTCCAATTTTCATCAACACTAAAAGTACTAAATTGAGATAGAAAATTTTATTATTGCATAAATATATATGTAGAATTATAAAAAATATTGTTTTGATGAAATTTAGTTGTTTTATATAGCATCCTTAAAAAATAACTTAAATTAAATGGATTTTGACTCTATTTTTGTACATCTAAACGATGTAGTTTTGATTTCAAAAATTTTCTATAACTCATTTATGATATTTAGAATAATACTATGTAAAAGGTTTGTTCAAAACTATTTTCTATTATTTTGTGGATTTGAAGCTAATAAATTATGATTTAATTGGAATTAGTGGGAATGTACTTGGATTTCTCTAAGAAATTTATTTGAATCCTGACTTTAGTTACTTTGAGATGAAATTTATGGCATGTTCAATAGGGGGGAATGGGAATACCATTCCTCCCTTATTTCTCAACCAAACTAACATTCCTTCGTTTAGTAGTTTTTAGGTTACATAGAATCAGGTTTTTGTGGGAATGCTATAGTGCATGATATTTTTGAATCAAGACTCCTTATTGGGAGTAAAGAATCTATAATCCCTAAAGTCATAATCTGATTTTTTTCACAATTGCCCTCCTTACAATTCATAAATTACAACAACTACCCTCCATATAATCAACAAACAATTCTCCATACTCCTTAACACACCCACTATACAAATGGATCTAGGGTTCTTCGTCAATCCATACTCCTGCCAATCACTATAGTAGGCCTTCTCTATAGAGGATCACTCATTCGGCCTTTACTTAGGCATCCCCTCAATTAACATTGTCATGTTCCACATTAGCAGCTAAATTGACTAATGTAGTCCTTTTTTCGCTATCACCCCCAAGAAGTGACCCTTTCGAAGCTATATGACATATCTGAAGCTAATCATTTGAGCCTTCAAGACTAGGAATGAAAAATAAGCACTATAATCTATTTGCACATGTACTCTAATTAATTTTTTTAATTTACATAGAATTCATTATTATAGTCATAGTTCATGAGTGTTTTACAACCTGATCACTTATCAATTGCACTTTGGTCCTACAAGAATGCTATGTGTTGACATTTGCAGTCATCCTCCATGTCCTCTATTTTGTAATTACAATCTTGAGCATATATACCCTTATTAATCATTGCCACCAGTAGCTACTTGCAATAGGTCTTATGCTTGACTCGTATCATACATTAAGCTATTTGTGTCGAAGTGAAATCTCTTAAATTGATCGCTTCATCATTGATCTTGACGTGACATTCACATGGGACTCCCGTCATAAGAGAGTGACGGATGTGCACCTTTATTGCTCACACCTTGAATGTGTCCAAGTTAGACTAAATTAGGCATTCGGCTATATTAATACTAATATTACTCGGTGTTATTGCCATGTAACTCCTATGAACCCTAGTACTAAGAAATGTGCAATAAATGATTTCATTGGGCTAGAATGCATTCAATCGCTAAGACTTTTCCCTAGTATGACGAAACATAGGTTGTCAGCTAGTTAGGTTGTATAAGGAAGTGGCTTGTATACAAGTACACATTACATTTCTCATTTGATCATTGTCCTTAATTAATTCCTATGCATTTTCTTAACTTCATATTAGTGGTCAACCAATTGACTGTCCATCAAAATGAATTATAAAGGAAAAAAAAGTTGCATGCTTTGTATTAGCCTTATGGATGCAATGTTGCGAAATCACATACTGTATTATGATCCAATTGTGTTCTTCAACCCTTCATTCTTACCGTCCACGAGTCTGTTCAAACAAAATGAATTTCTACTAACATTAAGAATATATTAAGAGGCTAGTTTATAGTGATGATGTCACTTGAAATGAGCAACTATACGTAGATCGGTGCTCCTTCTTTAAATTATACGAAATTTTAAGGGGGGTAAGTGAGTTAAGGGCTACTAAACATTTGCTTATAGATGAGCAGGTGACTATGTTCTTGCATATACTTGCTCATCTTGCAAAAAACAAAGTCATCAACCATAATTTTATGTGATCCAGAGCAAAAGTTAGTTCCATTCCATCTTTAATGCAACACTCCACTTAAGGAATTACCTCCTTAAGAAGCTGGAACCTGACTCTTGTTCAAATATATGTTGGAAGTGTTTCAAGGTATAACCTAATGCTCATGAAAGTAAAATATAATATTTTCAAATTCCTTACATAATTCGAGGACTCTAATTGCTTGCTTGTCATGTAGAACTGTTTAGGTGCCTTGGACAAGACACACATCTCTATTAAAGTGCCTATGAAGGACAAACTTAGATATATAACTTGAAAAAATGATGTTGTGATCAATGTATTGGGTTTTTGCACCCCGAGAATGCACTTTATGTATGTCTTGCTAGGTTGGGTAGGATTTGTAGTAGATAGTAGACTTGTAAGTTCCTTAGGGTATTCTCTCTTGGTTTCATGAAGTTTGCATTCACCCTAGTATAAAAAATCTCATTCCAACTAACCCTTTTATTTTTATCCTTTAAACGAGCTGCTACTACCTAGTAAATAGTGGCTATTCAAACTACAAAAGCTTCCTAGCACCGTTCTATTGTCAATGATACCATCATAGTGAATGGCATGGTAGTCATCAACTAAGAACCCCAAAAGAGCTTTTTAATCTTTAATACGCTTTTTCTTGTAACATGATAAAAAGGTGTTTTGGTCTTCTAAAGATGAGGTAAGGTATTCTAAGAAGCCTATCCTTCTATCCAATGACGATCCACAACTATATCATCATAGCTTGTAGTTTACTGAATAACTTCATATAAACAGAGATGTCATATGACCACCTTGAGGGCAACATTAATTATACTAATGAGAACAATGTAGGTACGGGTGATGAATTCATTATGACACTTGGAAATAATGATGCATAGTCCACCTGGAGGTCCTAACTAGCCTGTATGTTCAATGAGCGAAGAGACTCGAGAAATAGAAGCACTTAGTTTTCCCTTCTTTTTTGAAAACATCTGAAAAATGTATTGATGGTAGTCTCGCTAGGTAGGATTACATAATGTTTTCATTTCAATGGTATTGTACTTGATGACATTAGCTCAACACGTATGCAAACATGTTTACTTATGTTTATTTCTTTTATTCTATCATGAGTTGGGCTGTCATATTTAAGTTGTGTAAGTTGACATGTTCACTAGTATAGTTTAACATTACAGGTTTACCTCTTGATTGCTATGTACTTGTGTTCACATATAATTTGCTACTTCCTCACCACCCTAAACCTATCATCCCCACCCTAATCCACCACTAACCCTACCCCCCCTCCCCAAAAAAAAAAAACTCGTTTTGTCTTTCTTTCCTATATTGTAAGAGCACATTGATGGAAGAGGTTCCATCGACCCAAATGGAGACTAATGCTGACAAACAAACTAAGCAAAAAGTAGGCCATCCTAAAAGACAAAGCATTGGTTGCAACAATGGTGAACCTATACAATAGTAAGATGCACAACGCCAATTACAGATTTAGGTACAAACACTTGGTCAAGCTAGAGAGTAAGCTAAACATGAGCCTAACAAATAGTGTGTTGAAGGCGAAGCCTAACATACAGTCACGAATCAAAACTCTCAAAATGAACTAGAGCATCATTTACAACATGGTGTATGGTAGATCAACTAGCAAGTTTAGATGGGATGAAGACCAAAAAATAGTTATAGCGAAGAAACATGTGTAGGACACATATATAGAGGTATGAAGTACTACCTGCTCGATCCATTTCTTCTCTAGTCACTTTGCTCACTTCCATGTCAAGATTATCCATTCTGTGAAGTTGTTGCCAACATAAATCATGCTATATGCCATGACCTAACATGCTGCTACTTCAACACTGCTAACCCTATTTATAAAATAATGGTTTGCTACATAGAATTCAATAAGATTGGCTTGTCATTGTTAAGTTAGATCTATTTGATAGAAATCTATTATACTCGCACCTCATGTCCAATAAGTTCTTGTTGGTGGCATATAATTAGTAACACCTTTGCTATTGTCATTGTTGGTTATTTTATAAGTGTTATGAAAGGTGCCTTCAGATATGTTGGCTTGGAAGCTGGTCTTTAGTTTGTGGGGTAACTTTTATTTATACCGATCATGATTGTTCACTGATGCACAAAGAGGTATTGCCTTCTTTGAGAATAAAATGGACAAAATATACAACTTTGGGTTATCATCTTGTTTAGCTGGATTGCTTTAATATTGGGTATGGGAAATGCTTTGATATGAATGGTTTCCAGTGCATGGAAGAGTGAAGATCGCAGCTGGGCTTGTATATCCATATCCACCACCCACTTGCCCTTTCCAAACACTAACATTTCTCCTTCTGTTTCAGTCTAAATGTCACCATACTCCATAAAAGATTCTGTGGCAGTTATTTGTAATGGTGTAGGGTTATGAGGATAGTCAGTAAATTGGCGGAGAAATAAAAAAATCAGCGAGCTGATTTATTATAATCGTCAACTGATTGATGGTGCCCTACTGTACAATATGCGTGTTTTGAATTTCTCTAGATAAATTATATCTTCAACGTGCAAGCTATGAATTTGTAGTTTTAGACAATAATCGATGGTCGGAAGTGGTCTTGCTATCACAAGTTGTTATGCGCGATCGTGTCTCCATTACTTATTTCATGTTATCCCGGTACATTTGGTTTGTTTGCGATCCAGTCTGCATTGCACATAAACAAATTAGAATGGACTCATAAATATTAGGGAGTTGCTAACTTATCACAATCATATTAGGCTGTTGGTGTTGTTTACCCAAAATAAATGATAAATTAGTTGTCCTCGAGACAATTACTCTAGGCACCAATTATTTGTTCTCATTCAAATAGGATGGATGTTATTTTCTATATAATAAGCAAAGTACATCACTTATTGTTTTTGCCAACCTCACAGATCTTGTAAAAGAATGAAAGTTCGATCATTTTGATTTTTTTTTTTTTTAATTTTTACCTGGAATTTGTATCCATTTCTGTTCAACTCCTTACCTAAGGTTTATTAAGTCGAGAAACATATACAATTGGCACTCCTTGGGAAATTAGGGTCTCATTTCCATTTCCAAAGAAAAGCAATAAAGGTGTTGGACACTTTTAATCACATGGTATTTCTTGTTTCTTCTCCTTACAATGTCGGTTAGACTTTGATTTCCCTTTTTTCTTTTTCATTTTTTTTTTTTATAATTTTTTGTAAGCTTTTGAAAGACCTTTGTAACTTGAGATTTTAAAACAGGTTATTGCATGCCTCTATACCCAGCCTCTCATGTCCTTACTAAATGGGCTGGTTGTTCTAATATACATTCGTTTCGTTTGAGGAAGTTATGAAGAATATGAAGTCTTCCGTCCATGAGTTGGTTGGGTGATGTAGATGGTCTTAGTCGAGGTGAAATTTATGCTGCACTCCGAAAACTTCCTAATAATCCATACAGCGTGGCTATTCTATATAGCTTGCCACCGGAAGAGCGCCTTGACTACATTCGGATGTGCATACATGACAATTAAAGCTAAGAAGTTGAAGCGCTACTTTTTTGTACATATGGATGCTGACCACCTATTTTTTGCTCCGCTGCTGCCATGCAATAGCGACCAAGATTTGATGTTGGGTTTCTTTTTTTATTTTATTTTTTTGATCAAGTAAATATTACGAAGTACCAGCCATGTTCCAACTAGGATGTTGTATATAAGTCCGTGCTAACTTCTATGACGTATATGGTGAATTCTGAAAATGTAGTATGTCGTTGTGTCTTAATTATTTTGTAGCAATGTCCTGCTGATGTATTGGCCTTACGTTTGTGCCTAGAGAAGGTTCATACGGGGTGTATGGAATATCTATGTCTTATGAAGGTGACATCTGCTGTATGGATACATTGGAATGTGTATTTTGATAGTGCCACTAAGCAACACCTTAACTTGCTGGTTACAATGTTAATATGATGTTTTATGGAGCGAGTGAAGATATGTATTCATGCTTCTTCTATTGATTATCTGATGGTGGTTTTGGACTCTGAAAGTGGGTTCTTTCAGTCAATGAAGAGGGTTTTGAGAGTTTTGATGTGTGTTGACTCCTCACATAGCATAAATTTGGATTATTAGTAGGAAGTGATATCTTTCTTTCCTAATTTTACGTATGGGCTAATCAAATGTAGATACAGGGCATTCAAAAGGAGGAGTTGTAAGTTTACTATGGAAAGTTGATTTTGCAGGATGTGATGTGTATATTTGAGAAGGATGATTTTGCGAGGAAGCAATATTATGGAAAGTCTTCCGTCGATGAATGTTTCAAGTATTGTTATTTGGAGGCAATATATGTATTGTAATACAGCACGGATTTTCCAGCAGATGGGGACACATGGTGGAAGGTCTCTTTTGTTTTGTGTGTATTAGTCTGTGTGTTTTTCTCCTTCCATGTATTGTGCCCATTCCATTCTGTTTTGTACGTGGCATCATTAATAAATTCACCCGTAATCAATGCAATGGCATGTTCATCTTCTTAAGTGGACAAAGTGATCTCTTTTTATGGTGATAATAATATGAATGCACAGAGATGACTTCTCTCATGTTCATGGATATCTGTCGTCTTCGACTCACGACTATGTAATATAAAAGAAGTAAATCCATCCCGTATAATGAATCTTGTCAGTTTCTTAATAAAAGTGTATTAGATTTTGGAAAAACACTAAACCAAACAAAATGGTAAAATTTAAATGCATCGTAGTTTTGACCACGCATTGCATTTACGGTGGATGTTTCATCGATAGGCGCTTTGCACTGGTAAATGAAATAAAGATCACAAGTGCTAATATTTGTTTCATATCTTTGGTAAGTCCTGTTAATAAAAATAATAATAGTAATAATAATAACATTAGTAGAGGTAGTGTTAACAATAATAAAAATAGTATTCTATTACAAACATTTACAATCCACTGCAAAAACCCAATCAAATGTGGGGTTACGTATAAATTCATTCGCAAAACAAAAGCATCGCCCGATTACATTAACCAAATATTTCATCACTCTAAGCATAGGTTTGGCGCGTCAAACCCATTTTCCCTGTTTTTTGTGACATAACTTATGACAATTGCAATTCTGACGAGCAGTGATATACATAATAGCACTCGTAAATTCCTTCGTCTCCTCCTAAGTGATGCACACATGGAGTGCAGGCCTTTTTCAAGTTCATGCGCCGATTGCAGCTCCGTGCGAAGCTTCGTTATAGCTTCCTTGTGAGTCAACTGACCTATCTCCAATCGTTGTTCCGATTGTTCAAGGCGTTAGAGGAACTTCTTACCAAACCTCAAGCCGTGCTCACATGTGGGTGGATCAATCCACTTGAAGAACCTACAGCCAGATCCGTCCTGCATGATACCAAGGTGTTAGTTGTAGAAAGAGGAGGAATAAAGGAACAAAGGAAAGTTGCATAGGAACCACATCTATACGCAATATTTTGGACAACCACGAAATCTTTCTTCCAAATGTTCAGGGCTGCCAGGATGATACAACAGAAGACTCAATCCCACAGAAACAGCAAAACAATTTTATTCCTTGAAACTTCAGAAGACGATGATTTGAACGCACTAGACATGGTGTTGGTGCCTTGACACTTTCCCACAGGCTTTGCACCCTAATTTCCCTAAGGAATTGTCTTGGTTGTTGTTTTGTTCGTTTTTTTTTTTTTTCATATGGCCTAAATGACTTGATATTCAATTGTGCTTTTTCCGACCCAAACATGGAGTAGAAATCCAAAACCAATCAGTTAGGAAGATTGCATAAGTTAACAAACGCAAATGTGAGATTAAGATTAGTCTATTATTATTTGTACACAACATTCGTGTGAGATGATAATTCTAAGGTTATTTTTGGCTTCTTTGATGTAAGACAACAAAGTATGATGGCATCACACCTAGATGGAGAACTACATGCTTATACTGTAAAAGCACCTCGTACCATTGTAATGCAACTTTCCTACTCCACAAAGCTTTTACGTACTTAAATATTGAAAACTGTGTTCTTTTTTTTGTCTTTGTACACATGTGGTGATATAAATATTCAGAAAATAACATAGAAAAGAGGAAAAGAAAGAAAACTGACTTCCTGGGGGTAGATGGGAATGTCTTTCGACTCTAGAGTGAAAGTTTCATGTGATCGAAAATCAGATATCAAACAAAAGATCATTAATTTAACGAGTAAAAATGAGACAGGTTTAGAGAATGGATAAAATTTCTCCATCTTGGAATTGATTGCACATGATATGTAAACTGAGCTTTTCTTCAACTTCGAAAAATATATAATGCAGCCATGGTAACGAGGGCATAAGAGTAGGGGTATCTAGGGAAACTATGAGCAGAAAGTATATAGGATGCAGGCTTTATCTGTAACTAATCTCTAAAACTGGTAACTCCTACAACCTTGACATAAACCGAGCTCAATTGATCTCGATTTACTCTCTATCTACAGTTTGATTGGACCCTTATTGTTGTTACCAGAGAGAAAAAATTAAAAGTCTGCACTGTTTGTGCAATTCCTTAGGAAGTTCTCCTATCAAAGTAGGGAGAAGCAATGAAACTAAGATACAAATCTGCAATACTACGAATGCAACAAAGTGCAGGGAAGAAAAACCAATAGAGGCAACAACTTTTACTGAATATTAAAACAAATCGAAAACCGACAGTCAATCACACGTAGAAATAGAAACACGATAGAGGAAATCACGTACCATGATGATTGAGTTTCAATTTGAAGATTAGGCTACCAATTGTCATTAAGGCTTCGATTTGGAAGATCAATGGGTTAGGGCTTCTACCTCGAATCGGGGGATCGCAACAGTAGGAGGAAGATGGACGTCGTCGGTTAAGTGATTTTGATTGGGTTGGCCGGTGATTACAGAATTTCCATGGAAGAGGCTTGTGGGAAGAAGAAAGAAAGGGACTCCATATATGAAGGAATTTCAATCTTTTGTGTTTTGCTTTATAACTTTTCTTGTTTTTTTTTTTCAATAAAAACCGAAGGACATCTTAAGTATTTCTTTTTATTGCATATGTATTTCCATTCTATTATTTTTTAGTAAACGATGTAATATTAATTTCATCATATTTAAGTAAACATCGTAATAATCATACATATTTTATTACATATTTATTCTATTCTTATATAGTTATAATTATACTTCTCCTTTATTTTATTTAATCAGCTAAACATGTTATTAATTATTAACAATGATAGAATGAATTTGGTAAATGGAGGTAGTGGATTTTAAAAATATGCAAGTTAGTGGCTAAAATTCTATGATTTTTTAATTTATGACTTTGTTATTTCATCTAATTGAGGGAGTAAATATAGTTTTACATGGAAGTTAGGATAAAATGAGGTAGGAAATGATGTTTAGTAGCCAATCTTTAATAGAAAGTGAAGGGAAGTTGTGGAAATTTAGCTAATTATGTAGTACTTACGTAAAATCAAAGGATATGTCAGAGAATTTGTCAAGAGCACTATATTAGAAACCTGTTTAAAAGCTAAAACAAGGTTTTATGTGATTTACAATTAAGATAGACTCAAAAAGAAAGGCTACGAGATGTTTTTAAGAACCTTAAAGTTAATTGGGTTTAGATGATATCTCATAGGAAACTAAGAGGATGGCACAAAGGATAACCTACGTAGAGTTCGCTCTAAAATGACCCTAAAACTTGAACAATAAATTATAATAACTTTTCAAACTAAGGCTAATGGGCCTAACATTAGAAATAACAAGTAGAATATTGTTATTCTATAACTTAAATGAATACTAAAAACATTATTTATAATATAAGAACTTTCAATGAAGGAATGCATTGTAACTGCACTTAGTTGAGTAATGTGTAATCTACGTAATTTTGGATCAATGCTTAATCAAATTTTGGAGTAATGTTTTAGAGTACTTAATGGCCTAATATCTTGTTAAGTCTCTTTAAACCATTATTCATACTCTATGTTTGTTCTTTAAAAACACACATACTTCTTCTACTATCTCCTTTTGCTCCTACTGAATAATCTCTAATCTTCTCTTCTCTTCCTTCCTTTTGTCAAATTACCATCTACTTACTCTATCTTTTAGATAGCATAGATGCTCTTACATTGCATTTTTAGGTATGGATCTAAAAACAATTATTTGTTCTCTCTTTTTTTTTTTTAATCAAGTATTCATTCTCCAAATCCAAATATACAACTTTATGGAATAGGTACCAGTGTCTTCCTAAATTAATATGATAATCATCCATAGGAATGACATTACATAAAATCTTCTCTTCATAATTTTTACCTTTAAAGTAAGTAATTCATAGCAATCGAGTTATTTAAAATACTCTTTTACCACGAACTAATTCATATGGATTGAGATTATCCAATTTTTCTACCATATATTTTAAAGCAAAATTTTGGCAAGAGTCATCAATACATAGATAACAAAAATGCCCTTGAACCCTGACTTGTGTAATGAAATTTCTATAGTAACTTATATGCTTATTACCCATAATTTCACTCATAACTAGAAATTATCACAAGTATCAAAATAACCATACTTTAGGAAATGATTTTTTTTTTTTTTTAAGGAGACAATCAAAAGAATAAATAAGACTAGATAGACAAATAAAAGATAGGATTTTTTTAAGGATATAGGAAATAACTAAAGATGAGATTTTTTTTTTAAATGAATTGAAACAAAAGAAAATGACAGTTCAAGAAATAATTGATAAAGAATTTTTTTTTCTTTTTTAATAAGAAAAACTACAAATTCAAAGGAACAAAACAAAACAATATAGAAAGACTAGAATATAACAAATCTAAAATATATAAAATAACCCTAGGATGATTACTTAGGACTTATATATATAAGTAGTATGTATAAAGTTTTCCATGTAAATTCATTCCATGCATTTTGCTTCATGTATGGCCTTACTCATTTGTTTTTTGACATGATGTCATGCATAAATCAAATATGATCCCATGTGTGATTATAAAGAAAAGCATTAAACTCTTTGACATAGCATTGCAACAACTAAAATATATAAAGACTTGAGTAAAACATTTGAGTTCTAAGAATGGGAGGAGAGGATGAGTAATGGCATGATTGATGAAAATAGAGCTAAAAAGGTTATAGTTCTTTTTCCTCATGTGGACTAAACATGATGAGAAAGGGAAGCAAGCAGTGAAAGGAGTTATGAATAAAGAAGAATTTGATATGCGAGAAGAACTAGGAGAAAAGGAAGCAAAATTGAGATTTTAAGGTGGAATAGAAGTAGTTGAAGATGATGTTGACAGTATGTAAACGTAAAGAGGGACATGAGATTATGCTTCTAAAGAAGATGAATCAATAGCAACAATAGAAAAATATCCACATTCATTTGCTAGAGATGGTTTCACAAGTAACACTATTGAGATAAGGCTAAGAAACTTACGATTATCACAAATTACTGTTTTTAAGGATATCCATCTTCAATGAGAAGCATATAACAAGAGATAAATTCCTTTTGAGATACGAGACCATAGCATTTGTAAGTTAAATGAGAAATTGAATATCCTAAAAAATACATTACATAGATCAAGATTAAATTTAGAAGAATTGTAGGACTAAAGTTATAGATAGTAGAGTTACCCAAAAACCTTTGATTTGATAGTTTGGTTTACCATGAATTAAAAGCTCAAGTGGTGAATTGAGATTAAGTAAAAGAGTAGGCATCATATTAATTAAATAAGCTACTATTTGCATAGCACATGCTTGAAACAAAGAAGTAGAAAAGCATGCTACAATAAAGACAAGGCAATTTCTATGGGATCCTTATTATGATACTTAGCAAAACCATGTGTTTAGGTGTGTAAGGAGGTATGGAAAAATAAGATACGCCATAGAACTTAAGTACAACTTCAAAACATATTTGCTACCACTATTAGTGTACAAAGAAAGTATAAGGAAGTTGACAACATTTTTCTACATGAGATCAAATTGAGGAAATATAATTGCCACATTGGGTTTTTCTTTTTTTCATTAGAACCAAATATACTTGGAGTAATGATCTACAAGAATAACATAATAACTAAATTGATCACAAAACAACAAGAGAAGATGCCATGCATTAGAATAAATAATTTGCAAAGGCTAACTACTTTGTAAAGACCTAATGGTAAAAGGTAACTTATGACTTTTATTACAGTGACGAGAATTATTACTAAAATAGAAGGAAAATTCAAACACAACACATAATCTTTAAGAATAATGTGCAAAGTTCAATAGGGATGGCCTAAATGATTATGCCACTCACAAGTAGTAAATATATTATTAAAGGTTATGCAATTGAGTTAAGCCACTCACAAGTAGTGAATGTATTATTAAATGTTATGCAATTAAGTTAAGTTATAATAATAAAAAAAAAAGCAAATAGAAATCACTCTGATTTTCACTTCAAAGCGAATACTCACTTATGTAAAGTTCCTTGACTAGAAAATGAAAAGAAAAAAAGTCTAAGGAGACATTATTTACTTTGTAGAATATGGTAACAAAATTGTTTTTCTCTATAAAGAAGGAACAAATATAGCAATTTTTAAGTTTAAAGGACAAGAAAGAAAATATGAAGTAATAGAGTCAAAATCAATGATAGGCAAACTTAAGGCATAACAAATTCAAATTATCATGTGGTGCTTCCCTCAATAGACTAAGAAGATTATAACCAACCAAAATTGAAAAGAGCAAGCTTCTCCAGAAAGGGAATTACGTTGGAGTAAGATTATTTGGAAAATGAGTTGAAGCTTGGAATTGAATTATTTGGTTTTTATATAGATTAGTCAATGTATATTCATAGGGAGGAAATGGTACTTTTAAGCCAAAAAGGCAGTGATACTACCTAACAAACAATGGTAGATGTAATGAGAAATATTAAGAAAACTTATTTTTATTGATTTCCATAATTGATATTTACTTAAAATAAGTACATTCAAAAAATGAGATAACAAATAAAATTAAGAAAAAATGCTATACAAAAGTAGATAAACTTAATTAGATGCATGTATATCTTGTTATATAAATTGTAAAGTGATTTATAGAAGTTGTTTCCATGGATATAGGTCTAAAACTAATATGCCAATCCCTAAAAAACCTATTGTAATTTTCCATAATCTTTTATGTGAAGCTAGAAGTCATTTAAGTAGAAGCTAATGCAACTTTTATATGAATGTGGCAACTATATTTGCACTAGAACTCCTCTACAGTTAATGCCAAATCAAAAATAACAAAACTACATATAATTAATATTTATATAGCCAAATTGATAAACCAATTTTCTTAATATGTCCCCTCTGAAAGAAGTGTATAAATGTATGGGTTTGATTAAGATGATCACATGCATGTTGCAGATGTGTCGTGCTATACATAACCGTAGCACACTTAACAAATGATTATAAGAGAAGTGAAAGAGAGGAGAAGTAATCCCAATAGGCACGAATGTACACTTGTGACAGATGAAGGAGCTCAAAAATATTAAACCCTACTATCAATAATGAACAATATTGTGTTCTTAAAAGAATATGTTGTTTGATATTTTGAGAAGAGAATTCAACAACATAAGAACGTTAGTCCAAGACTCTTAATCTCTAAATGAGAAGGGAACTTAAGTATTTATAGAAGTTACCTATTAATGTTATTTGTAGGATTCCATTGATGATCAATAGTAAATATCATTCCCTTCACTTTTACCCTAAAGGGCTCCCTTTTGCATCTAGGCTTAGTAAAAGTTTTCTTTAGTGTTTAAGCCTTATTGAGAAAGGTTAGTGGCATCACTAGGTTCTTACCGATAGAGGTTTAGTGATTAAATGGGCTTTCAACTTGGTTGTGAGCCTACAAAGGAGCAAACAGAGAAGGGCGCTAGGATATTGTTTGGTGTAGCTACTCAATGCTTAAGTTAGCATGTGTTTGTAAAGAATGAATATGTACTTAAGTAGGCAATAGTAAGGCTTAATGTACAAAGTATTAAATAGTTTATCGTTAGATAGTAACTTAATATTTATAAAGGAGTGGAATCGACAGTTGGAAAGCCATTAGTAGGTAGAAGACATGTTCATAAGCTGTAGGTAATGGAGTCGTGCAACTCCGATGTGGTTCATAATTGTAAGAGGTGGTTTTTCACCTTGTTGTTGAGCCTTATCTGCAGTCTCATAGCTATTGTGAGCTCTTGTAGTTAAGCAGGCCATGTCATGAGTCTAGGTCGAGGTCAGCTACATATTCTAATAGGTTGAGTTTAAAGGAGAGCGGCTTATGCCATGAGCCTAGTCAAGTTGGCATGGACCTAAAGAGCTCAAGTTTAAAATGCTCCATCAATAGTTAGCATTATGTAGGCCGATCAGATATACTTTACATTAAGTATATCATATGAAATCTCCCATTATCGTCCTTATTTTATGGGCTTGATTTTTCGGTCCCTATCACTTTAATTCAAAAAATTAAATCCATTTAATTATTGGATACAAAACTCATAATCGGATTTAGTCCACTAAATTTTGATGTACCTAAAATCTCATTGACCGGGAAGAAAGCTCGAGAAATAGCTTTAGTTAACTACATTATAATAACAACCGAACCATATATGAATGAAGGAGCCTTGGCCTCGTATATATTCTACGCCGGTGATGAATTGCGAATGGTCGATCAACTTTTGCTAATTGCACAGAAACCTTAATTTAATAGTTAGTTGGTCAACTCCTTCTCCACGTCTCAATCAATAATATAAGTGTTGTCCGCCGATGGTGATGCAGACTATATTATCTCCAGAGGGCAACGGCAGCAAATTTAAGAAATATTGGTAGAAAGAAAATATATAAGGCCAGATTATAAAAGTTGGCAAGCATGTCGTTGAGAAGGCCTTTATGGTACTGTGGATGTGACTTTCAAATCAATTATCAAATAGTTGAGATAGTAGCAGAAATTAATTAATGGGCATTTTAGACCTGATAATGATTTCAATAGTCTCGTCTTATCATATTAAGTCAAAACTCCCCCCCCCCCCCCCCCCCTTTTTTTTTTTTTTATTGTATACCCTTTAAAAATTTACTTATGCCTATTATATTAAATCAAAACTTCTCTTTCGGTTGCATAGCGTACAAAAATGTATTTTTTATTCATTATATTCCTTAAAAAAAGTATCTCCTATATTTTCCTATGATTAGCCAAGATTTTTCAAGTTATCTCTATTCCCTACCTGCAACGTTCTAAAACAAATGTCCTACTCTGTAGTCAAATTATAATAATACACATTAAATTTATAGGTTACAATAGGTGATATGAAACTTCCAAGTCGTACATATGTTATGTTTTTATGTAGATTTCTTAATTTTCCCTTTCTTGACTAGTGGATTGATATATTTTATCGAAACTCATCGAGTTGTCACATAGTGAAATTGGAACGAAATGATGGTCTCAGGATTAAACTCTCTTGATGTCCTAGCCCCATTACGTATTGAGATTAGATATACAACTGACTGGTTTAAAGCGAGATATTTGAAGGATTCTTGCAATTTTTATTTACATGTTTTGGTGATCTACTTCATCAAACTTTGAATCCTTCTAGTATTCCTTATAGATTGGGGAGTATTCTTTATTTGTATTTGTTTCCATTATGCTACAAGTTTTGTTCCTCAATTTTTTAATCTATCTGAAAGTGAAACGTAAAAAATGCAAAAAGAGCTGGATGCGACTAATTTTTAAATTAGTAAAACCTCACAATTTTAATTATATAGCAATAATATATTTTCTTTCTATTGTGAACAGCAATAATTAAAGGTAGTTTTCAAGTGCAGATACATTTCCTTAAATCCTTATAGGTAGTTTTATTTTTCTAAAGCTCCTGAAAAGAATGTAAAATTGTCGGTAGTTTTAAAAATAGGGAGAAAAACTTTGGGAGTTTGAGATATATATATATATATATATATGCATATATTGTATTGGTTTTTAACATATCGTTCAGATGCAAAAATTGCAATTTCCTATTAGCAACTAATTATACGTAGGCAATATAAAATACATCTCAATGTTTAATCTTGCCCCAAGTTTCTAGAGCAATTTCATTTTCCCCCCAAATTAGAGAACACAAAACATATATGCATTTGGATTCCATGATGAGAGAGAAAGGAGAGACGCCATAACTGTATATTTAAGTCAGACTGGCCGAGGCAGTTTGGAAAGTCGTAGCAATGTTAAAGTTATTCAAACATGATGGACCGGAGAGACGTGCACAGAGAAGAGCTTTGAATATATAACGGAAAAAATGGATGGAAAAAATGACAAAGAAAAGAGAAATCTAGATGAATACCCTAGGACATGCCAGTAAATTGTGAGGTACATCTACATAAAATTCATTATAAAATATAATGGGTCATATTTAAGGGTGATTTACAAATAAAAAAGAAAAATTATCAATAGTTTCAAGAAAGCTATTAACAGCTTCCAAAAATCTTCTTTCACCATTAGTGGAGTCTTTTTTTTTTTTCTTTAATAATTTGGAGATTTTACTGTAACATAGGAAAATAATGAATTATCATATTATTCGGTCACTTTTGGGTAGTTGTACATTGAAGCTTCAACTCATTTTGATTGGAAAATGTTGATAAGTCTGAAAGGAGGAAAAAAAAACCTTCATTGGATATTATACCTTAGTTTTATATAAGTATCAAAAAGTTCAAACTATCATCCATATATAAAAAGGAAGTTCAATAGCAGATCACACATTGATGAATTAATAGTAAACAAATATTAATAAAATTTTAATATATATAAAAATAAAAATAGTAATTTTTCACAAATATTTATTATTATTATCATATCTTTAAATATTATTAATAATTACTAACTGCTCATCTATTCACGTTATTGATTAATACTAATAAATCTTTTTTCTCGTATGTATATTTCTAGGTACCCATAACGCATTACAGGCTTATAGGCATTAGATCCCTATTTGTCTGACCTTGACAAGAAAAACTAAGCTAGAACAATTTTCCATACTTCTACGCATTTTACTTTTGATAAATGTGGAAAAGACAGATTAAGTTTTACTTTTTGTGTAATAAGCGCCAGAAAGCATCGGTTAATACAATTCCATTTTATTTTATAACCACGTGTCAGCATGTTAAGGCTTGGTCGGGTCAATAAAGGGGAAAATAAAGGTTCTGTCTAAGTAAGCAATGAAGTGTAGCCACAGTCGCAGGCAGCCACGCAAGTTATACTCAACTCACAACTTGTGTCGACTTAGTTGTCGGGCACTTAACAAAACGTGCATTCCATTTTTATTTTGACAACAAAACATCTCCCTACCACTACTTCTAGAGAGAGAAATTCAAAAGTGCAATGATTCTCATGCACGTGCATTTACTCTCTTGCAATACTAGTCTCTAGTCGCATTATTAAATATAAAATAAAAAATAACCATTCAAAACCAACTAAACCAACCACTCTCGTCGACCAAAAAAGGAAAAAAAAAAATCTACTACTATCTTACCTTACTTCGAATGGAATCTTAACCCGCCTCAAAAGCTTTCTTTTAGCATAAGGGCATAAACGAAGTCAAGGAATTTCGTTCTAACTGGTGGATGAGAGTATATAAATATATATATATATATATATATTATTATTAAGGATGAGGTGCAGCATATAACCGGTATGGATAAATTTTGAAACTTTATTCATCATGTCAAAATAACATCACCATGTAAGAATAATTATACACAACTACAAATGCTCTTATGTGGTAAATTTTCATTGGATAAATTGTCTTATGTTTTGCTTTACATACATTTAACCTTTTTTATATTTTAAATTTAGCATTTAGACACCTAATGTTATCATAAATATACTTTTAAACCCTATTTTACTATTACATCTTAGGATAAAATAATGAAAGAATGATTAAAACTAAAAATTATATATAAAATTATGTGAACAAACCGTCAACAGTTTTTGAATGAAGATCGTCAACAATTTCTACAAAGTAGTGAGACCTTTTACTATAATACACAAAGATTTACAATAATCTAAAAGCGATACAATCTAATTAATTTTGGGTCATGCACGTGGAATTTTATCATGCATTCCCTGGCTGAGTGGATCCTACCTCTTAAATATGGCGTTGAAAAATCTATCTGTGTTTTGTGTGTGTTGTGTGCGTGTTTTGACCTTCATTACATGGACCATGCGAACTTTCCATTCCATCATATCATACGTTTATAAAACCTTAGCCCTTCCATCCCTTGGCCATAATTCAGCCCAGTAATTTCATAACATCTCTCAAATATCTTCACAAACCGAAAAAGAAAACAATCACAATAACAATAAGAACAAAGGCTTCCCCTTTTTGATATGCTGTTCCCTTTTTTTCTCCTCTGATACACTCCAAAATATGGACAGTACTGAGATTGATGTTCCTCCATTTTTCATATGCCCAATTTCGTTAGAAATCATGAAAGAGCCCGTTACGGTCTCCACCGGCATAACCTACGACCGCGAAAGCATCGAAAAATGGCTCTTCTCTACGGGAAACACCACATGTCCAGTCACAAAACAGCCCATACCAGACAATTCAGAATTGACTCCGAACCATACTCTTCGAAGGTTGATCCAATCATGGTGTACCCTCAATGCATCTCACGGCATTCAAAGGATTCCGACTCCAAAACCACCCATCACCAGGGCTCAAATAGCCAAGCTCCTCCGGGAAGTCAAGACCTCTAGACGAACAACCGGAGACTGCCTTAAACAATTGAGGTTGATTGCGTCCGAGAATGCCACCAACAAGCGGTGCATGGAGGTGGCAGGGGTAGTAGAGTTCTTAGCAACTATAGTTAACCAGATTCGTGGTTTCGATTACAGCGACGATGTATCAAAACAGATTGATGAGGCTTTGGCTATATTGTATCAACTTCAACTATCGGAAACTGCCCTGAAGAGTCTTACATTAGATCATGGAGAATTCACAGGTTCTTTGATTCAAATCATGAGTATAAAGAACTGTGAATCCCGAGCCTATGCGGTCATGTTATTGAAGTCGATATTCGAAGTAGCTGATCCAACCCATAAGGCCATTTTGAGCACACAAAACCTCTTTGTCCAGTTACTAAAAGTAATGCAAGATCAAATCTCCATAAAGGTTACAAAGGCTGCCCTAAAGCTTTTGATAAGACTTTCTCCTGAAGGCCGAAATCGGGTAAAAGCAGTTGAAGCCGGGGCTATTTCGGCACTAATTGAGCTTCTCCTTTGGGAATCCTCGGAAAAGAGGGCTTCGGAGATGGCTTTGATGGTGCTGGACCTGCTTTGTCAGTGCGCAGAGGGCCGTGCCGAGCTGTTGAAGCATCCGGCGGGGCTTGCCGTGGTTTCGAAGAAGATACTTAGGGTTTCTAATGTGGCCAGTGAAAGAGGGGTTCGGATACTTTTATCAGTTTGCAAGTACTCTCCAACAACAAGTGTTTTGCAAGAGATGTTGCAAGTTGGTATTGTGGCAAAGCTGTGTTTGGTGGTACAAGTTGATAGTGGAAACAAGACCAAAGAGAAGGCTAATGAAATCTTGAAGTTGCATGCTAGGGTTTGGAAGAATTCTCCTTGTATAACTCCTAATTTGATGTCTTCATATCCTTCCTAATGGGGATCTCTCGGATGCTCAAATTAGTGAGATAGTCGAGAATACCAACAAAGTGAAAAAAGGAGAGAGAGAGAGAGAGAGAGAGAGAGAGAGAGCTCGCGTAGGTTTCTATTCTCTTGTTGTGAAGATCCATTATCTAATGATCGTAAAAAAGAAGTTATGAAATTACGAATAGCTATCATAATTTTGGTATTTCCTCATATCAAGTCTTATAAAGTAACAATTTTCACAATTTTAAAGCTTCATATTATAATAATTCCACATTTCTTGGGAATTTCTATATTTTCATTTTCTTCTTTTGTATATTATCTTAAATTCTATTTTTATGTATTCAGAGTCTATTTATCATTTTGCTTTCATTTATAATAACAATCAATTTGTGATAATTTTTAGATTTCATTGCATAGTAACTATCTATGGATTCATATGCATGTAACTATTTTTATTTCTATATCTTGATGTGTTGATAGTGAGAAATTATCGTTGTTAAATTATAATAAAAACTTTTATTATTTTATACATTATAATTCATTTGAATATCTTAAATAATAATGGAATTTTTTATAAATACAACTATATATGTATTCTATTCCATTTTGAATATATTCGAACTCAATAAGTTACTATAATGGAATTGTAATTTCATAGCTAATACCAAATACAGATTGAAATTTCAAATAAATTTTCAATTTCTTTTATTATTATTTGAGATTCATAAAGAAATAATTTCATGTAATTCAACTTTATGTAAATGAATGGCTTATAAAGTTTTATTAATTTGCTATTACTATCACAAAGTAAAATACGGATGCCTAAACCACTCAAGAATGTCATGTTTAGAAAGAAAGTCTGATATGGTCTGACATGGATGAATACATGATGTCCAGTGTTATATGAACTAAGGGGATGGGTTTGAACCTCGAGACGATCCTTATGCACCAATGGTGGATATAATGCACTAATGCCTCATACAAGCTTTGGTCGCACTTGATATGATACACAAGTATGGCTAGAGATTACTTACCACTAGTCTATGCTCAATGGCCTAGATAAGAGTAATTGAGAGTAAATAAGATATACTTGGCTCAAGCAAGAAGAAAAATGTTTGAATGTTGATTGTATTGACTATTATAGCTATTACAATACAACGAGTATTTATATGACCCAATTAGGGTAAGTCTAGATTAGTGTAAATTATAAAAAAGATTCCTACTAATAAAGAAAAAGGAATAATTTGCAAAGGTAATATTGTAAATAGGTAAAAAGAATATTTGATGACAAAAAAGGGCATTACACATGTAAAAAAAAAGATAGTATGCATGTCGGCTGTTCATTCTGTAGTCTTAATGACATTGTTGGCTGAGCAAAGCAGGTTCTGAACAAGTTAGGTCAGCATCGACAATTCGATAGCTTGACAGCTCGAATATTTGAGACTAGGGAAGGGTTAGTTTAGGCGATAGCTCATTGTTGAGTCAACTTTGAGGGTCAGCTCCAAAAGGTTGTTAGCTTGGTCTCAGTATAGATCAGGTCGGTAGCATTTTGGTTTGATACTTGGATAGGTGTGTTGTAGAGAGGTCGGCTTAGTATGTCAGCTAGTCGCCTCGGTAACTTCCTAGATGATGTTGGGAGCAAAGTAACTTGGTAGGTCAGATTGGGGAATATACTGCTCCTTAGTGTTCAACTCACTTCAGATAGCTTAGTGAACCATTTGAGCAAGTCCTCAAGCTTAGGAGAGCATGATTGGTCTATGATTTCTATCATCCCCTTCGGGCTGTTTGAGATTTGGGATCAAATCTAGCTCACCTCTATGTTGCTCGTCTTCAAGAGTATATGGGTAGAGATCAGCAATGTTGAAGGAGTTTAAGACTCTATACTTTTTAGGTAGTTCAATCTTACAGGTATTAAGATTGATCTTTTCAAATACTTTAAAGGGTTCGTTAGCCTTGGGTGACAACTTGCTCTTCCTTAAGTTAGGGAACCATTTCTTACTAAGGTAGATCCAAACTAGATCACATTGTTGAAATTCTCCTTTCTTCTGTCCCTGACCTCATCTCTTGAGCTTGGTAGCAGCTTGGCTTAATTGTTCTATGACCTTCTAATGCATGGCTTTGATGGACTCGACTCTTTTTGCAGCTGGCTGATCATCATTTAGGCTTAGAAGGGGTGTTTGGTCCATTGAGAGCTTAAGGTTGAAGCCATAGGTAACCTTAAATAGAGACATATTTACTATGTTATGGGCGGTCCTATTGTGGGTGAACTCAATGATCGATAAGTACAGATCCCAACCAGCTATGTTTCAACCAACGTTTACCTATAATAAAGTTCCTATTGTTCTATTAACAACCTCAGTATATTCGTTCATCTATGGATGACAAGACATGTTGTATGATTGCTTGGTCCCCATACGTCTCTATAATGTTCTCTAAAAGTGACTCATGAACTTTGGGTCTCAATCTAAAACAATGGTTCTAGGTACTCTGTAAAGCTTAACTACTTCCTGCAAGAAAAGAGAAGAAAGAGTTGATGCATCATTAATTTTTATACAAGGTACGAAGTGTGCCATCTTGCTGAGTCAATCCACAGCCACCATGATGGAGTCTTTCCATGAAGACATCCTTAGCAATCCTAACATAAAGTCTATGCTCAGCTCAAACCAAGGTTTGGTCAGAATAGGCAAAGGTAAATAATGACCTTACTTGGCTCAACTCTTCGCTTTTTTGAAAGTAACATACCTTTCCAACACAGATTGGATGTCTCTCATCATTCTTAGCCAAAAGAATCTTGAGGATAGTACCTTATAAGTGAGTGCGATGCTGGCTAAAGTATCCTAACAATCCTCCTCCATGCACCTCGTGCACTAACAATTCTCTCATGCAATAGATCAGGATACATAATCTCCTTTTCTTGAACAAGTATTTGTCTTCCCTACGATAGTCATCAATTGTTCGTCTTCCTCATACTTGGTATAGATAGGACTAAAATGTGGATCCTCTGTATATAAACCCTTTATCATTAAAAAAGCTAAGTAGCCAGGTCTACAACTCAGTTAGGAGAGAATGTCATCTCAATAAGGCGTTAGCTACTACATTATTCTTCCCATTCTTATACTTCATGTCATAAGAAAATCCTTCCACAAACTTAACCCATTTGGCTTATCTTTGAGACAACTTAGGTTAGCTCTTCAAATATCTCAAGGATTCATGATTTATGTAGATCACAAATTCCTTAAGCAGCAGATAGTGTTGCTATATAGTTAGGGCTTAGATCAAGGAGTAAAATTCGTTATCATAAATAGAATAGTTAAGTGTAGCTCTTCTATGTTTTTTACTAAAGAAAGTAATAGGTTAGCGTTCTTACATCAGTATGACATCTATGCCTAGTTTAGATGCGTTACATTCCATTCTAAACACTTTATCAAAGCTCGGCAGAGTTAAAATAGGGGCTATAGTTAGCTTCTCCTTAACCTCTTAAAAACTCCTTTGCTCCTTCTCTCCCCATTTGAACTCAACATTCTTTTTCAATAGTTCACTGAGTGAGGCTACGATCGTACTAAAATTTCTTATAAATTTGCGATAGAATGATGCTAGGCCATAGAAACTTTTCAGATTGAATAAGGTAGTCGGTATAAGTCATTCAGTGATTAATCTTATGTTCTCATCATCGACTCGTATTCCTCCACCACTTATAACATACCTTAGGAAGATTGCTTTAAGTTGCAAAAGTCACACTTCTTTAGATTGGTGTAGAGCCTTTCAGATTGAAGTTTTGCAAAGATTGTTAGAGATGATTTTAGTGGGTCTCCAAATCATGGCTATATACTAAGATGTCCTTGAAATAAACCACTACAAATTTCCCTATTAGTTCTCGAAGCACATGATTTATTAGTCATATAAATATGCTCAGCATGTTTGATAGCCCAAATGTAATCATAAGCTATTCATATAATCCATAACGTATTTTAAATGTGATCTTCCACTCACCACCCTCACGCATTTGGATATGATGGTATCCAAATTCGAGATCAATCTTGGAGAATACATTTGCTCCATTTAACTCGCCCATCATATTACCAAGCTTTGGTATGGGATACCTGTACTTGATGGTGATGCGATTGATTGCTCGACTATCTACATACATTCTCCATAACCCATCTTTCTTAAGTACCAACAAGGCCAACACAATATAGGGAATAAGGGATTCTTATACATACCCTTTCATCATCAGCTCATCTACTTGCCTCTATAGTTCGATAACTTATTCAAGATTTAGCCTATAGGCAAGCTTATTCAGTAGTGTGGCTCTTAGATATAAGTCAATTGCATGCTTAATGCCTTGGATGGGAGGCAACCCTTCTAGCATCTCACTTGGGAATAGATCGATAAACTCATCCAATAAGATTTTCACTTCGGTAGGCATCAATTCCTCATCGAATCTCATCTCCCATAACCTTTTGACTAGCAGATAAGTCGACTCTTCGAGTTCCATCTCTCCTTTTAGCTTAGCTTGAGTCATCACTAAAGCTTCTTTCTTCAGGACATAGCTTAATTGGGTCTACGTGATTTTTACTTGCTTAGCAATCATAGGGCTTAAGTTCACCCTCCAACCCTCATGCTCCAAGGAATAAGTATTCCTCCTTCCATTATACAACACATTTTGATCAAACATCTATGGCCATCCAAGTATAATGTAGGATGCACTCATGGGTAACACATCATAGAGCACTTCATCTCAATAGTTGCCAATACAAATCGGCATAAACACCTATTTATTCACTTGTAGGGCTCCTTTGTCATTAAGCTAATGTAGCTTATAAGATTTTAGGTGGGGCTTAGTCGACAACTTCAATTGTTAGACCTTGAAAGCAGAGGTTACATTAGTTGAGCTCCTACTGTCAATAATCAAAGTACATAACGACCCATTCACCTTGTATTTAATGTGGAGAAGATTCTCTCTCTATTTGTCCTTAGGTAAAGGACTCACATTCATTGTCCTTCTCAATATTAGAGTAGTTGGCATAAAATTACCTTCCTCACTATGGATGATTTCCTTCTCCTTAAACAGTTTTGTCTGCTTGATCTCTTTTGGTTCTTCCACTTCTTTATTAGTATTGTCTACTTCAATAGTCGGTGCTTCACTTCATATCACCATGGTTCTTCTGTTTAGATATTGAGTGGCCATGTGTCAAAATCTTTGACATTTGAAACATTTGATCTTACTCGTCTTTTATCCTAAGCTTTAACTATTCTCAAACTTCCTCTAGACCTCGTTCTCCTCTACTAGGGCATTTTGAGCAAGTTGAGTCTCGATAACCTTACTTAGTTCCATTCGCACAAGTTTGCTCAAAATAGATTAGTTATTACTAGGTTGGCTTAGATCATGTCATCAAGTGATCCAATATCCATGGTTTCTAGAACATCTCTAATCTCGTATTTCAATCTACTGATCAATTTGGTCTTCAGATTCAATGACTTTACATCAAATCATTAGCATTTGAAATTCCTTTACATATGCATCAGTAGTTGATCCTCCTTACCTTAACTCTTGTGATCTTTTGAAGGCATCCTACAAATAGTAGCTTGGTACAAATCTCCTTCTCATGACCCTCTTCATCTCATCTGAACTCTTAACTTTACATTCTCCCTTTCTTCTTCGAGTAGCTTGCATGTTCTTTTACCATAAGGCAACATAACTAGTAAACTTTAACATAGCAAGTATAACCTTTGCATTATCTGGTACTTTATGGTATTCAAATTATTTCTCAATCTTATCTACCTAATCCAAGTAGTCTTTGGCATCTCTACTCCCAAAAAAACTTAGAATGTATATCCTCAATCCTTCAAATCTAGGGGCTTGAACATTCCTTTCTTCTAGTTCATAGTGCTGCTCCGCTTTGTTGTCTCCTTCCTCTTCTTCCTCTTCGATTTCATCAAATGCTAGCCTATGCCTAGCAATCCTACCCATTCCTTCAGTTTGGGGCAATTGAATTGAGGCATTAACTTAGCCAAACTAACCATTGCTTCTCTCCGGCTAGTCACATTCTCTATATGGGCCATTTCTAGCTTAGTACCTATCTTCATTTATGACAGTCACCAAACTGGCTACTAGGTCAGTGATTCTATCTAATTGGTCACCCATTAATTGGGGTATGAAGCTTCCTTATTGACCTTGGCCATTTTGAGCACCAATCTCTTGGTTACCTAAAGTTCCTTGAATACTTGAATTAGCTGTTGTTGGCTACCTCGCAAGATTAATGGTTCAAACACCACTCAAAGTTCTTTCCAAGGATAATAATAGCAAAACAATAACTATTACTTGCACCACTATGTCAACTACACGTGAAAAATAAGCAATCACTTATACTTTATTTTTGCATATAAGAAATTGGGGAAAACTTACCACAAAATTCTTCAACACTTTTCACTTGCCAAACTCCTATGTTAACAATAGAACTTCTAACACATGAAAATAGTAGCAAATCACTTAAAAAAACAAGGTAACGAAAACTAGATTCAAACGTAGCCCGCCCTTGATACCAAGATGATACGGTCTGACGTAGATGAACACACAACGTTCGGTATCACAAGAACTAAGGGGATGAGTCCGAAACTCAAGATAGTCTGAAGGATAAATAATAGTCGAAGGTCGAGCATGGGTCCTCATATACCAACGGTAAATATGATGCATCAACGCCTCATATGAGCTCTGGTTGCACTTAATATAACACACAAGTGTGGTCAAAGGTTAATCACCACTAGTCTATGCTTAGTGGCTTAGATAAAAGTAGTCGAGAGTAAGAAAGATACACTTAGCTCACATAAAAAGAAAAATGTTTGAATGTTGATTATATTGACTGTTACGGCTATTACAATACATGAGTATTTATGTGACCCAATTAGGGTAAGTTTAAGTTAGTATAAATTACAAAAATGATTCCTACTAGTAAAGGAAAATGAATAATCTAAAAGGATAATGTTGTAAATAGGCAAAAAGAATATCTAGTGATAGAAAAGGACAGTATGGATGTAAAGAAAAGATAGTACACGTATCAGTTGTTTAATTTGTAGTCTCAATAACACTACTGGCTGGGTAAAGTAGGTTCTAAGCAAGTTAGGTCGATGTTAGCAGTTCAACAACTTGAGAACTTGGATATAGGATTAGGGAAAGGTTGGTTTAAGTGGTAGCTAATTGTCAAATCAGCCTTGAAGGTCGGCTTCAAACAGTTGTCAGCTCAATCTTAGCATAGATTAGGTTGGTAGCATTTTGGTTTGATACTTGGATAGGTGTATTATAGAGAGGTTGGATCGGCACATTGGCTGGTTACCTCGACAACTTCCTGGATGATGTGGAAAGCAAAGTAACTTGGTAAGTCGGAGTAGGGAATGCATTGCTTCTTAGCATTTAACTCACCTTGGACAACTCGACAAACCATTTGAGTAAGTTCTTAAGCTCAAGAGCGCATGATTGGTCCATGATCCCTATCAAAGTCAACACATGAAAATATTTAGGTGAGAAAAACCTCTAGTGAATGATTTGGATAGAGATAATATTAGTGGGGAAAATCAAGAAAGGAGAGAAGGAATTAATTATGGATAAGAAAAGGGTGTTGGAAGTAACGTTTTGGCATCTAAAGAAAGAGAAGTTATGCACCAAGTCACTAACATGACACATTAACTCTAAGTATAGTTAATGATGAAAGGAGGAAATGAGACAACTTTGCTGTGAAGGAACCATTTTGTGATAATGTACTAGTTGATAATATGATGAGGGAAGTACTTTAGTAAATAGTTAATATGGAGAAAGGATCAAAGTACAAAGCAAAAAGGCTGCATAGAAAAGGAGTACTAAGGGTATGGGTACAAATATAGGAGATTTCTAGAAGGGGAGAGACACAATGATTTAGAATATTAAAAGTGGTAAAATGCTGAAAAGACATAACCCTTAGTACTTAAAGAGATGCATAGGGAAAGAAGACCTTTTCAAGATTTGACAATAGAATTTAATAGTATAAATGAAGAAAGTGAATTTTTATTAAAGCCCATAAAGTGAAACAAAATCTCGTGGTTTCTCTAAAAAAAAAAATAAAAGTATGCAGTAAAGGAAACAAAGGCAGTTCACTAGATGAAGGGAAGAAAGGGTGTTCAGTCATTGTGATAAAGAAATTAGCCAGAACCAATGGTGGCAATACTAGAAGTAGAAAATTTTCTCCAATTACTATGTAAGGATTCTCATCTATTGGAACTACATTCGAACATGAGTTATGGGGGGTCAGATCGAGCTGGTTTTCAAAGTGAAGAGTGGTAAAAGTCAGGGGGTAGTTATGTACCAAGTGAGGTCGAAGAAGGGTATTTATATCTAAAGGGAGCAAATGATTTAAGTCATAAACGAAGTAATGCTTGTGGTGAAGATACCGATGGTAAGATTGAACATTTTGAGAAAAGACATTCTTGACATGCTTGAATGGACATGTAGGTTGATGGTGGAGAAAGTCTACATGAAACAAGTGAGATTGATCAACATTTAACAAGTACCCTTTATAATTTCACTAATGGAGGAGGGGGAGAGATTGGTTCTTCTTACAACATGGGAGATGTAGATGACCATGTTGTACTCGATGTTTTAGACATGTTGATGGAAGATAAATGTTACTAATTTTCAATAACCTTGTACAAGGGATATTTGGTTCAAGATTTCTGCTTCCATGATATCTTTAGAATCTACAGATATACTTTCCTCTTATATGCAACGTCATCCTTTTATGGTACTTGAATGGAATGCAAAGGTATGAACTCCAAGTGTAGAGAAAGGGCAATTGAGGACTTAAAGAGTCAATATGAACCACAGCTCTTGATAATCACTGAAACAAAAATGGGAAGAAAGGTGGCCAATGATTTGAAAGAATATCTTGGATATAATAGAATGTTATGTTCCAAGGATGAAGGGTTTAGTGGAGGAATCATCATCTTATTGTTTATAGAGGAAGTTACTGTACATGCAAGTAGTATTTCCTGCCAACAAATCCTTATGAATGTTTAGGTAAGTAATTCTAATTTTTCTTGGTTTCTTTCTACTATTTATACAAGTTGATTACCATACGTTGGTACACGTCAAGCAAGTGCACCCGATTGAGTTATAGTATTGATAAAGCAAAGTTAAGTCCGAATATCAATCCTATAGGGAACTATATGTGTGAGAACCTAAGTTACTAACAATCTATCCTAAAGTACTAATTACCTAACTTAACAATATGGAGATAATTGTAATTAAATAGGTAGGTTGAATAACAAACAATAAATAAAACAAGATTAGTAAAATAAATAAGAACAAAAGTAAATAAACAAAACTGAAATAAAACAAGCATGAATCAATTAAAAGAAATAACACATTATCCTTAATAAATTGTTGTTATTTACTACTTAGTTTTATGAAACCATTTGATCTCAACTGTTCTTTGGACTGTGGAGATGCCTAAATTGAATTGACTGAACTCGTGTCTCTAACCTCTTTCTAATCCTAAAAATGATGGGAGTTAGGCTATTGGACTTTTGACCCGCAATCGAGCTTGAGAACGACGATGAATCCTTCTGTTCCAACCAACCCTTACCGAGGTCGAGTACTTCCTTGCTGAGTCATCTTTCATGCTGTACCATATGATCACCCATTTTTCTATAATATGCTAAGTTAATGATTACTATCCAACGCTTAGTCGACCAATTACTCGGCATCTTCCTTGTTGAGAAGCTGAGAGAGAGAGTCCAAACTGAGTAAGCCATCCCTATTCGGATAAGCCCATCTGTTTGTACTTTTTGTTCGTATCTTCTAATGACCTCGCCAATGTAGCATTGCTGCATATATAGTATCATGTGTAAAATCCGTTGCACTAATGATTGTTTTTTTTGTATGTTCATTTTTTACCCTTTTATATCTTATACATTACTTCCTTAGGAAATACTCTTTTTGTCTTTTCCTTTTTAGGTAGGTTACCCTAACTTATGGGTATAATACCCTTGTACTTATAATTATGATAATATTATGTCATTCTTAATATACTCTTTGAGTACTTTTGCTTCTTTACGTAAACATTATTTGTCTACTCTCGGCATCACTCTTATCCTTTCCTTTAAGAAAGATTAGGTGGCGAGTAACCTCACCGGACAAATTCGTACATTATATCGAATTGAGCCATGAATCTTTGGAAGTTCCATTGATGCATCATATCCTCTAAAGCTATTTGTGGGTTTTGCTTACTGTTTCATTCTTCATTTTTTCCCTTTTGCACTTTTCTACATTAATCTTTTCTTTTTTTAGCTTTCTGCAAGCTTGGACCCATCTAGCAACTGGCCTTATTTATTCTTGATCACGATTCGCAACAAAAACTCTCTCTACTCGAATCACTTATAAATAAGGCATCGCAGAACCACATTAAAAACTTAGATCTTGCTATTAGATTGGCTACCTTAGTTACCCTAAGCCAAAGAAGTCAGTACATAATTTCTTATTGTACTTAATTCCTTCTGATTACACTTGACCATTCAATTGTAAGATTTACGTCTCTACAGCAAACTGACATATCAATTAGCAACTTGAGTAAATGCTAATCGATGACAATAAGATTAGCATAATTAGATCATCAAAGAACAAAATTGTAGATCGAATACAAGATTATTACAAGATGAACTAAAGTTTAACAACAATTTACTAAGAATATTTAGAAGAATAACATGATGATGAAATTAAAAGAAGAAGTAATTGAGACATCCTTAATACAATTCTAGCCTACAACTTTGCCTAAGGGGGCTCTTTTTGCAAACCTAAGCCTAAGTGTTTATATATAAGGAGTAGACCTAGGTTTATAAAGAAAACTTAACAAAAATAAAAGATTAGCACGTCATAGCATGACCATAGGCTAGGTACATGGCCGTGAAGTTGGGGCGTATATTTGCTCTTATCCGAAATCTTTGAAATTGATGGAAATCAATTGCCAAAGGGAACATAGGTAAGGACCAAGGCCATGATCCTTGATCGTAGTCTTTACTATACTTTTTTTCTTACTCGATTTTCATCTACTTCATTCTATCATCAATACTTTTGTCCAAATTGGCTCCAAAATGTGATAAAAACCTTTAAAACTTCATAAAATGTTCTCGAAGTCCCTAAAAATGAAATTTAAACTAATTAAGTTCAAAATAACATAAAGTTAACTAGATTAATGTCTAAAATAGCTGTGGAAAATATATACTAAATTTTGGTTATCACAAGTCCATCTAGAGAAATTCAAAGTAGGCTTTGGACTAAATTATCTAAATGGGCTAGTCATATTGAAGGTCTATAGGTTATGCTAGGGGATTTTAATGAGGTGTTATGTTAAGAGGAAAAATGGGGGGAATTGAAATTAGCTAAAGGCAAGTAATAGAATACTAAGATTATAATACTCTAAAAGGGGGCTTGGTAGTTTTGCCTAAAATCTTTTTATCATGTATATACCTATGATATAAAGACCGTCTTGCAAGTCAAATGTTGCAAGGCTCCAACTAGTAAGTTTCTAAGAGTACTTATTTATTTTACTTACATTTACTTATTTATATAGGCAACTAAGACCCAATAATCTACAGTCCACCAATATTATAAAGATCTAACTTATTCACATAAGGTTATCTATAGGTACCATCTCAATAAACAAACCTTGGCTATTAGCTTAGTCGAGAATACCATACTAATCAATTAGATAGATCCCATATAAGGCTATCCACTATCAATAGTCAATATAATGCCTCTTGAGCTCACTATTAACAAATCCATATAATGCCTCATGAGCTAAATCATATGAGTCCTAACTCGTGCGACTCACTATCAATCAACTGAAAATGGTCTATTAGCTTTGCCTTAACAAGTAAAATGTTATAGGCTACCATTATGAGTATTTACTAAGTTGATAAATCTTTCTTTGAATCATAAAACATTTCAAAAATGCATTTTCGGAAATTTTTTAGAAAAATTGGTAAAGCTATAGACATCCCAGTCCACAATTAATGGATCATAGACATGTGACAAGTATATCTAATTAATTTGGCCAAAAATTTGAACTTACCAATTTAGTAAGGTGATCACATAGATGTTAGCATAAAAAACAACCAACCACTTAATAGACAATTAAGGGTAAGCAATAAAACATTAAGCAATTATCAAATATAAGTAAATAGCAGTGCATCAAAACTCCTTCACTTGGCTTGCTTGCATACTTATCCTAACCTTTGGGGTGCCTGAATTAGAAATTAAATCACCTAAAATATAATAATAAGATATATGTAAGTAATTGGAAGAGAGTCTCTTTAAGAACCTAAAAGTTTACCTAATTATTGAAGCTCGTCTTAATCCTCAAGTATGGTTAAAACTTATTTTCAATCTAATTTCTTTATTTAAAGTCCTTTTTTCACGTTCTTATAGTCAATTTCATATAATTTTGAAAGTAATTTTGCATCAAGGGATCTATTTTAAGAGTTAGGACCCACAAACATAAGTTTAGATAGGGTTCATATTAGAATTTTATATGTTTCCGTTTTAACTTAGTTGATTTTCTAGTTTAGTTAAGTATCTTAGGTGTATAAGGTCTTATTCTAGTCATTTATGATTATTAATTGGGCTCTTATATTGTCATTGAGCCGAAAATATTCAAGTTTTATTTAAATCCCTAACTATGGGCGTCCTTTTATTATACTTAGTTATTTTAAGTTTTAATTTACAAGGATATGGGCTTTCTTTTGGGTGTAAGGCTATTTTTAAGTTAATAGACTTATTTTATTGATTATTGGGCCTTTATGACATTATCCTAAGGTTTTTAATTTAGTTAGACCATTATAAGTTGAGTCGAAACATATTTCTTATGAATTAAAGGCTTATTCAAGCATTTTAAGTGGTTGTGGGTCTTAACTCTTATTTAAGCCTATCATCGGCTTCCTAGAACACTAGATGGGCTTTATGGACCTTTTATTTAGAACTCATATATTTTTTATAGCAATTAGCCAAGTAGTTTCAAGGTGGGCTTAGGATTTGTTTTTGGGGCTTTTTATCTTGTCTTAAGTTCGAATTGTATCCTAAGGCCCTAAATTTATTTCTAACTTATCCTAATAGGTCAAATAACTCATTGGATCCACTAAATGACCCATTTAACAATTAATTTCATATCAACTCACATCATTTAAGTGGACTCCCAATTATTCTCTAGAAGCCTAAAGTGCATCTCTTGTTATTTTAAGGCCCAAACCACTTCTTTTAACTAGTTATGGGCTCTATTTACACCTAGGCTAATTATGGCTCCTCAAATTGTTTAGTAGGCTTAATAAAAACTTTTAATTAAGTTTTATTTATCTAATATACTTGCTAGTCATGAGTGATTAAGTGGGCTCAATGTTTGGTTCGTAGGCCTTTTAGTTCAACTTAGGCCTAGTTTACGTCCTAGGGCTTCTATCTTGACTCTATCCTAATTCATAGACCCTAGTCTACTAAAATTATTAAATGGCTCATTTTATCATGAGTTTCAGATCTGATATTAATGATTTCTTAGGTTTAAGATGGGTTTTTCTAAACCTAATGTCCATTTTAGACCTAACTACTCACTATAAACCTTATTTAGCCTTTTAGCTTGCAAGTTAAGTCTTAAATCCTAATTACCTTTAATTAATCATGTGATTAACCCATTAATAAACATTTTACAGCATGTTATTCAACATGTATGAGGCGGTTTAAGATGATTTTTTAGGGCTTTCCACACATCATGTACTTAACTTACCACTAAAATTCACTTAAAACCATTTTTTACCAAAATAAACATGAGAAATAAAAAATATAGTGGGGATATACATACATATGTTTTGGCCTTAGCATGGGAATGAAGATATGATGATCATTCTTCTACTTTTCTTTAAGTTATCATCTTAATATAACTTATGTGCTTCTAAAGTTACATATAACATGTTTACTACACTAAAAATCTAAGAAAATGCACATGTATGGGCATTTTAAATTTGGTAGCCAAAGGTGGCATTTTAGTAATCTTTTCCTTACTTTTTAAGCCTAAGAACTATGCTCATAAACTCAAACTAGAAAGAAAGTTGAAATTGTACAAGTTTATCTTGATAGAAATTTGAAGGTCTCTTTTCACTTCATTTTTGGTCAAGGGTATTTATTGGCAAGAAAGGGGGATGAAAGAGGATTCAAATGCAAGTGGTTTTGTGCTGTTTGGAGGTGGTAGTGGGGAGTTAGACCTTAGGGCATTTGGGTGCACAGCTAGGTTTAAGAAGCTTATTTATGTTTCCTTCATTCTTGTTTTTCTTTTCTTTTAGATTATGTTTATAGAGAGTGTTTCTAGGGCTTATTCTAAGGAAGAAGATGGAGTAAAATGCAGATGGAAGGGTCAAAAAGGGGTTGATCATGAGTGGGTGTAGTAGAGAACAAATCCCTTCCATTCTTGATTGTATGATATAAGCACAAGTGGGGACCAATTTGCTTTCTATGATTTTTGCTAATTGAGGTAATGATTTGTCTACTAAAGGTAAGTGGTTTCTTATTTGCCCAACTAATTATCTTATCCTATATGGTTAATTGTGATTATCTTTAGCTAATTATGTTGCATGAATGCATGTGGATGTTTAGAATACACTTTAAGTATATGACCCTAATTACTAGTGTAGATGACCATAGTTAGACATAGTTTAAGGTTTTTCATATTTAATTAAGTTAATCAAGTTTATTGGATAATTTTATCTAATTAATTTAAGGTTTCTAAGGGTTAGAATCAATTATCACTAATCAATTACGATTTTAAAAGGCAAGTTAGGGCTCTTTCAATGATTTAGTGAATTATTAGTAATTACTTAATAATATAGCTATATAATTAGAGTTTATTAATTAAATTAGGACTTTTGACACTAAATTAGAGTTTCCAATTTAGTTCAGGACTTCCTGTGTTTTAAGGTTTTGTAAGGGTTTGAGGGTTTCAAAGGTATGCTTATGATTTTAACTTTACTTTTGAAGAAAAATGTAGCTTTAAGGTAAATTAGTAATCTTATTACTTTAATTAACTTAATTTGATTGATTGTAATCATTTAAAGATATCTCCCACCGTTCGTTATCGAGTTTATGTGATTTAAGTAATTCAAGTTAAATGCTTTAATTTAGGGTTTTCTTTGTGTGTAGAGTTTAATCTAAGGTTTTATGACTCTAGGGCTTAGGGACTAGAGTTTTTATTCAATTCAGATTTTTAATTTATAGTCACACATGCTTGGGTTTAGAGTCTTTGTATGCGATTAGGATTTTTCAAACTTTATCTCTAGGTTTTTTTAAGTTCATTTTTAAGGTTTTGATTTAAAATTTTGTCTGTTTTAATTTCTAGGGTCTGATTAAGCCTAGGGACTATCTATTGGTTCTTCAAATTCGATTCTAAGTCCAAGACGTTAAATTTGTAGGGTTTAAAGGATTGTATGAATACATGTGGAATGGGATAAAGCCTTTATAAGTACTTGAACTTTTTAAAATTTTCGTTTTAGTACCTGAACTTTTAATTTTTTCATTTAATTCCTTAAACTTATTATATTGTGTCACTTTGAGACATCCATGAGTTTCAATGATAACATACGTCAATGCTGCTAAGATGGCATCCCTCTCTCTTAGTTGACATTAATATAAGCTTCTCTCTCTTTTATTATTAAACCTAATGGATGTCTCAAAGTAATGTAGTTTAATTAGTTTAGGGACTTAAATGAAAAAATGAAAAGCTCATGTACTAAAATGAAAATTTTTAAAATTTCAAGTACCTATAAAAACTTTATCCCTATGTGGAATGGTAGATTTAGGTTTTGTTAGGCTTTGGTTTACATGGTCGAAAAGGTTAAAGAATTTGACTAAACTTGTTCAAACCCAATTAAATAGAGCATGGGTGAATTATGAATGAGTAAGGCTCTATCTTGAGGAAAAATTATTTTAGGTTGTTTTGAACCAATTTGACCATCTTCTAATTCTTTTGAACTCTAACTTGAAACATAAAGTAGGGTTAAGAGAAAAAGGGCCTTTTCGTTTTCAACCATGTCGCTAGACCATTTGGAGTTTAAGAGTTTTGTGGGTAACATTTGGGTATGGTCATAGTTTGACTATTTAAAGGATGTTCATTATTTTGTGGAGGTATTAAAGAAAAGGAATAAAGAGGTATTTGGTCTTATAACCCTAAAAAGGAAGATCATAATAGGAAAGTTGAATGAAGTGCTCAAGAAATTATTTCCCAATCAACCATAATCCTTGATTGAGAAAGAATGTTGCTTACAAGAAGAACTAAGTTGGACCTTAATGTAGGAAGAAAGATTGTGGGCCAATAAAGCTATGTCAAATTTGGCTCCTGAATAGGGAAAGAAACATGTGATATTTTCATGCTAATGTGGTAGCTAAGAGATCAAAATCTAGAATTTATGGCCTCTTTGACTCTATTGGCAACTAAGTGGAAGATGAAGAGGGAATCAAAAACTTGTTCATCAATTATTTCTAGAATCTCTACTCGTTAGAAAGAGTATTTGTGTAGAGGGAATCATATGAGTTACGGAATGGTAAAAAAAAGTTAACAGAGGAAGAGAGTGTTATTCAATCAACCTTAAACAAAGGAAGAGATTAAAAATGCACTATGGTGTATAGGAAATTACAAAACACCTGGTGTAGATGGCTTACATGCTAAAATTCTATAAGAAGTCTTGGGATGTAATGGGAAATACAGTTTGTGACTTGTTGGGAACTATTATCAAGACAGAATCATATGCCTCTTGAGATAAACAAGACATTGTTAGTTCTCATTCTGAAAGTGTTAAGGGCAAACAAGGTGAAGGACCATCAGCCTAAAAGTCTTTGCACCACCATATATAAGATTGTGAGCAATTGTTTGGTTAATAGGTTAAGACCACTGCTTAATGAGCTAATTAGCATAGTGTAATCAAGTCTCATACTAGGGAAAGTAGCTAAAGATAATATGATCATTTTTTAGGAAGTTCAACATTCTATTGAAAAGGCCAAGCGTAAAAAGAGTTGGATGTTAGTCAAATTAAACTTGGAGAAGGCTTATGATAAGATGGAATGGGACTTCATTAGAAGCACTTTGTAGTTTTTGGAATTTCTTGACCCTTGGGTAAAGCTCGTTAGATTAGTTTAGCATCTGTTCAATTTCAAATTATTCTAAATGGAGCAATGATGGAGTCGTTTCTTTCAAATAGAGGGCTTAGATAGGGAAACCCTCTGTCCCCATATTTATTCATCCTCTTAGTGGAGATCTTGAGTAGAATAATCCATGTAATGGTAGAGGAAGGAAAGTGGAAACCTTTGAAGTTAAGGGGAACGAATATCTTTTTGTCTCATCTATTTTTTGCAAATGGCCTTCTTTTAATAGGAGAAGCCTTCGAAGAGAATGGCAATCTAATTCAAGAAGTGATGGAGGGATTCGACCATATTTCGGGACAAAAGGTTAATTACAAAAAGTCTTGTTTATTATTTTTCAAAAATACATGTACAAAGTTGAAAAATAGCAATTGCAATATTTTTAAGATAAGAGAAAATGCAAATATGAGAAAATACCAAGGGATCTTAGTTAAAGAGGGAGGAAAGTTGAATAATACAAATTTGGGTTTTATCATGGAAAGGGTTTGGCACAAGTTAGTGGGCTGGAAAGCAAATCTTCTAAGCATAGTAGGAAAAAACTACTAGCAACCTTTGCTCTTAAAAATATTGTGAATTATTAATCAAAAGTAATTATCATGACTATGAGTTTTGCAAAGAGGGTATAGAAGATCCATTAGGATTTCATGTGAGATCATCACCAAAAGTGCAGAAGATACATTAGATCAGTTGAAAAAAGTTAAAACATCATAAAGAAAAGGGAGGTTTAGGACTAATGGATATTCGATGAAGGAACCATGTGAACTTTGCAAACCTAGCTTAGCAGTCAAGAAGGAAAAAGGTTCTCTTAACTAATTTGATGCAACAAAAGTATAAGTTAAATTAAGGCCATATGCGAAGAAAAAACATACTCCAATTCTATAAGGAACTCTAGAACGCTATGGATTGGGTTAAAGAGAAGTTGCTTGTGACTCTAAAAAATAGAAAGAACACAAGATTTTAGATATATTGATGGAATGGAGGAGGGAAAATATGTGATAGGCTCTATGGTCCTCTTTATAGGTTTGATTAGAATCTAAAAATTTGATAGGTCAGTAATAACTACATGAGCTGGAAAGAAGATGTTATTAGATACCCATCAGATGAAGAGAATAAACAAAAGCTCGATCACATTTTGCTTTAAGAGGAAGATGGAGAGGAAGTTATCAGATGCTAGCCTCATAGAATGGATGTGAGATTTCTACAAAATCTGCTTACTCTTGCATTGTTGCTAAAAATGAGGAACAAGTAGAAGAGGCTGTCACGAACTAAGGATGGTCTAGTCGTGGTAGACATTACATACTGTATGAAGAATCCCCAATTGGTTACCCTTCCAATCATGAACTTTTCACACAATATACAAGGTTTTACAACCACTAGTTTCTCAAGAATATACAGATCCATATGATATCATCACACAAACATATTTATATAAAATTTAAACTACAAAGTTTACAGTACACAATAATTTAGTATATCTAAGTCTATATTACGGATAAAACAAAAGTATATAGGTAAAAGTCTACATAATCCGTTTTCTCAATACACTAGAAGGCTCGCTCTTACCCAAGTTCTCAAGCTAACCTGTGGTATCCCCTGACCAGTCTTAACGAACAAGCTATCCTGTAGCAAAAGTTTAAGGGGGTATAAGCCTAAGCTTAGTGAGCAAAACCCTCAGCTACACCATAGGCAAGTTATAAATACATTATATTCATGCATATGAATGAATGGTCAAATAGAATGCTAAACAATACATATAGTTAACTAGTTCATATACGTAACTCAGATTTAACGCTCTCTAAAGTCAGGGTTAGAGCATATACAACATTAATTAGATCCGGGTATTATACTAGAACTTACTTTACAATGGAACTCCACATTCCGTACTTAAATCAAACAAGTCTTTTATTTTCATAAAAACTAAGTTCTAGTATAGTCGTAAGTGGGCCCCCACAGTCCACACTCACCCCTAAACGGAGGCCTCTAGACTCAACTCTTAGCCAAGTAGTCGGTGCCTCCAATACCTTGTATTCCTGAGGGCCAAGGTAAGGTTATTTTATATGAGTGTACTATACAGAACTAATAAATTCATAATAACAACCCCCGAATGGCCTCTCTTTCCCTCTGTGTGATGTGACGGCCAGAATTATATTTATACAATACATATTGATGCATGAACCGGTTTCTTATTATGAGTCAAGTATAATTAAGTCCAATTATGATGTGACCATTCAATAGTATACACAATCATTTTCTATACTACCATACAGTAAACAAAGTATTATTCGTACTTAAAGTAAGTTCACAATTCAACACATAATAACATACATAAGCATTTCCTAACTCCACACAACAATCAATTAACAATATTATTTAAGTTCACAATTTACAATCACATATAAGTATGGAATTATAAGGTAAATACTCACTCAGCCATTACGACTTGCTCTAGTCGTAGTAATCAATCGAGAGATCTTCGCCTATCTCGGGATCACTTGATCATTACGATATAATTATGATAGTAAGCAATTGAATTAACTAGTAATTCTAGATATCTATTTACCTAATTCTACTTAGATTACTATTAATTTTTATCCGATTAGACTTTATCACTAATCGTATATAACTTTTTCATTCTATTTCTGATATTTATGAATTTATAGTCATTTTTCATCGTTTTCAAACGTACATTCACATGGTAATGTCCGTTTTGGACGTTAAAACTTATGTTTTACGATATAGGCTAAATTTATTGAAATTTTAGCTATTGAAACTTAATTATTCTTATTACTTATATTTATATCCTATTTTAGGACTTAATGATTTAATTAGCTATTAGATTCTTACACTTAGGGAATTTTACATTAGTATTACTAATTCATGTACTTAATTAAATTTAATTCAATTTAGGAAGCGTATTAGGGTTTAAAAGATTTTCAGATCTTAAGTACATGTGCATACATATGTTATATTCTTATGTGATCTTATAAGTTATTATTTTATAAGCTTATGTCATCAATTGCTTGTGTCATCACTTATGTCATCAATTGCTTGTGTCATCACTTATGTCATCATTTGATTGCATTATTACTTACATCATTATTTGCTTACATAAGCCCTTACCTCATGTTTAAGTGTCTTATGTATACTTATACATATGTTAAGTATATACTTATACTTTTACTATACTTGTATGTATGCTAGTATACTCATACATATACTTATACATATATCATATTTATACTTGTACATATACTCATATACACATATGGTGACATATGTATTTTTATATGTATTTTCGTTTGCTTAAAATTCCTCTTAAGAAAGCTTCTCAAATTTGATCTTTTTGTATTTTAAGGGCGTATTTAGCATGGTATATGTATGTATAGTTAGTATATGCCTTATTTTAGGTTATGAACATAATGGATTCTCATGTACAAAGGTATTTATACATGTATTTATCTAATATACTATTATATACACATACTTAGATACATGTATACATGCTCTTTTTCCATTTACTAAGGCTATCCTACACTTCTAAATATAAAAATTGAAACTTTAAGCCTTCAACAACATATATGTACACAACACATAAAATTCTTATACTAACCTACCTATTCATCTAACTATTAAATAATATGGAGTAATACATAATAACATACCTTTGTTTTCTCCTTAAAATATGGTTGCAAAGTTTGAAAATTAAGAAAGGTGAAAGGGAAAGGGAATCACGGTTTAGGAAGAAGAAGAAAGGGACTTGATTTTGTGCTTTGAAAATGAAAACAAGTGGGGTCCTAAAGGATGGGGAAGTGGACGACAAAGAAGAAGGGAAAAGGAAGAAAAATCTAAAAGAAAAGAAAAGAAATCATTAGAAAGGAAGAGATATTTCTAGAGTGAAAAGAACATTTTGTTGATTTTTCCATATTTTGACTTCAGTCAACATTTGTTGACTTAGTCAACCTTTTGACCTTGGTCAACATGTGTTGACTTGGTCAACTTTCCAAAATTATATACCATTTAGTATACATAATGAAGTAATTAGGGAAAATTAGGAGAAAGATTAAGGAAATAAAAGAAAATAGGAAGTTTAGTGAATTGATTAGTAAAAATAGAGAATGAGATCTTCTATTAGGTATTTATATCCTATATACATCATTCGGTAAGCTACTTAGTATAATTATTATGAAAAGTATCATTTAGGGTATTAATGTTTACTACATGTAACTTAAGCATCAACTAAATTCTTAACTTTATGTAATACTAACCTAATTATATACTTAGAAGATGAAGAAGCGATATCCGAGATGTTGTGGAACTTCAATAGTTCACCACATTAGATGGGGCCATAAGGATGGCCTAACGAATGGAGAGGTAGAGAAGGAGCTAAGTGCTAACTTAGCATCGGATGAGCCGACTTGTTCAAGGAAGTTACCAAGCTCAACTAAGTATCAAGCTAACTATATGAACAGATGTCAAGGCTGAACACAAGGGCTAACCTGATGATGATGTGCTAACTCGAACATATGATAAGGGGTAAGGATTTGGGAGGAACAAGAGCTAGATCAAGTGTTTCAAATGCTAAGGTTTTGGGCACCTGGCTACTCAGTGTTCGAACCGACAAACTATGATCATTAAGGGAGATGTCCCAAAGCTCAAAGTAGATAGTACTAATGAGGAACCTAAGGAAGAGGCTGTTTCGAGAAGGAAATCACTTAGGAGAAGGAACTGGTCAAGGAAGATGTGTTCATTAAGGACTTAGATAAGTTGACTTTAGTTGTCCAATGAGCAATGAGTTTAGAGCCCTTACCTAAGGAACAGTAAAGAGAAAATTTATTCCACATCACTTGCAAAATCAATGATTAGATATGTGCACTCACAGTAGATAGTGGTAGTTGCACCAATGTAGCATATACCGACCTAATCAAGAAGCTAAAGTTACTAACTATCACACATCCAAAGCCGTACAAGTTGCCTTAGTTGAATGAGAAAGGAGCACTATATGTCATGCAGTAAGTATTATTGCCAATCTCTATTGGAAATTATTCTGACTAGATCCTTTGTGATGTATTGCCTATATGTGCATCCTATGTATTGCTAGGCTAACTATGGCTTTTTGATTGAAGAGATATGCATAATGGATTTAAGAACACCTATGTGTTCAAGAAAGGCGAAAGGAAGGTTATGTTGAACCTAATGACGCTGAGTTAAGTTAGCAAACTGCAAGCTAAACTTGTTCGAGGATCCAAAAAGACTTTGGTTTTGAGTAGAGCTAAGCTCCGAGAAGCTATAAAGGTTGACATGCTAACTTTTATGTTGGTTAGAAGGATAGTTGAAGGATCAAATAGAGATACCCCTTGAGGTAAGAGAGTTACTAAACGAATATCTCGACCTATTTCCAAAGCAGTCACCTAAGGGATTATCCCCATTCAGAAGCATTAAACATTGAATTAACTTGATACCTAGCACTGCCTTGTTAAATAAACTAACTTATTAGATGGATCCCAAGCTAGTTGTTGAGCTCTAAAGACAAGTTAATGAACTATTAGAGAAAGGGTATGTAAGGGAAAGCCTCAACCCCTGTGCTATATCGATGCTTCTTATGATAAAAAAGAATGGTACTTGGCGCATGTATGTAGATAGCAGAGCCGTGAACAAGATTAGGATTAACTATAGATATCTTATTCTTAGATTAGGTGATATGTTAGACGAACTTAGTGGAGCTAAAATCTTTAGCAAGCTTGATCTAAAGTTTAGCTATCATTAAATTTAAATGAGGCTAGGAGATGAGTGGAAAACTACATTTAAAACTCAACATAGACTCCATGAGTGGATGGTTGTGCCTTTTGGCTAGTCAAATGCTCCAAGTACTTTCATGCAATTATTGAACAATGACTTGAGAAATCTGATCAAGAAGTGTATCATAGTATACTTTGACAACATCCTTATATATAGTGCCAATAGGTCAAGTCATTGTAAACATCTCCATGTCATGCTAGATGTGCTTTACGCTAACAGGTTACTCGGCAACTTGAAGAAATGTAGTTTTTGCTAGGAGGAAGTGGTGTTTCTGGGTTATGTAGTTGGTGGAGGCAATTTTGCGAGTCAATGGTGAGAAGATCTGAGCTATTGTCAAGTAGTCGACTCTAACCACTTGTGCCAAGGTGAGAAGTTTCCATAAAATGATGTCGAGTCTGATTTTTCGATTTTTGTTTAAAATTGATTTCTCATTTCTTGATTAATACTAAACCCTAACACATTTAATATTAATCCTCGACTAAAAATATTGAGAAATTCCGGTTTTTTATTAAAATTTTTTTTTGAGTCACTACCCGACTAGAGTCGGGAAAAGAAAAGAAACAATAACCAATTGGGTGGATTGGTTATGATTTAGCTACCAGTCTTTGATTTCAATTTTAATAAAGAACCAGAGGGCTCCGAATTTGGGGGCTAACCTATTAAACCCTAACGGGTACCATTATTTATTTGCCAAAATTAGGATTATTTTTCTAATTATAATATTTAAAAATAAATAAATAAAAATCAAAAGAAAAAAGAACCTAAATTTCTACATATTTTATCGTCACCCCAAAGATATCTACGTACCCGTCAGCCAGGATCAGACGATCGTAGTTCTTTTCGAAAACATTAATGTGTTGTTTCTTTTTATAAAAAATGATTGGTTGAATTTACATTTTTATTAACCTTTTTATTTTTATTAAGAAAAATCCTTAGAAGCCTAATTTTTATTCTTAATTATAAAAAAAACCCTAAAAACCTAATTTTTGAAAAGCGCTAAATTAAAATTTTTATTTAAAAATAACTAAGTGATAATTTTATTATTTTCAAGAAAAACCCTAAAGATTTTATGAAATATGCAATGTTCTACATGATGAAACTTTTATATAGAAAAGATGCTTAAAACATTAAAAAAGAAAGAAAGAAAAAAAAATTTTCCTAATCATAGAAAAAATATCTAAATCATAGAAAAGATGTCTAAACTATGAAAAAGATTTTTAAATCATAAAAAAAAAATTTTAATCATAGAAAAGGAACCTAAACTATGAAAAAAACATCTAAATTATGGAAAAGACATCTAAACTATGGAAAAGACATCTAAACTATGAAAAATACATCTAAACTATGGAAAAGACATCTAACCATAGAAAAGAAGTCAATTAAAGAAATTTTTTTTATCAACATCAAAATGATTTTTTAACATATTTTATCGTCGTCCCGAAAGTGCCTACGTACCCGCTAGCCGGGATCAGACCATCGTAATTCTTTTAGAAAATCTTTAGTGTGTTGATTTATTTTAATTTTAAAAACCGTTTAAGTTTACGTTTTAATTTATTCGGTTTATGAAAAAAAATCTAAAGGGGTCCTAAGTATTATTGTTTTATAAAAAAAACTTCACTAAAAGTCCTAAAATGTTGAAAAATTCATTGACTTTGTTTCTAAAAAAACGAGTTTTCTAAGTGGGGACTCCTAGACATATAATACTAAGGAAAACACCTAAGTTAAAATGTATATCTATATTATTGTTACATAACCACCTAAAATATAATATTCTTAACCTAAAATATTCACATATATGCTATGTTACATGACTAAAAATCCAAATAATAATAATATACCATAACAATAATAAATGAATAATTAATTAAATAGTAAAAATTTGATGAAGATCGAACCTGATGTTATTTGGCAGTAGCTATGCGTTTGGTTAGCAGTAGCAGATTTGGGTTGGCGAGGCAAAGCTAATAGGTAGCGATGCGTAGCGGTCGTCGGAGTTCAAGGTGTGTCTGTCGTCGTGGACGTTACTGTTGCTGCTCGTATGCAAGCAGATGTTGGAGATGCTGCGTGGAATGTCGTCGTGGACGTTACTACTGCTGTTCGTGTGTGAGCAGATGTTGGAGATGCTGCGTGGAATGATCATGGACTACTGCGTAGAATTCGTGGACCGCTGCGTGAAGTAAAGGATCAATTAAATTGTCGTCACTACTTCGTGGCCGATCGTGGATGGGGATTTAAATTTCAGATGGTGTCACGTTGCTCCTAATGATCGGTGGAATTCAGATGTCGTCTTGCTTTCCTAACAATCGGTGGAATTCAGATGGTGTTGCTTTTCCTGACGATCGTTGGAATTCAGATGGCGCCTTGCTTTCCTGACGATTATATTTTTTTTTTTTATGAAGCTCATTATTCCCCTTCACATTGTGGTTTCTTTCTTTCTATAAAGTCTAAATCAAATCCTAATATATCAGATTAAACTAGATTCAAATTTGATTTAATTAGACTCATACGACTTGATTAAATATGAATCTTTTGCAAAGATAGAAAAATAAAAACATTGGTGCCTGTTAAGACTCGAACCCGTGACCTCCAATTAAATCCACTCAAATACTCCACTACTTACCTGTTAAAGTGTTGACCTGTTTCTTATCATTTATTACCATTAAATTATATTTAAACTATCTGAATCCCTAAATTAAAAATTTTAACTAAACTAAAATTAACATTAACATTAAACTAATTATTCCAAATATAAATTACTTCCTAAAAATCTACGAAATCTTTATAATTTTTCCTTTTCTTATTTTTTTGGTATTTTCATTATTTGTTAATTTTTATTATTTTTTATTTTTTATTTTTTTGAATTAGGACCATTTTTTGTAAAAATAAAAATTAAGACTATGGAGGGGCAAAAATTAGGTGTCTACAGCTGCCCCTCTTTATGGTGAAGTTTGAGCAAAACATTACCACAATGACAAAAGAGACACTGTTTTTGCCTCAGGATGACTCTATCTTAAGGAACGTTAAGTCACTTGATAAGGATTAGAACGACAATGGGAAGTGCCTTTGTGAAAGAATAACGAGAATCTTGGTCGTGCCCTTTATCAGCTGACTAACCAAGGCGGTCAAAGTGCCCCTTCAACTGGCTAAGACCTAAAGATAATGAAGAAGACTCGGATCGTGCCCTTAATGAGCTGACTCTCCAAGGCGGTCAAAGCGCACCATGAGCTGGCTAATACCTAAAAATTAGAAGGAAACTTAGATCGTGCCCTTAATGAGAAGACTCTCCAAGGCGGTCAAAGTACCCCATAAGCCAGCTAAGACCTAAAAATTTGAAGAAGACTTGGATTGTGCCCTTATTGAGCTGACTCTCCAAGGCGATCAAAGGGCCTCATGAGCTGGCTAAGACCTAAAAATTTGAAGGAAACTTGGATTGTGCCCTTAATGAGCTGACTCTCCAAGGCGGTCAAAGTGCCCCATGAGCTGGCTAAGACCTAAAAAATTTGAAGAAAACTTGGATCGTGCCTTTGATGAGCTGACTCTCTAAGGCGGTCAAAGCACCCCATGAGTTGGCTAAGGCCTAAAAATTTAAATGAAACTTGGATCGTACCCTTAATGAGCTGACTCTCTGTAAGCCCCAACGTTAAGCCAAGTAACCATAGGATTGAACTTAGAACTCAAGGTTTGGGGCGATCGGCTAAAGGATCCGATCACACCAAAATTATAAACTATTGAGAGAAATACTAGTAAAAATAACCCTGTAAACTTAAATTTAAGAAAATAAGTAGTAAAATAGGAGACTATAAAATTTTCAAATTTTAAGCATAATAACTGCTAATTACCGAAAAGGCGAAAAGTGTAATATAATAACTAATAAATTATTAGAGATAGATTATATGTATACTAAAAATTTTAGAATGACCAAAATAATATTTAGGAATGTTCACGTGTACCCCACATGTATTTACGTGTAGATAAAAATACGCGTAATTACTAAAATTGGCCGAAAACTAAGCAAATAATTAAAGAAAAATACAAAATAATTATAGAAAAATCAGAAAAAATCAGAAGAGGATAAGCTGCAACAAGATCAGGTCGTGGTCAGGAAGAAAAAAAATAACCAATAAGAATTGGACAAACAAAAAGCCAAAAATCAAGGAATTGGGGCAAAATCCCATCAAATTAATGCACAATAAATTCCACAAAGCCCTATAAATAGCAGGAAAAATTACAGAACTCATTTGGATAGATACAAATCAGAGAAAATTAGAGAGAGTTGAAAATTCGAGAGAAAATCCAAAAAATAAAAAAAAATAAGAAAAACTATGCAGTTAGAGATTTTAAAGGGAACCCACACCAGACGAGGAGCTGGGAGTAAACGGCCACCACCATCATACGGTGGTGGCAGTGCCCGGGCTGGTCGATAAGGCCACGGCGGCCCGCGGTGGCCGGAGCCACCCAAAACGGTGAGTCCGATTTCTAGCCCGAATCTTGTGTAATTTTGTAAAAATAGTAAATATAATTAGAAAATTATGAATTTTGTTATTCTGAGATATTTTTGTATATAGTTTGTAGGAAAAATATTATTTTGATGAAATTATGTTCTGTAATATATGATCCCTAAGAAATCGTGCAAAACCGAACATGTTTCGGTTTAGAAATAAATGACCTTAGGAGTGTAGTTTCAAGCCCAAAATTTTCTTGTAGATTACTTAGAGGATATAGAATAGTGCTATGAAGCCCGTTTTCAAAAATTAATTTTCAAAATTTTTAGATAATTTTTAAGCCCTAAAATGAGGCATAAAATGGGTAATTTGGAGTTAATTAGGTGATTAGGATATTAATTACTGATTTAGAAAGTACTTAGATGTTTAGGGATGTTAATTTCTGATGTGGAAACCCAATCTTAGTCTATGGAGTGTTAAGTGTAAGTAATGAAGGTGTTATGTGGTAAATGTAGAAAATTAGGAATATGTAGAATTGGAAATTTATAAATATGGAAAAATTAGGGTTATTTAGATAATATTAGGGTAAAAATCAGAATAATATTAAATCTGAATTAGGATTGAATTTTAGGTAATTATATAAAAAAGTATGATTTTCTCACATCGGAGATAAATCCGATACCCTAATGAGGATTAGCGTGTATCGAATAGCTTAGAATACTAAATTAAGACCTAATAGGATATTTAGATACTCGAGCTTAATGTGATTAATTTCACATTAGGATTCGAACATGTTTAGGATTTAGAAATCGAACTAAAACCTAATTTAGAAATCGATGCGAAAACCGAACTTGAACCTAACCCCAAACCTAGAATAATTGTAAAAGATTTAATACCTAGATAATTAGGCATATTAAACCTTAAACAAAACCTAACAATAAGCGTTATATGATAAAATGAACTTATAATATTTATATGAAAAACTGAAACTACGTTCGTGTTATAAGGATGATTGGCGATGGCTTGAGCAAATCGGAACTCGAGTGAGTAAGCGAGAAGTCGAGGTAAGTTGGGATTAATACGATGCTGTATTTTGGAAGCTTAAGATTATGCTTGGTTGTGCTTGTTAGATAGTTGAATGTGTGCATGTGCTTGATTATGAGTGATGCTATGATTCTGTTTGTTGCTCTGGCACATATTGTATGAATTGTCTGAAAAGATTGATCACCTTAAACTGGACTTAATTAACTATCCGACCAGTAATCATAATCGGACATGCATGGCAACCCGTTAGGAGAATTTAGGACTCTCCGGCCAAATACCGACCCCTTCGGAAGGGATAGCGCAGGATTGCAAAATGGTCCCTTCTTCATCCTCAGTCGAACTAAGTGACAGGAGAGGAGGTCGCGGCGAGGGTGAAGGCAGTGGTTTGAAGGTAGTCGCGGGAGGAGCAAGGTCTCCATTACACAAGCCTAGGTTTGGTCGTGAGTTGTTGCATTAACGGCAACTCCTCAACCCGGATTAGAGCGGGCGCAATTTCTCTAATCTCACGACGGGCCGGACAACGTCGTGCGATGGCATTTGCTTGCACATGCATTGCACCTAATAAGTGATTGAAAACCTTGTTGTGTGTATAGTATAGTTTTAAGTCCTCCGTCCCTACTTACTGAGCTGTGGTTGCTCACATCCCTATAGACGTCGTGTAGGTGCTGGCTAAGAAGCAGCATCAACTACTCGGAAGCTAACAACTGCTGGATCCTGGGGAGTGAGGAAAAACATTGAAGAATCAACACATGTTTTACTTTTCATTTCTGATTAATGTAATAACTGAATTATAGTGACTATATATAACTTTTCTCACTTTCTTAGGAAAATGATTTGTTTAAATTACAAATTGTTTACTTCAAAGCGGGTTTGTCGTGGACGCCTTGTGTAGATCAGGTCTAAGATAGCGGTTGTAAAGCCAACTTCTATCTTAGGATGGTTTACACGGCGGGGGCTGTTACGACTCTACCGCTTCGGGGCGTGACACTCTCCAAGGCGATCAAAGCGCCCCATGAGCTGGCTAAGACCTAAAAATTTGAAGGAAAACTTGGATCGTGCCCTTAATGAGCTGACTCTCCAAGGCGGTCAAAGCACTCCATGAGCTGGCTAAGACCTAAAAATTTGAAGAAGACTTGGATCGTGCCCTTAATGAGCTGACCCTCCAAGGTGGTCAAAGCGCCTCATGAGCTGGCTAAAACCTAGAAATATGAAGGAAGACTTGGATTGTGCCCTTAATGAGCTAACTCTCCAAGGCAGTCGAAGTGCCCCATGAGCTGGCTAAGGCCTAAGGATTTGAAGAAGACTTAGATCGTGCCCTTAATGAGCTGACTCTCCAAGGCAGTCGAAGCGCCCCATGAGCTGGCTAAGACCTAAAGATTTGAAGAAGACTTGGATCGTGCCCTTAATCAGCTGACTCTCCAAGGCGGTCAAAGCACCCCGTGAGCTGGCTAAGACCTAAAAAATTTGAAGGAAACTTGGGTCGTGCCCTTAATGACCTAACTCTCCATGGCGATCAAAGCGCCCCATGAGCTGGCTAAGACCTAAAAATTTGAAGGAAACTTGGATCGTGCCCTTAATGAGCTGACTCTCCAAGGCGGTCAAAGCGCCTTACGAGCTGACTAAGACCTAAAATTTTGAAGAAGACTTGGATCGTATCCTTAATGAGCTGACTCTCCAAGGTAGTCAAAGCGCCCCTTGAGCTGGCTAAGACCTAAAGATATGAAGAAGACTTGGATCGTGCCCTTAATGAGCTGACTCTCCAAGGTGGTCAAGGCGCCCCATGAGCTGGCTAAGAGCTGAAAATTTGAGGGAAAACTTGAATCGTGCCGTTAATGAGCTGAGTCTCCAAGGTGGTCAAAGCTTCCCTTGAGCTGGCTAAGACCTAAAAATTTGAAGGAAAACTTGGATCGTGCCCTTAATGAGCTGACTCTCCAAGACAGTCAAAGCACCCTATAAGCTGGCTAAGACCTAAAAATTTGAGGGAAAACTTGGATCATGCCCTTAATGAGCTAACTCTCCAAGGCGGTCAAAGCGCCCCATGAGCTGGCTAAGACCTAAAGATTTGAAGGAAAACTTTGAATTGGGATAGTGCTCCATGAGGTTGCTAAATCCCTGAAAGATTATTAGTTATGCAACATTTTGTGAGTTGGACTATTGGGAACTTATGAAACTTTGGATTGGGACTACTCTCACGAGCTGGGTAGCTCCTAGGAGATTGTAAATTGGGACTGTTTTAGGAGTCAGCCAAAAACTTAAGAAACTTTAGATTGGGACTATGTTCTATGAGTTAGCTAGCTCCTTAGGAGATTATAAATTGAGATCATGTTTTAGGAGTTGGCCAGAAGCTTTAGAAACTTTAGATTGGGATTGCACTCTATGAGCTGGCTAGATCCCTAAATGAGAATATGAATCTGGATAGCGCTCCATAAGCTGATTGAAGCGTTAAAGAAGATATAGATAGGAACAGTGCTCTATGAGCTGGCTATTGCATTCAGAAAATGGATAAAGAGTAAGCACCCTTTAGATTCGCTTAAACTCTATTGGCTAAGAAACATAGCTGACTCGAAAAAAAAAAAAAACTCTTGACTTGAGAAATTTACAAACGAAAGATTTGGTGAAAACTGTTTATAACAAGAATTGAAAATTTGGCTACTATGGATGAAATGGACTGGAAAATGAATGGAAAAACTTATAACAAGCCTTTACTTTCTCTCTCTCCTTTTCATGTCTTTTCATTTTCTTTTTTCGTTCTTTTTCCTTAAAAGTTTGCTAACGGATACAAATTCCTATTTCAAAGGAAAATGTTATAATCATGTAGGGTATCTCATATCCACCCTAGTTGGTAACCTAGACAATGAGGTTCTTGGATAAGCCTTAGACATTCATTTCGTAAGGAAAAGGTAACTCACAATTAGTTTAGTCGAAGAGGACTTCTTTACGCACTTTCGGTCTGGATTTCACTCTTGATTACTATTCCAGAAATTATAATCTAATTTGTAAATGATACGTTTTGATCGATCTGTTAGGTCTTTTTGGGTTTAGTATTGTAAATTGGACTTTTGGTCAAATGGTTTCAAAAGAAGTTAATTGAGAGGGTCTATTTTGAAAGAAGTGCTTTTGTCCAACTCAGGTGTACAAATCAAGAACCCTTAAGAAATGAACTAGATGTGCGCTTGCCCCAATTTCAAAAATAATTTTTATCTTAGATAAATTATTCTTCAAAATTGCAAGAGCTTTGAGTAGGGAGGTATTATGGGTGGGAAGGTCTTGTGTTTGAGAATCGAGTGGATAGAAAGGGTTTATGTTTATGATTTGGAGTGTGATTTTGAACCGAATATGGAGTTTTTGGTTTGTGGTTGAAAATATGATTCTGAATGAACATGAGGTTTTATGCTTTTGGTTAGGAATGCGATTCAAGGTTTTGTGTTTTTAGAGCAACTTGGGCCTTCTTTGATTAGGGATTTTCTCAAGCCCAATATTTGGGTATTTCTTCATTTTCCTTTTTCCTAGTTTTTTCTTTTTTCTTTTCTTTTTCTTTTTCTTTTTTTCTTTTTTCTTTTTTTTTTCTTTCATTTCATTTCGTTTCCTTTCTTTCTTTTCTTTCCCCAAAAATAACTATCTCTTTTGTCAAGTTTTTGTCTTTAGATGAATCAAGGCCCTAAATCCATAGGTTCAAAGTGCATTGGCTAAGGTAAGATATGTGTGGCCTTTGGGGTATTTAGAAAAATGTTAGCTCTTCTTCAAAGGGAACAATTTATCAAAAACAAAAATTATCCTTGAATTGTTATTACTGAGGTAAGTACAAATCAGTTTTATTCTTTTCTCCTAATCAATGACCCTAACCTCCGAATTGCCCCACTATGGGGTGGTTCTTGATAGGGTTTACATTTGAAATGAACTCCAGATCAGTCCAACGGGGTTATCAAAGGATAATTGTGTTTGGGGTTTGAAAATGAATGCCTAACTTCATTTCGGTTTCCGTATCCAGTTCAAAATGGACCTCCTTCAAGGAATGAGTCCAAAATATCCTCACCATGATGTCTCTCATCTCTCAATGTGTTTAAGGGTTAGTGTATAGGATATAGCTTGCCTCTTTTAATTCAAAACTTTTTTTAAAAATGAGTTACCAATTTCTTACATAAGGATGGATTGACCTTAAGGTGATGATGGACCTTACTCCCTAATTCCTTGGAACATGCCCTAGTTGTGAAATTTTAAAGACTAAATGCCCTATGCCCCAGACTTATAGGTCTTAACGCCCGTAAGCTTTCATGTGTGATTTTGGGTTAGGTTCTTTAGAGTTCGAATGGGCTGACACTGACAACCTTTGAAGTGGAAGGGACTAATGAATTGCCCTTTTTGTTTGTACCGGAGATCAAGCTTAAGATAGTGTTTCATGGCTTTGTGCTTTAACTCGGTTCATGGTTGGGCTTGACAGCTCGTGGGCTTTGAGTTGGTTGAATCATCTTGATAGGCTAGGGTTTGGGTTTAGTTGGTTATTTTCTCGGGCCAAGCGGATCTGTTTAGGTTAGCTGCCTTAATGGGCTAAGTGATTGTGTTTGTCCCGAACCCTATAAGGATTTGTAACCATTAGCAACTTTCTTTCTTTTTCTTTTCTTTTCTTTCCTTCTTTTTTCTTTCTTTTCTCTTTCTTGTTTTTTTTTTTTTTTTTTTAAAGAGAGAGAGGAAAAGTTAGGGCTTTTATGTTACAAAGACCGAGTGATGAAATTGTGAATGGATGATTATGGAAGATTGCTTTCATGGAAATATATATAAGCCGAGAACAACATTACTGAGAGTCTATTTACAAATGAGGAATTTTGAAGAATAAAAGACTAAACAAAGAAAATATCTAAATCTTATTTATTCCAAATGAAGAAGGCTATTTGCAAAATGCTAAATTTTTCTAAAAGAATGAACATTTCTAGTGGGTAGAATACTAGGCACAATGATAACTACCTATTATTTTACAAGTTTGATTCTTTTCGTTTTGTTTCTTTTTTTTTTATTTTTTGTTTTTACTATACTCCGTGAGGGTTGAGCTTAACTGATGTGGGCCTAAACAAAAAATGATAGATTCAGGCTCCCATAGATATACGAAGGCCCACACTAGAGTGATGTTCATAGAGATCTTCTATAGAGAGAGGATGGGCCCAATCTTATTCTTAATAAACTCCTATTTATCTGGGCTGAAGAGTCGAAATCACGTTTGAAGCAGTTTTTGAGGCCAATGCGGTAGGTGGACATGAATGTCTTTAAAAGACCCTTGACTTGGTCCAACCATAACTAATTAAAAATCAAAATTAAAATTACAATTACAACGTATTCTAAACTTTACATGAAATTATTACAAATTATTTATAATGGAAGATTACAATTACCATCACAACTTCACAACTGTCTTTATCAATTTAGGTTTGCCATATCATTGGTTCTTGTGATTTGATTTTGAAAAAAAAAATTGTTTTCATGTGATGCAATGGATAGGTTCTAAAGGTCTTCAAGTTCTGCAACCACTACGTTTTTTCAAAGCAACAATTCTGTGGTCGCATTTGAACTTAAGTGGGGTAGCCTGATCGGCCCGGAAGGTGGTTACCCCACAACATTTGAAGCTTACACAATAGCTCCCTTCCTAGGGTCCTAAGACGGCCTGGTTCTGACCATGTATACTATACATTTATGATGTAGAAAACAAAGTAAAAATAAAACTCCCCAAAATTTCCCCTTTAAATAAACTGCCATAACAAAAAAATGTTAGTAAAAAAAACAAATAAATAAAATAAACAAATACATCAAATAACATACCTAAGTTCCTTTTTTTTATTATTTCATCTCTTTTTTTTTAAATAATCTTATTTTCGGTAACTTCTAGTGGCTAGCCCTCTAGCGGTTCCCAGTGGAGTCGCCAAACTGTCGAGTCTGATTTTTCGATTTTTGTTTAAAATTGATTTCTCATTTCTTGATTAATACTAAACCCTAACCCATTTAATATTAATCTTCGACTAAAAATATTGAGAAATTCCGGTTTTTTATTAAAATTTTTTTTTGAGTCGCTACCCGACTAGAGTCGGGAAAAGAAAAGAAACAATAACCAATTGGGTGGATTGGTTATGATTTAGCTACCAGTCTTTGATTTTAATTTTAATAAAGAACCAGAGGGCTCCGAATTTGGGGGCTAACCTATTAAACCCTAACGGGTACCATTATTTATTTGCCGAAATTAGGATTATTTTTCTAATTATAATATTTTAAAAAAAATAAATAAAAATCAAAAGAAAAAAGAACCTAAATTTCTACATATTTTATCGTCGCCCCGAAGGTACCTACGTACCCATCAACCGGGATTAGAAGATCGTAGTTCTTTTCGAAAACATTAATGTGTTGGTTCTTTTTATAAAAAAATGATCGGTTGAATTTACGTTTTTATTAACCATTTTATTTTTATTAAGAAAAATCCTTAGAAGACTAATTTTTATTCCTAATTATAAAAAAAAAAATCTAAAAACCTAATTTTTGAAAAGCGCCAAATTAAAATTTTTATTTAAAAATAACTAAGTGATAATTTTATTATTTTCAAGAAAAACACTAAAGATTTTATGAAATATGCAATACTCTACATGATGAAACTTTTATATAGAAAAAATGCTTAAAACATTAAAAAAGAAAGAAAAAAAAAAATTTTCCTAATCATAGAAAAGATGCCTTAATCATAGAAAAGATATTTAAACTATGAAAAAGATTTTTAAAACATAAAAAAAAAATCTAAATCATAGAAAAGATGTATAAACTATGGAAAATATATCTAAACTATGGAAAAGACATCTAAACTATAGAAAAGAAGTCAATTAAAGAATTTTTTTTTATCAACATCAAAATGATTTTTTAACATATTTTATCATCGCCCCGAAAGTGTCTACGTACCCGCTAGCCGGAATCAGACGATCGTAGTTCTTTTAGAAAATCTTTAGTGTGTTGATTTATTTTAATTTTGAAAATCATTTAAGTTTACGTTTTAATTTATTTGGTTTATAAAAAAAAATCTAAAGGGGTCCTAACTCTTGAGTGTTATTGTTTTATAAAAAAAAATTCACTAAAAGTCCTAAAATTTTGAAAAATTCATTGACTTTGTTTCTAAAAAAACGAGTTTTCTAAGTGGGGACTCCTAAACATATAATACTAAGGAAAACACCTAAGTTAAAATGTATATCTATATTATTGTTACATAACCACCTAAAATATAATATTCTTAACCTAAAATATTCACATATATGCTATGTTACATGACTAAAAATCCAAATAATAATAATATACCATAACAATAATAAATGAATAATTAATTAAATAGTAAAAATCTGATGAAGATCGAACCTGATGTTATTTGGCAATAGCTATGCGTTTGGTTAGCAGTAGCAGATTTGGGTTGGCGAGGCGAAGCTGATAGGCAGCGATGCGTAGCGGTCGTCGGAGTTCAAGGTGTGTCTGTCGTCATGGACGTTACTGCTGCTGTTCGTGTGCGAGCCGATGTTGGAGATGTTGCGTGGAATGATCGTGGACTGCTGCGTGAAGTGAAGGAACAATGGAATTGTCGTCGCTGCTTCATGGCCGATCATGGATGGGGATTTGGATTTCAGATGGCGTCACATTGCTCTTGACGATCGGTGGAATTCAGATGCCATCTTGCTTTCATAACAATCGGTGGAATCAGGTGGAATCAGATGGCGTTCCTGACGATCGGTTCTCTGCTTTCGGATTAAGCCGATCCTTTTTATATATATATATATTTTTTTTGATGAAGCTCATTATTCCCCTTCACGTTGTGGTTTCTTTCTTTTTATAGAGTCTAAATCAAATTCAAATCTGGCGTTCTGCTTTCGGATGAAGCCGATCCTTTTTATATATATATATATATATTTTTTATGAAGCTCATTATTCCCCTTCATTGCAAAGATAGAAAAATAAAGACATTAGTGCCTACTGAGACTCAAACCCGTGACCTCCAATTAAATCCACTCAAGTACTCCGCTGCTTACCCATTAAGTCATTGACCTGTTTCTTATCATTCATTACCATTAAATTATATTTAAACTATCTGAATCCCTAAATTAAAATTTTTAACCAAACTAAAATTAACATTAACATTAAACTAATTATTCCTAATATAAATTACTTCCTAAAAATCTACGAAATCTTTATAATTTTTCCTTTTCTTATTTTTTTGGTATTTTCATTATTTGTTAATTTTCATTATTTTTTATTTTTTATTTTTTTGAATTAGGACCATTTTTGTAAAAATAAAAATTAAGACTATAGAGGGGCAAAAATTAGGTGTCTACAACTGACATCCTTTTATTGAAGATTCATTTGAAATTTTAGTACCATTGTTATACCCCTTACTAAGTTAATAAAGATGAACATTGAGTTAAAATGGGGAGAGAGAGAGAGGAGAGGAGTTTTGATGAAGTAAAGGTGAGATTAATGTCCACACTTATATTAGCGTTACCTGACTTTGAGAAGATATTTAGGCTAAAATGTAACACATCAGGCATTGGTATAGGTACTATTTTAATGCAAGAAGGCCAACTAATTACCTATTATAGTGAGAAGCTCAAATGACCTTAATTGAACTACTCAATCTATGACAGAGAACTCCTATCTCTTATTTGAGCACTACAAGTGTGGTAACACTATCAATTGTCGAGAGAATTTTTCATTTACATCGATCATGAATCTTTAAGGTACCTTAGAAGTCAGATTAAGCTATCGAAGAGGAAAACACTATGGGTTGAATGCCTAGAGGGATTTAACTTTGTAATCAAATACAAACAAGGCAAAAGCAATGTGGTTGTTGATGCTCTATTGAGAAGGCTTGCTCTCCTCATTAAACTGTAGGCCAGGCTGTTAAGATTTGCAAGCATTAAAGAACTGTACCTTAAGGACTTACATTTTAAACCTATACTCAAGCGTTGTGCCAATGGGAGAACCGTAGATGAATATCAAATGGAAGATGGTTATCTGTTTCGAAGTGAAAAGTTATGTTTGCCAACTTATTCCTTAAGGGAGCTACTTGTTAGGGAAGCTTATTTTAGTGGACTTTTTAGGCATTTTGGAGAGAAAAGGACATATGAGTTGATGAAAGGGTAGTTCTTCTAGTCGAGAATGAGATGAGATGTGCATCAAGTTCTTAGGAACTGTGTTACTTACAAAAGGGCTAAATACTGAGCCGAGTAAAGGAAAGTAATGCCATTACTTACCCCAACCCGACCTTGGATTGAGTTAAGCATAGACTTTGTTCTTGGATTACTTAAAACTACCTGAAGCAAAGATTCTGCGATGGTCATTATTGATGGATTCAATAAGATGGCATCCTTTGTACCCTACTTTAAGACTAACGATGCTTTGACTATTGCTTCTCTCTTTTTGTAGGAAATTATTTGTTTACACAACATGCGAAAGAGTATTGTCTTAAACCGAGATCCAAAGCTTCTAAGCCACTTCTGGAGGACTCTATGGCATCAAATGGGGACTAAACTACTATTTAACACTTCTTACCATCCTCAAAGTGATGGCTAAAGCAAAAGTGGTTGACGGTACTTTGTGATCATTGCTTTGAGTTGTAGTAGAAAAGAACTTAACTGACTAAGATGTCTGTTTACTTGTAGTAGAATTCACTTACAACCGAACGATGCATGACACCACCAAACAGACCCCCTTCGAAGTCGTCTATTGCTTCAATCCCGAGCTACCCCTTACTTACACCCCTATGCCCGTATTTGAGTAAGAAGACCCTAACATAAGAGCTCGAGCTTAGTCTCTACAGTACATGTATAAGAAAGTTACTCAGTAGATTAACCAATCGGCCAAGAAGATGTAAGAAAGAATAAAGGGAAGGAAATTAGTACATTTTCAACGAGACCTAGTATGATTACACATGAGCAAGGAAAGGTTCCTAAGTAAGAGAAAGAACAAGTTATCCACTCTAACTTAAGGCCCCTTTAAAAAGCCTCTAAAAGATCAATGACAATGCCTATATATTGGAATTACTCAAAGATTATGGAGTTTCTGACACTTTCAACATTGTTAACCTCAATCCCTATCATCAAGGGATTTGATTCCAAATTTGAATCAATTAGGAGGGAATAATAGGAATTAGACTACTGAACCTTTAACCCACAACTGAGCCTGAGGCCTAGAAGGACTAACAAGACGAATCCTCCTACTCCAGTCGACTCTTGCCGAGGCCGAGTTGATCCTTGCTACTGACCAACCCCTAATGCTAAGCCAAGTAACTACGCATCTCTCGGAAATTGTATATCGACTAAATGAATGCCCTATCAATAGCCCAACCTGTCATACAACTACTCAATTATGACTGAGCCAACCAACAACTCAACAGCATTGGTGCTGAGAACTCAAGAAGCACCAACACATATCCATAGCCACTTCTTCTCAAATGAATCCAGGTTTAACTGGCACCTCTACTTAATACCCTTGCTCGAGACCCTACTCAACCATCCATCCTAATCATACTATTTTGTCCATTTTTCTACCAAAAGCATCCCTAATGTGTTGTTACTACATATCCTAGACCTACATGAAGGAATTTGCTACACCAATCATTATTTACCTTGAAATTTCATTTTTACCCTCTTGTATTCCTTGTATATTGCTTCTTTTGGATATTACCCTTTTTGTCTTTATTCATTTTAGGTAAGTTGCCTTAATTTCTTAAGTATAAATACTTACTATATATGTAGCCATAAGATACATTAATCTTATCTTATAATCAATATACTAAATATTCTTCCTTTTGTAAACACTACTCTTGTTAGCTTGTTTACTTACTTCACTCTTATCTTAATTATTAAGTAAGGCTAGATAGCGAGTAACCTCATCAGATCACCTCATGTATCATATCGAGTTATGCCATAAGTTTTCAGGAGTTCCACTTGTGTGTCATATCTTTTGGAGCTATTCTAGGTTTGCTTATCTTACTTTTTCTATTCTTTATACACAACTTCCATCTCATTCTTCGAGCTTTTTGCAAGCTTAGACCCATCTCAACGACTAACCTTATCTGTCCTTAGCCTTGGTCTACATCGCTTTAGGGCCTACATAAGTAGTTTAGCAATCTTTTCCCCTTAAAAGTAGAATTATGTGCTATAAAGCAAGGCTTAGAACTACCAATCAAAATGGGATGTCATAGCATTCTTCTTAAGTAAACTCACAACAGGTGGTAGAATGGATAAGGAATGACCAAGTCAACATTGATAGATGTCATAGCATCCTTCAAGATTATAGATGTACAATTAACGTTTTCTTTGATTCATTATTTGTAGGGTAAACTAGGAGAATAACAAAGTTGTAGATTACCTAGCTAAGAAGAGACTTTAGCATCATGTTCTAGCTTATTTTGTTGAATGCATTTCTTTATTTTTGTCTACTTTTTATTATATTACTAAGAGATCTTCGAGACATATGTCATTACCTTGTTTTGGTTAGGGATCGACATCCTTGAGAACTTGATGATGGTTGATGTGTTGTGTTTGATTTAGTTATTCAATGAAGTATTTGCATTACCAAAGAAAAAAAAAGAGAATGGATTTGTGAAATTATTTATTAATTTAAGATCTCTGAAATAAATGATCCATTATTAAAATAAATTATGTTACATTTAATTGATTGCCATGAAAAAATGTTTACTTTCGTAAATTATTTCTTGATTCCCCTTTTTATCTCTTTCTTGATTACTTACTTATACCTTATTAATAACAACATTAACTACATGCTTATAAGAGCTACTTAATTGCCACAGTAATATTCCTCATACTTATCTATAATTTTTATAAGGTAAGCAACATTAATTTTTTTTAATCAAAATTTTAAGTGTACTAATTTCCTTTTATTACATAAAATTTAAGTTGTGTAACTTGCATATGAATCACACTTTTTATTTCTTCCTCTAGTCCTTATTTACACTTGAGAAATGTTAACTTTATTTGTTTGCCTGTGAGAACCCCTCAATCACCATTTTAATATTCTATATATTTATCTAAAACCTTTATAAGGTATTAATTATAAGTAAGTTGATATATAACTAAATTATGTCCTTTCATTTAAAATAATTATATTTAGAGTAGCATTAATGTTTCTTATGAAAATCTTCAATTGTATTGCTTTGATCATTTTATTACTAAAGATCTTAACTTCCAATAATTGTTTCTACTTTATATTTTTCATCTTTTCCTCTATCCCTCATTTATAATTTATTAGTATCAATTTTAGTTTATGCAAGGAGCCCTTCTTCATATATATACAAAAAGACCTTTATAAGACATAATTATACATAAAGCAGTATTAATATTTCATGTATTTAATGTTGTGAAATTCCTACATGCATCACAAGTGCAATATTCGCTAATATTTTTAAAACAAAGCTTATGGATTTATGGACAAGAAATATCCCAAGGATACTGATATAGGATTTAACCCTCTATAATTTGGTATTGATACTATGATCTCGCAATTCTGATAAGTCAATTGTTTTCACACACCATAAAGATAAAGAAGACCCAGACAACCATTTCAAGTAAAAAGTTAAAAATTTGTAATATTCTTGAAGAAAAAAAGTTAAAAATAATATAAAAACTTGCGTATCACATGGATTAAAAATTTTCGATAGTAAAATACCACTTTTTTAAAAATCATTCTTATTCCTAGGTCGGATCCATATTGTTCGGTTTAAAGACACGATGAGAGTTTTTTCCAATCATGCATGCAAGGTATTATGAATCAATTTAAAGCAGTGCAGAAGAACAATACTTCGAATAATTGCAAATACATTCTTTATATTCTATTAATTGAATATAAATAGACTATTTAAATATTCAAACATGATTCCACCTCTTCATAATATGTAATTAACTTCAAATCGTGCTAAAACCTCATATGTCATGGGAATTTAGTATCAGGTTGAGGTATATCATGACCACCTAGCTAGAAAATTTGGAGGGTACAATAGCAATTTTCACACTATTTAGTTCTTTATTATCGATTGATTTTTTTCTTTTCTTCTTCTTCTTTTTTTTTTTTTTTTTTTTCGCAGTAAGTTGATGATTGTTCATAACATCTTTAGCCACCGAATTACAACCTCATCTTCAATCAGGGACACATGCAGCTTCAGAGTTCTTGCTTTTGCCTGGCTTCTTTAGTTGGGTAACATAATTCATTAAAATTGATTTACTTGGATTATCTTACATTTTAGATTTTTTTTCCTTTTAAGAAATGAAAGCAAAATGAATGTTACCACATCTCTCGTACAAATTCAACGCCCAATCTTTTCAAAAAATGTGGATTCACACTTTATTTTACAACTTTCCGTTTTATGTTGAAAATAGAATAATAAGAAATTTGAAAATGAAAACAGGTATAAAATATGAAAAAAAGAAGAAGAAAAGGCTTAGACAAATAAATCATCAAAATATTAAAATAAACTAAGAAGAAATTTGAAAAATGGAAAAAAAAATGTATAAGATATCCAAAAAAAAAAAAAGCTGAAATAATAACAAATAAATCATCAGAATATTAAAAATTACTCAAAAATTAGAATAAACTAAGTTTTCATTGAATGTTTTAAAATAAAAATTAATAAAGAAGTTCTAAAAATATACAAAAACAAAATAAATTGAAGATGTTATATCTACCATCCCAATAACAATAATTAGGGGTAATATATATATATATATAATAGCAACTGTATATCTGTATGGTCGGTGTGGGGAAGAAAAGGCTTAGATCGACAAAATATAGTAAAGTAAGACTCAATTTACATGGCCACTTAATTTGAAAAAAGAAAAAGAAGTTGCTATATCTTCAACTTTAAGACCTAAAAGTATAACAAGAAAGTTGATTTGATGAAACCTTAGTCAGTCGAGCACATAGTATTTCGCTTTGAGATATGATGAGAAGCCATGAACCAATATGTGATGATGATAGTGGAAAGAGTACAGTGATGGAAAAGTTCAAATATGGTGTCTTATGACAAAAAGACACATAGGAAGACAATGGATTATATAAACAGAGAATGATATCAACCAATAACGTAGAAGGTAAATAAGCATATAATTAAATGGTGTAACTTGTAAGCAAGGTCATCAATATATCTATGTTTACATTTGGTGACTTTGATTGGTTGTGTCAAGCTAAGTGTATACCAAGTTGTCTAAGAGTGGGGAGAGCTTTATTTGCTTTAAGCAACTCAACTTTGTTGTGTCACGATAAGACGATTGAGCATGCATATCGTATCATCAGAGAAAGGTGAAGAGAGCTCAATCTGTGAATTCATCACTAATATCACCATGAAAATTTTCATTTTATAGAGAAGAAATCTTCAAAAAGAAGAAATTTTTAACAAGAGTCTTAAATTTTATGTAACTTTATGTTTAATAGAATTTTAGAAAAGAAAAACAGAAAAAATGTCCTTAAATAATACATTCAAATCAAAGGGTAAAAAACTTTTAATTCTTATTTGTTTTATTTTTCTTAAAAAAAAACCTCAAATAAATCTTAATTTTGAAAAAGATTCATTTATTAAAAAAATTATCTAAGTGCATTTATTATTATATCAAGAAAACCAATTTTAAATGGATGCAAAGAAAAAATACTTAAAATAAAGAATCCCTTTTTTTTTCCTTATATATATATATATTTTCATGATAATGAATTAGAAAAATAAAAAGAACAAACAAACCTAGCTTTGAAACAAATGGGTTAGTGTATGGATTAGTTGGTGTAGGTTATTGGCTTTAATCCAGGTTGGTTGACTCGATAACATGCTCTACATATGTTTTTGCATAGGGAAGAGAGAGGCAATAGTGAAGGGTGTTCCATAGCTTGTTTTAGGGTGATTTTCAAGTAGATGTTTGCACTTTCCCATGTATTTCAATAGTGAATGGGGTTTGATGTTTGTTCGGTGGTGTTTAGTAGTGGTTTAAGGGTGGTTGAAAATGGTATGGTGGTGGAGGTTATGTCTGCTGCTCATAATGGGTGTTGAAGGCTAAGGGCTAGTTGGTTTCTCCATTTTAGAGCACTACGAGCTTAGCTGTTGTGCTATTTGACTCCTAAACACGATGGTTGTGGTGCTTTAAGGTGGTAGCTAACAAGTAGCTTAGGGTTTGGGCGGTTCTCGAGCTAAGAGATACTATAGGACTTGAGAGGGGGTGGAATGGAAAGCCTGAAGTATGGGGAGATCAATAGTGGTGTTAGTTTATCTTGAAAATGGCCAAATGAAGAGAATTTGGTAGAGATAAAGTAGGTGGTTGTAGGTTGCACAGTAGAGACAGAAAGCTCTCATTTTGGCTCAATAGGTGTTTGTAAGCATGGATTTAAGCTAGACTTATGATGATTCGAGCTTCATAGGATCCCTTTTATAACTTTACTACACAAATTCAACATGGAAAGGTTAAGGAACATATCAAATTCAAAATTTTCATATAATGGGTTTTGAATTAATAGAATGTGAATTGATTTAATTTGGATGAAAATTTCTACCAAAACATGTTCCCTATACTTCATTGTATCCTTTCTTAGCCATGAAAATTTTCTAGAATCATCTAAGAACTCGAATCAACAGATTAGAGTATAGAGCTAATGTTACGGGTCAAAGGTTTTGCTGAATCTTTAAGGGCATATTCAACCTAATAAATGAACAAATCCAAACAAGTTACAAGTACCAATCCATAGTATTCCATATGATATTAGTGATTTCACCAAATGGTGAAATCATGAAGAAAAATGGATCAAAAATAGCTCAAAAGTGAGTTGCCCAACAAGAAAATAGCAAGAACACGGGAGAAAGCAAGAGAAAAAGATGGAAATGGATTGTTGATGTCGCACTATGTATGTCAATTAGACATGGCCATGTGTCAACAGGAGATACATGGCCACATAAGAACTTAACACATGTTGTTAACTAGTGCCAAAAAATAAAATGCACATATTTCACATGGTAGGGTGTATTTACTCCATACCTTATTATTTGTTACAAGTAAAATGTATATAACAATTACAAAATAACGTAGGCCAAATTTTAAAACGCTTAGTCCAAGCCAAAAAGCTCAAACCCTTTAGTATTACTATTCTAATATTCTACCACCCAAATGGTTTTATTTATTTATTTTTCCTAAAATTTCTAATTTTTTCATTATTCACAATTTTTATTTTTTTTCCTTTACTCTTTTTTCTTTTCAAAAATTTTCTCTTTATTTTGTATTTTCAATATCTTTTTAAAAATTTATTTAGTACTTTTTATTTTTCTATATTTTTCCAATTAGGATACTTTCTATACCGATTGTTGACCCTGCCCAGTTTAGATCCTACTCCTTCTAAGACAAGCTGAGTGATTGTATGCCAAGTTCCGGTAAATACACAATTTTGTATTCTTATACATGTTTTCTTTATTTTATTTATGGGCTCAACTTTTAGGGTTTAAGGCCTTATACATTAATTACAATTTTATCACTAGGGTTTAGGACTTACTATAAATAGCAACATTTATAATCATAAAAGACATATACAGTTCAGAGACATAGTAAAGGATATTCCCATATAGAGAGTAAAACTTCCTGTTTCAAATAAGGCTAAACTTGAGTTAGCAAAGCTTGCGTTCACTAGATTATTGAGTATTGATTAAACTCTTTAATCTTTTCCGCATTCTTATTAATCTTAACCCTAAGATTGTGGTAAACCTTTCATTTGAATCGGTTAGTGAGTTATATTTAATCCTCATTTGAATCCCAAGTAACATTTAGTGTTTGTAAGTTGTATCGAACCCTATTTTGAGTTCAAACCCCTAATTGTGTTTGTATCTTAGTGTGTAATACCCATATATGTTCACACTCAAATCCCTATTTTACTTCTTGTTTTTCATACTTACTTGAATCCACGAATACTCATTCTGTTCGTCTGACCCATTGTTGTATTGTACGCATAAGCTATCTACATATTAAATTAGGGTTTAAATTTAGGAATTTAAAGCCCCAAAAGTTGAAGGAATTACAAGGAAATGTAAGGAGAGAAAATTTTTAGGTAATTCCCTCTAGTATTGAATCAAGAAAATTCATTTTTCTTAAGGATTGATAAAGGTTCATGATGAAAATTCGTTTTTTGACATAGTAAGGGTTGTTGAGTCTTGCTTTCAATCTTACCTTATGGGAAAACATTAGAAAAGGCAAACTTTTGTAAGTTCTTTGCCTAACCTTGTTAACATTCATCATTTTCTTGATGAATGTTGTGTATGACATGAAAGACTACTTTGTGGCAATGTTTGAAGGTGGGGTTCATATTTGGGAAGCATGAGTTTTTGTCAGATTTTGTGTAAGCTATTTTACCTTGCTATTATCTAAGTCTTTTAATTTTGTTGTTATGGCGTTGAATTGGTATTTACTACTCTTATGGTTTAGGGTTGTTTACGAAAGGGGTTAGACTCAAAGTAGAGGTGAAGAAAGAATCACGAGTCAGAATCTGCAAAATTTTGTAGATTGTGACTAGCATCCAAATGCTAAGCAAACTAGCATTTGGACGCCCAACCCTCCAAAAAATTCATAGATTGTAAATTTTTGTTACTTTTCGAGTGCCAATTAACTAAGCATTTGGATGCCTTGATCGCAACAATGTACGGAAAGTTTGTTTCTCTTTCACAATGACTTTTCCAACCTTCTTTTTGGTTCTAAAACTTTCCCAACATGTTTTTAAACAAGTCTTTTTGAATCAAAATGGCTATAAAGCTTCATTCTCTTAGAGATTGGTTTGTAGATTCTTGTAAAGACTTGAGTCTTAGTTGAGGGGTTAGGGTGTAATGAGTAAATAGTAGCATTAATGATTAAGATTACGAGTTAAGTTACTTATTTATATGGTATACAGGTTATAGAGCATCAAGAAAGGTGTTTAGCACTTCATTGGAGTCAGGTATGAGATACATGGTTATTGATTGTATGTGCTAGAATAGTATCTTAATTGTACCTAACTAAACTCAAAACTTAATAAAGTATATTGTTTGTGCTTAGCTTTGACCAACCATTGGTAGGGATTAATGGTGTTAGTGAGGCACCAAATGATCTTTGTATAACATTATCCTGAGTAGAGTCCCACACTGAGAGGAACTAGGTAGATTTAAGTTGGTGATCGATCACTTGGGTATTAGGGTAGACCTAATAACAATACTTATGTAGTATCAATATTGTTTATTTATAGGAGTTATGAGTAACCTTAAGTTTAAGGATGCTAAGACTGTGTTGCCTATGGGACTTAATGATTAAAGATTAAACCAATTAATTGTTGCATTTAATATTGTTACTTATATATGCTTGTATTCATGTTCGTGTATTCATGCCAATGTGTATAATATCCTCTACTAGGCATTAGCTCATCCTTGGGGATTATTGTTTTTCAACTGTAGGTTTAAGGTATGAGAACTTTGGTGATTGTTATGTGGATGATGCAAATTATGACTATATATATTATGACGAGGAGGGTAAATATTATTACTTTGACAATGGTACGGGGTTATTGTAGAATAGATGGTAAGGTTGAAACTTCTAGAGACATTTTGTAATTATCTCTTATTGTGTATGTTTGTGGCATAAGTGTAGTTGTTTGGAGTCGCCTATGACTCCTATAATAGATGTCATGTAGGTTGTTAGTTGTTGAAGTTGTGAGATTCCTATTTGTTTATCTTAGTGCTCATATTTGATTTCGGATTCTTTGATTCATGTTAATCAGTTATTTATGATGTTCAATTTAGAGACCGGGTGGTTGATGTCAATTAGTTATTCAAGTTATGTGGCAAAGTTGTAGCTTCCTAAGTTTTGGGGCATTACACATAGAAACCACATTAGTTCCTTTTCCCATTGGAACCAAATATACTTAGAGGAGTGAGATGGGGATCAAGTCCTCAAACTCATCACCTAGAGTTGAGTAAGAGGTTTACAAGGTCTTACCTAATGTACTCTAGTTGGGGACATAATAGGGACAAGTATTCCTACTTAGTTTAAAGCCTAAATCATTTTATCCGAGTTGAGTATCGAATGTACATTTAGGCAAGGGCAACCACTGGCCCCTTTACAATGTGTTTGAGCCCTTTGAAGCTCAAGTTAAACTATTCGATTACTCGATTTGACTTAGTATAGGTTGGTTTATTTGGCCTCCCCATAATTTTCCCCATTCTCAAGCTTTCGAAATGGGTTGCCAAGCTATTCAATGAGGTCAAACAACAATTCCACCTATAGATAGTCCAAATATTCACTTCGTAGCTTTTTGTTAAAGTGTCTGTCGAGCTTGATTTTTTTGTTTCTTTTATTTAAAATTAATTTCTTTATTTCTGATTAATACTAAACCTTAACCTATTTAATATTAATCCTCAACTAAAGAAATTGAGAAATTTCGGTTTTTTATTGAAAATAATTTTTAGAGTCGCCACCCGACTGAAGTTGGGAAAAGAAAAAGAAACCGTAACCAATTAGGTGAATTGATTACGATTTGATTACCAGTCTTTGATGTCAATTTGAATGAAAAACCAGAGTGTTTCGAGTTCGAGAGCTAACCTATTAAACCTTAAAGGGTACCACTATCTATTTACCGAAATTAGGATTATTCTTCTAATTATAATATTTAAAATAAATAAATAAAAATCAAAAGAAAAAAGAACCTAAGTTTCTACATATTTTATCATCGTCTCGAAGGTGCCTATATACCCGCTAGCCCAAATCGGACGATCGTAGTTTTTTCCGAAAACTTTAATGTGTTAGTTCTTTTTTTTTTAAAAAAAAATAATAATTGAATGAATTTGCATTTTTATTAACCATTTTATTTTTATTAAGAAAAATCCTTAGAAGCTTAATTTTTATTTCTAATTATAAAAAAAAAACCTAAAAACCTAATTTTTGAAAAATACCAAATTAAGACTTTTATTTAAAAACAACTAAGTGATAATTTTTTTTTTATTTTCAAGAAAAACTCTAAAGATTTTATGAAATATGCAATATTTTACATGATGAATCTTTTATATAGAAAAAAATGCTTAAAATATTTTTAAAAAAAAGGAAAAAATTACTAACCATAGAAAAGATGCATGACCATAGAAAAGATATTTAAACCATAGAAAAGATGTCTAAATTATAGAAAAAAAATATAAATTATAGAAAAGATGTCTGAACTATAGAAAAGATGTTTAAACCATGGAAAAGATGTTCAAATTATGGAAAAGAAACCTAAATTATGGAAAAGAAACCTAAACTATGGAAAGATGTCTCATTGTAAAAAAAAAAAAGTTAATTAAAGATTCTTTTTTTATTTTATGAATATCAAAATGATTTTTTTTTTATCTAAAAAACCCTAACATGCCTAATGCAATTTTTCTAAATTAATACAATATGCAAAGAACGAGATTTTGTAAACTATGAGATTTTATAAAAATGTCATTTTGAAAATATGAAATCTAAAAAAAAGAAAAAACAAAAATTTAACTTAATATATGTTCACTAGACACTAATGCTATAACTAATTACTAGCAATTAAAGACATGATAAAAATAAAAATAAAGTAGTACAAGTTTTAAAAATAATTACGCATATATTAAGTGAGATAAAAATAAATAAATAAGAGAAGTTATAGACAATAATTAAAAACCACTATTATGTACCTGCAAAGCAAAGCACGCAAATTTGATGAAAGAGAATAGATTGGATCCCTAGTCCTATCGTAGGTACATCTATAGAATTGGTCTAAGGAGTAGGTTCGAGCGTGTTTTTAACAAATGTGTAATTATTCTTTTTTTGCTCGCACCATACAACCTCTATTTATAAAACTTAAAAACAAATCTTTTGAATTGAATTAGATCGAAAAATAGATTTGAATCTTACAAATCTTGATTTTATTAGATTTAATGTCATCATATCAGATTTGTTTTTTTTTTTTGACAACTATTTAGTCAAGATTCCATCAAATTAATTTTTTTCGAATTTTTTTCTTTTTTAGTTTTTTTTTTCTAACAATTTTCTATTTTTTTTTATCTTTTTTATCATTTTTCAAATTTTTTTTAATTTCTAAATTACGACCCTAAAAACAAAAATTATAACTATTATGAGCAAAAACCGAGTATCTATAGTGTCTTACCAAGATCTAACACATATCCCTTGCATAGAATGCAAGGATAATTCTTTGACATGCATATTCTTTTCATCTTTCTCTATTTTATCATTTTAGGTTACATACTAGGTTATATGTTTCCCTTATGTTATTTAATTTACCCTTTAAGTCTTTTCTTCTTTCCTTGTAAATCCTAGTGACTCGATATATAAAACTACCCTTGTAACATGTAGACATCATCTTGCATATTTAATACACTATTTTTTCCTTCTTGAGAGAATCCCCTCTTAAGTGTTAGCTCTTATCAAATTATTTTAGTAAAAGTTAGTGGCTAGTGATCCTTTCATTCATTTATACAAAATATCAAGTAAGTATTAAGCCATATAGGATTCGATGGTGAGTCATATCCATAGGGTGTTCAAATTGATACCATCTATGTGTCATCCATCCTTAAGGCGTATCAAATGATCTATGAAAATAACATAATAGCTAAATTTATCAGGAGACAACAAGACAAGACCCCATACATTGAAAGAGATAAAAATTGCAAACGTTACTTACCTTATAAAGAAGAAATGGTAAATGGTATCTTATAACTTTTATTACATAGATAAAAAATTGCAAAGGGATAGGTGAAATGGATAAGATGAAATGTGCCAACTTAGTCAACATTAGTTTGAAGAATAAGCCGAGAAAGTCTCTTGGTCTTCCTTTTGACCATGGTAGATCTAAGAGGGAAGCATCATCTCCTATCAAATCTAGAATTGCATTAAAATTACATAGGTGGAAGAGTTTGTTGCTTTCTTAGGGTGGAAAGGAAATCCTTATTAAATTAGTTGCTTATGCCATTCCAAATTATGCTATGAATATTTTTTGTTTTTCCTATGAGTTGGTGTAAGGAAGTATCAGGGATGATAGCTAATTTACCATGGGGTAGGGATACACAAAGAGAAAGATTCATTGGAGGAGGTAGTCTTCTCTTACTAAACTAAAGAGCCTAAGGGTGTTGGGTTTTCATGATTTAGTGGAGTTTAATAAAGCCCCCTTAGGAAAATTAGCTTAGAGAATATTAGAGAGATATTTACTTCTCCAAGATTAGTTTCTTAGATGCTATCCTAAGAAGTAGAGCTTCTTACGAATGGAAAACTATCGTGGTTGGAAGGGAATTAATTAAGGATAACTCAATGTGGCAAGTTCAAAAGGGAAATAAAGTTAAAGTGTAAAATGATCCATGGATACCATCTCTACCAAACTGTAGGATACAAAGATTTGATATGGAAAATAATTTATCATGTCTAGAAGTGATAATGGTAGCTCTTGGAATTTGGCTAAGATTGAAATTAGAATTACTAACGATGAAAAAAGAGCCATTTTGAAACTTGATTATGTTAACTCACATTTTGAGGATAGAATTGTGTAGCCCTTCAACTCTGATGGCAAATACTTAGTTAAGTCGAGATACTTACAAATTTGTAAATAGCATTTGCTTGATTATAGTCAAGAAGCCTCTTCTTCCATGAGTTTATCATCTAGAGATTGGAATTTGTTGTGGAGTATAAATTAACGCATTTTATATGGCATTTGTTCTCGAATTCTGTTGCTGTAAATTTGAATTTGTTTTAGAGAAATGTTTGAGTTATTTCTTTATGCCCTTTTTGTAATCATGTTGAGTCTATAGAGCACATGTCTTTCTATTGTATTTGGACTCACGAGATTTGGTTTACTGTGCTTCACTTTTTTCCTTGCTCTTCTTCTATTCAACGCTTACATGTTTGGTTTTTGGATTTTCTCAAAGGCTACTATTTAGGAAAAGAAGAAGCAAAGGATTTTGCTACGAAACTTGTAATTTCTTGTTGGCATATATGGAAGAAAAGGTGCAACGCAGTATTTTCCCATTCATTGCCAAATCCAACGGCTACTATGAAGAGAATTCTACAAGATTATGTAAATGTAAAGCTTTCAAAACAACCTTGTTTGTTCCAACGTGGTGGTTCCCTTGAAACTAGTTCATTACATAAGAATTGTACCCGTTGGGAGCCTCCTGCATAAGGTTTTTTGAAGTTAAATTTGGATGCAGTTGTTGATAAAGTAGCAGGACGTGTAGGTATATTGGTTTGGTCATCAAAGATTCACTTGAAATCTTATCAGTGCAGATGCAAACTTTTTCCACTTAATGAGCATTGAAGAGGCAGAAGCAACGACAGTTTTGGAGGAAATTCTTCTAGCGTGACATCAACTTTGGAAGCATGTCTTTTTTAAGTCTAATTCTTCTATTGATATTTCTAGTTTTAAAGACCTGAATAAATGTTCCTAGATGTTGTATCTTCTAGTGAGCCATGGCTTGAGCTTGTAATTTTTTCAAAACTTTTTCCTTTTCTTTTGTTAAAAGAGTAGATATGCCGATTGAGTTGCAGCCTAAGGCAAAAAGGGGATGTGCATCTCTTTTAGGGTTTCGAATGAGGGCTTTATTGTTTTGCTGATTGTAGCTTTGAACATCCTGGTTGATGCTTTGAATAAAGTTTATTTTGTTGATGGCCAAAAAAATAAAAAGGAAAATTCAAACAAAACTTGGAATCTTTAAGAATAAAGTGGAAAATACAAGAAGGACGGCCTAAACGATTACGTCATTCACAAGCAGCCAACATATTATTAGAAGTTGTGTAGCTAAGTTGAGGTGTAGCCAAAGGAACAAGGTCGAGAAGGACTCTAATTAACTGCAATATAATAACAACCGAATTCTCTGGAGTATTGGTACACCAGACCATTGTTTGGACCACAAGTGTACGAGGTGGTCTTGGCCTTGTATATATTCTACGCCGGTGATGAAGTGCGAATGGTCAGTCAACTTTTGATAATTCCACAGAAACCTTAATTTTCCAGTTAGTTGGTCAACAATTTCTCCACATTTTCGTAAAAAAAAAAAAAAAAGTTTAACCGTACTGATGTACCGCATATCTAGATCAATAACATATAATACCAATGATAATTTATAAACTATAAAAATTTATTATTTACATTTTTACATGTATGAACTCCAAGTAATGGCATATTACTATTATTGAAGTTTTCTCGAATAATATAAGTGGTGTCTGATAATGGTGATGCAGATTCTATTATCCTCCGCAGGGCAATGACAACAAATTTTAGAAATATTGTAAGAAAGAAGATATATAAGGGGAGACTATACAAGTTAGCAAGATCACCTATGTCTATCAAAAAAAACTTCTATGATTGCATCAACGAGACTTTTGAATCAATCATCTAATTGTTGAGATAGTTACATAGATTGATTAATGGAAATTTCAATAGTCTAATAATGATTTCAACAGTATAATTTATCATATTATGTCAACACCCTTTTTTTTTTTTTTTTTTTGTGTTGCATACCCTTCAAAAACATATCTGCCTGTTATATTAAGTCAAAACTCTCTTTTTGATTTCACACACTCTAAAAGTATATTTTTTTCCGTTGTTTGACTTAATTTTTCCTTAAAATAAGTATTACCTATATTTTTTTTTTCTCTACAATTAGTTAAGAAAATTCGAGTAATCTCTATTCCCTACCTAGAATGTTCTAAAACAAATCCCCTTTCATAGTCAAATTATAATAATACACATTAAATTTATAGGTCACAATGAGGTGATATCAAACTTGTAACTCGCAGGAATGGTTATATACATATATTTCTTAATTTTCCCCTTCTTGACTTGTGGATTTGTATATCTTATCGAACCCCATCGAATTGTCACTTGGTGGAATTGGAACGAAATGATGGTATGAGGATTAAACTCTAGATATACTTCATGATCGTATTGAATTTAAACATACAACTAATTGGTTTAAAAACGAGATGTGTTTTAAGGATTCTTGTAATACTTATTTTCATGTTTGGGTCTTCTACTACATCGGACTTTGATTCCTTCTAGTAGCCCTTTGTATTTGCTTCCATTATACTACAAGTTATATTCATCAATTTTTTAGTTTATTAGTTTATTTGAAAATCATATGTGTAAAGAATGAAAAATAGGGGCGGGGGCGTGGGGGCAACTCAATTTTTAATTAGCAAAACCTTATAATATTAAGTATATAAAAATGTTACATTTTCTTTCCAACTCATGTAGCAATAATTAAATCACGTATGATTACATGATAATCCAAAACTATTGTTCAAGTATGAATATTATTATGATTTTAGATATTAGTTAGACAACTTTATAAATAGTTGTAACTATGAAGATTAGTTAGTTAAGAAATATAGTAAATAGTTATAATTAGTAAAATTTGTTAAGAAATTAGTTATTATAGAAAATATTATACATAGCATTTGTAAAAGTCAAAGAATTATTATTTTATTTATAATTTAATTCAAGAACTATTATTTTATAACTCTCTCTTCCTTCTCTCTCAAATTTTTAAGATTTTTTCTTTGACTTGAATTAAAGACAATTTTATTTTTCTTGTTTGTATAAATGAGTTACATGAGATTTTAACAATAGTACTCTTGTTGCTCTTACTCTTAATCTATTCTCATTAATTCATTTTCTCATTGATTCGATCTCATTCAGTTCTTTTCTTTTCTTTTGCTATTATCACCATTTTGTTTGTTGTTTAACTTTATTTTTTATTTCCAATCATGATCAATTTGTAAGATCTCATCGCATCGGTGCAAAAAGAAAATTCGTTGAAGTAAGTAATAGTGCCAATAAAAGCAATAAGATAGAAAATAAAGGCATTATTTGACAAAGAAGATTTAAGTAAACTTGCAATAAGTAATAATCATACAGAATAAATAATTATTGAATATATTGAAGAAAAGAAATTAATGAAATGATATAATGAAAATATTACTTCAATCATAAAAGAGACGAATGAAGACAAATTTGAAGAAATCGTTAAAAAAAATGATCAAGAAAATATTGTCATTATAAAACAAGAAGAATCTAAGATTAATAGCAAAGATAATTTCCAACATGATCAAGGAATTTTGGTAATTTAACTATTTGGACTTTCAACAAATCAAAATATGAAAGTAGTTTATGATAATCTCTTTAATGTTAACTCTAATATAATGGTTGGAGTGATTGAAGCTATTGCTTGTATTTCTCACGAGCAAGATGTTTTTTTATAGAAAAGTTGATATTTAAGGGTATTGAAGAGTCAAATCATAAATAAAGAAGGTCATTCTATAAAAACAAATAGACAATGCATGCTTTAAGTTTCTTAAGTATTATCAATAAATTTTTACTTTTATTAAATAGAATTAGTTAATTTTTATTTTTTTATTTATCTTGTTCTCTTAAACCTTGAGGACAAGGTTTTTGTTAAGAGCGTGGAAATTGTTATGATTTTTTATATTAGTTAGATAATTTAATGAATAGTTGTAACTATTATGATTAGTTAGTTAAGGAAGACAATAAATAGTTGTAAGTAGTAAAGTTTTTTTAAGAAATTAGTTATTATAGGAAATATTTTAAATAGCATTTGTAAAAGTCAAAGGATTATCATTTCATTTATAATCAAATTCAATAACTATTATTCTAAAGTTCTTTTTACTTCTTTCTTAAAATTTTAGGAGTTTGTTTGTGACTAAAACTAAAAATAATTTTATTTTTCTCGCTCATATAAGTGAGCTATATGAGATTCTAACAAATACATTACCTAATATCTTGTAGTTTTGTTTTTCTAAAACTTCATGTGTACTTCTGGGTAGTTTAGAGAATAGAGAGAATTTTTGTGAGATATATATATATATATGTATACTGTATTGTTTTTTAACATATAGTTTAGATGTGAAAATTGCAATTTCCTTTTAGCAACTAATTATAGATGGGGCAATAGAAAATACGATCCAATCCTTGATCTTGCACCAAGTTTCTAGCTTGTTATTATATATATTTTTTAAATTAGAAAACACAAAGCATATATGCATATGGATTCCATGATGCGAGAGAAAGGAGAGATCTGTTAAGTGTTAACTCTATATTAAAGTCAGGCTGGCCAGGGCAGTAAGGAAAGTCGCACCAATATTAAGTTATTCAAATATGATGCATCGGAGAGACTTGAACAGAGAAAGTGCTTTGGGTATATAACGGGAAAAAATGGGTAGAAAAACGACAAAGAAAAGAGAAATTTAGATAAATCGCATAGGACATAACAGAAACTGAAAGGTATAGTTACATAATTTTTTTTTTAATCTATTAATAGATTTTATTTACTGTAATTTAGGGATAATTTACCGTTAAAAAGAGAAAATTGTCAACAATTTCATAAAGATCGTTTACAGCTTCCACAAAACTTCTTTTAAGCCTTTGTTTACTATAATCTAGGAGATTTACTGTAATATAACCGGTTACTATATTATATGTCACTTTTGAATGGCATTACCACAAAATTCCTGAACTAGTTTTGATTGGAAAATGTTGATAACCCTAAACGGGGGAAAAAAAACATAAAGAGCTTCATTGGATGTTATTCATTACATGTCAATAAAGCTCAAACATATAAAATAGTGATAATAGATCATTTCTAGGAAAAACTACCATCAATATTTAGAGAGAAACTTTAATAGTACTAATCACATGAAAAAACAAAAATGATAATTTTTTAAAATATACTTATTATGAGTTTATTACTACACGTATTTAAATAGCATCATTGGTAGTCAATACCAATAAATCTTTTTTTCTATATTTATATATATTATCAGATATTCAAATCTCACTCCTACTTACTATTATTTATATATACAAAATAATACGTAATAACTACTAAATCTCTTTTCGTCCTACCTTGACAAAAAAAAAAAAAAACTAAAATAAAACAACTTTTCATACTTCAGCACATTTAGTTTTTTGATAATGTGAAATTGAAAAATTAAATTTTACTTTTTGCGTTATAAGCGCCTGAAAGCATCGGTTTATACAATTCCATTTTATTTTATAAACACGTGTCACCACGTTAAAGTTGGGTTGGGTCAATAAAGAAAGGGCAAAACAAAGGATTTGTCTAAGTAAGCAATGAAGTGTAGCCGCAGCCACAGCCACGCAACTTACACTCAAAACTCTGTCCGCTTGGTTTCTTAGTTGTCGGCATTTACAAAAACGTGCATTCAATTTTTAATTTTATCATCAATTATAAGGCCAGCTTTCGTAGAAAGAGAGAGAGAGAGAGAACAAAACATATTCTAGAGAGAGAAAGTCAAAAGTGCAGTGATTCTCATGCACGTGCATTTACTCTCATGCAATATTAGTGTTTAGTCGTATCATTAAATATAAATTAAATAATAACCATTCATAACCAACTAAGTCAACTACCATCATTTTGTTTTTTCTAACTATTATATTACAATTAAGGAAGGGCAATTCGAGTCTAATCCATTTTATTAAGAGACTAATATTCGTTTCACTAGATTATAATTGTCTTAATATACTTTTTTCATTTTAAAAATCCCATAAAATGAGGTGTAACATATAATTGATATGGGTAAAATAAAATAAAAATTTAACAAATTTACCAGCATGTGAATTTAATTTCATCATGTAGTGATTATACATGGCTATAAATGCCCATTTATGGTAAACTTTTTATTGGATTAATTGTAAATATGCCCTCTCTTAGATTTGCTTCACCTAAATTTACTCTTTTAGTTTTATTTTTTTAAATTAAGCATCGACACTGCTAAATTTTTTAGAGATATGTTTTTTAACTCCATTTTACTATTATACCATAGGATAAAATTATGAAAGAGTGCTTGAAACTAAAAAATATACATAAAACTAAGCATAAAAACTATTTTTTATGAAAGTTGTAAATAACTTCTAAAAATCTTATCAACACTTTCTTTTACTATTAATCGACCCAATTTATTACATTTTGTGGTGATTTTTTTTTATGATAAAAAATTCAGGGTGATTTATGATAACAACATTATATAATTAGTTTTAATTGATTGTACAGTAGAATTAATTTTGAGTCACTGCATATAGAATGTTATCATGCATTTCCTGGCTCGGTGGATCCCATCTCTTAAATATGGCGTTGAAAAGTCTATCTCTGTTTTATGTGTGTTGTGTGCGTGTTTTGACCGTCATAACATGGACCATGCTAACTTTCCATCATATCATACGCATATAAAACCAAGTCTTCCATCCCATTGCCTTAATTCGACTCAATAATTTCACAACTGCTCTCAAACATCTTCACCACCCAAAAAAGAAAACACACACAATTACTCTTAAGAACAAAAAGTTCTCCTTCTTGATAGACTATTCCTTCTGTTTTTTTTCTCTAAAACCCTAAATAATGGATAATACTGAGATCGATGTTCCTCCATTTTTCATATGCCCAATTTCACTAGAAATCATGAAAGACCCCGTTACGGTCTCGACCGGCATAACCTACGACCGTGAAAGCATCGAAAAATGGCTCTTCTCTGCCAGAAACACCACATGTCCAGTCACGAAACAGCCCATACCTGACAATTCCGAATTGACTCCGAACCATACTCTTCGAAGGTTGATCCAATCATGGTGTATTCTCAATGCATCTTACGGCGTTCAAAGGATTCCGACTCCGAAACCACCCGTCACCAAGGCTCAAATAGCCAAGCTCCTCCGGGAAGTCAAGACCTCGAGGCAGAAAACCGGAGACTTCCTTAAGAAATTAAGGTTGATTGCGTCGGAAAACGCCACCAACAAGCGGTGCATGGAGGCAGCAGGGGTAGTAGAGTTCTTAACCCCTGTAGTTAACCAGATTCGTAGTTTCGATTACAGCGACGAAGTATCAAAACAGATTGATGAGGCTTTGGCTATATTGTGTCAACTTCAACTATCGGAAACAGCCCTGAAGAGTCTTATAGTGGATCGTGGAGAATTCATAGGTTCTTTGATTCAAATCATGAGTATAAAGAACTGTGAATCCCGAGCCTACGCAGTCATGTTATTGAAGTCGATATTCGAAGTAGCTGATCCGACCCATAGGGCCATTTTGAGCACACAACACCTCTTTGTCCAGTTACTAAAAGTAATGCAAGATCAAATCTCCATGAAGGCCACAAAGGCTGTCCTAAAGCTTTTGATAAGACTCTCTCCTGAAGGCCGAAACCGGGTAAAAGTGGTTGAATCCGGGGCGGTTCCATTACTAATTGAGCTTCTGCTTTTGGAATCCTCGGAAAGGAGGGTTTTGGAGATGGCTCTGGTGGTGCTGGACCTGCTTTGTCAGTCAGCGGAGGGCCGTGGAGAGCTGTTGAAGCATCCGGCGGGGCTTGCCGTGGTTTCGAAGAAGATACTTAGGGTTTCTAATGTGGCCAGTGAAAGAGGGGTTCGGATACTTTTATCAGTTTGCAAGTACTCTCCAACAACAAGTGTTTTCCAAGAGATGTTGCAAGTTGGTATTGTGGCAAAGCTGTGTTTGGTGGTACAAGTTGATAGTGGAAACAAGACCAAAGAGAAGGCTAAAGAAATCTTAAAGTTGCATGCTAGGGTTTGGAAGAATTCTCCTTGTTTACCTCCAAACTTGATATCTTCATATCCTTCCTAACGGAGTCATGAAGATATCAATTAGTTTGCTCTCATAATGTATATAGCCTGTAGGGATTTATACGATTTACCTATATAGCAATATGGACAAGAAAATTATTTTCGCTTCCCTAGATCCGGTGAACTTCAATTATGTGTGGGCTCAAGTATGATTGGTACTTTTCTATGATGCAATACAAATATGTATTTATTGTTGGATATATTCATAATCCTTTCTTTTTTTTTTTTTTTCACCCCTACGAAGATGAGTTTCTCTTAATCAGGAAACAATTATCATAAGATGATTCTTAGATAAAGACCCAACTAGTTAGGGTATATCTCTTCAAAAGTCAATACGTTCCACAGAGAAAATAATATACCTAAATGAACAAAATTCATGCAACTGGACAATACAATAACTCCCATAGAAGTAATGATATAATGGCATATGTGAGATAAAAACAAAAAGAGAAGGAAAAATGATAGGCATAAAATAAAGTTATTTATTTTAGTAACTACTAACAAACCAATTTTTCGATTACCATGGTATTTTTAGATTAATTAGATCTATAAAAATATATGTATAATGGTGGATGAATACTGTGATAAATCAACGATGGTGATAATGGTTAAAAAGGGGAAAAAAAAAAAGCAAAACTAAGATTTTTTTTTTTCTTAAAACTAAGAAAAAAAAATAGTAGGAATATGTGGATATTTAAATTGATAATCGTAGATTTGTGGAGTCAAGACGGTGAAGGAAGAAAAGAGGTATCGAAAGAAGTGTCGTCATGCTAAAGATTGTTAAGGAGGTTTTGTAAGAGAGAGAGAGATTCTTTCACTTAGATACATTCATAATTTAGATAAGGTGATTGTGTTAAGATTTTGGCCCTCTAGTAGGGCAAGTAACTCATATCAAAGGGTCGGGTTTTATCTTCAAATCTAAACGGGTATGTTTTTATTAATCATGCCCAAAAAACTCCGATCTATAATCAAACCATTTATTAAACAAATTTCATGTCTAATTTGAACCATATATCAATAGAAATAATATACACTAAATCCTAACATATTAAAATAACATAAGGGAATAAAAAATCTTTACAAAGTTTAATGTAACACTACAAAACTTGAAACGTTATAATTCACTATGTGTCGCGAACTTCTACTAATAACCTATAACCTATTTAAATTCAACAATTAAATATAAATCTACCAACTCCTATAACAAATAATCTCCTCAATTTATAACTACAATGACATAATAAACCACTTAATTCTTTAAGTAAAATAAATAAATATCCGACATAATCTATACAACTAAATAAAGAGCTCATGATTTAACATAACCTAAGCTTAGTATTTTCATACATCTTGACTCACCATTAAGGTAACAATAGTCCTTATTTTCAAATAGTGATCATACCTTACATCATCATAATGCTCCACATCATCAATAATACCTAAGCCTATAGCTGAAAAACAATAATCGCCCGTAAGGTGAGCTAACACTTAATATAGGATACCACACACATGCATATGAACATACATGTAACAAGACTAGCACGTACATGAGTATCAACATAAATGCAACAAACAACCAATTTTAAATCTTATCATTGAAGTCTGCAAACAGCATAGTCTTAGTGTCTTGAGACTTGAGGTTACTCATAACCCTTATACACATAATATATAAATACTACATAGGTATTGGTGTTGAGTCCTCTCTAGTCACTCGAGTGTCAAAACCATCCTAGATTTACCTGAGTCATTTCAGTATGGAATTCCATCGGAGACAATGTTACACAAAGATTACCAGGTGTCTCACCAACACTATTGGACCCAACCAGTGGATGGTCAAAGCTAAGCACAAGCAACCTTATTAATTAAGTCAGATTTTCAATTAAGTCTGGTTTACATACATGTTAGCTTAACACATACAATCAACAAACATGTATCCCATACTTGGCACTCCTATCTCAAAGTTTTGACACTATGTGACTCATAACACTTGGTCACAAATATAATACCAGATTTAAAACTCAATTCATTAATCCTTAACTCAACTCAACACTCTTTTACTTTTATCCAACCTTTTGCCTCAACGTTCGAGTTTTCGAAACGCATTCCATATATCTTTTCACATTCCTTCCACTATAACAAAATTGATGTAATAGGGCGGCTACAACCCTCCTAATAGACCACCTAATAGGGTAATTCTTCTAAGAGTGCGGTTAAAAATGCACCCCTTATGTGGGGTGTTTTGCTAGCCTTAGAGGACACATTAAACCGCCTTATTAGTCTATGCACCCTCTTATATGTTTTATAGGGGGGGTTTAGTCACCTTAAAAGAGTGTGACAAGACTCTATCTACAACACAATAGGCCTTAATAGGGTCTTAATGGGCAGTTGTAGTTGCCTTAATAAGTTATCATAGGGCGCATTTAGTTGTCCTATCAAACATATTTGATTTGTTGTCTCAGCATAGAGACCGCCCCCTTAAATGTGATCTAGTTTCTCTTTCTTTCATTAGGTTAGGGTGCCTGTGGCCACCTTATTAGATTTTTTTTTTAATAATTTTATTTAAATGTACCCACATGATTATATAATAGTATCACATAAAAATAATGTGAAAACATGTAAAAAACACAAATAGGTAATATTTTTATCGCATATTAACCAAATAAAGATCCTATGAATAAAAATTATTTGCATTGCTACCAATAAAGGAACTCATCAATGCAAAATATTTGTAAGTCTTTGCTCAATCTAACAAAGTATAAAGCATATTTTCCAACAAAATAACATCAAATTGTGTTAATATAGTGTTTTAAAATAACATTAAAATAACCCATTAAACATGTTTCTTCATGTCCTAAAATTAAAAGATAGAAAAAAAAGGACATCATTATAAGTTCTAGCTAAATTCTTTAATTTTCTTTTCTTTGCATGGCCATCACTTAAAAATTGTCACGATCTTCCTCGACTTATAAATGAAAATCAAATACATTAGTAAACAATAATATGCTATGATTTTTATACTTAAAAAAATTGCTTACAAAAGGTAATGGCCAAGCAATTGGTACAATGACGGCATCTCCAATAGTCTTCATCACATTATAAGATCTAAGGAGTTGTTCATCATTCTTTATGAAAACACGAATAAGAACTTCACACTAACCAACACCTAATGTTTCTCCTCCAACTCTCCATGATGGATCAATTTTTTGAACTATTCCCTTTGCAACTTTTTCTTCAAAAATTATGATCTTTAAAACAACAAAATAACCCTCCTTCCAAGAAAATAACAAATATATCAAATCTCTTTTGATATGATTCAACAATAATAATTGCTCATTGATAAAAATATCGTTTATTAACATCACCCCATAGATATGAACTCCTTAGTTTACTAAAAACACCTTGCTACTTTAATATCACTATATTAGTCACCTAAATGTGATTGCAATAGAGTTTGTCTAATATACAAGTATCAAAGACTTAACTTACTGCATGCTTGAAATTGAAACCACAACATCAGCTTAAGTTGTTTTCAAAGACCCATAACTTTTAGGTTGAGTCCAAGGTTAAACAAAAAGGGATGTTGGCTCTTAAGAATACTAAGTCATGGATAAAACTTAAAAGTAACTTTATATAGCAAGCCATTAAAGAGAATATGCAAAAGCAAAAGAGTTCAAATCTTGAAAACTATAAACTAACACTACAAGAACAACACCAAACCACAATGTACACCCTATGTATGTGAGACTTTAGGGTTATATCATACATCTCACTATTCATTAGAAAAGAGCCTTACACTTTCCAATGCACTAAATTTATACATACAAAACAAATATATGAAATTGTTTTCATCAACAATAATAAAAAAAAAAAGTGCTTATCAACAAATAATTCAATTCACATCCCCTTATCGATCAAGGTTTAGAATTTGGTGTTGGAGGTATATACCCAACATTTGGTGTTAATGGCCTATGCTTTGAGCCTAAAGTTGATAGTCTATGATCAAAACTTGGCAATGATAATGCATCATTTAAACTTAAGGTCCATAAGTTATTTGAATGATTCCTTGAAGGCTTAGAAGGACTATTGTGTTGCTATAAAACTTACCTTAAAAGTGCTTTCATCTTATGCATTTCTTGTTGCACTTCCTCGCATTTTGATTTGTACTCCATTGCCATTATATAGCTACTAGAATGACTAGGTATTGTACCATATATATCTATAGGAGAGACACCCAAGCCATTCATACGAACATGCCCAATCTTTTCTTTACCCATTACTTGAGAGTAGACATAATTTGTAATGGCATTTCCATTGTTTTCTAGAGCTTTAGACATTAATTCCTTCATGTTAGCCTATAAATTGATTAAAAATAAAGAAATGTTAACAACTAACTTAAGTTAGTTTTAACACATTGAATAACTATTGAACTTACAATAACTTCGCTTGCTATCGCATTTGTTGGAGTTCCATCTTTTTTTGTATAGCAAGTGATAAACATATGCTCATGTGTTGGTGGATGACCTAAATGTTTTTCCTACAAATAGCAAGTTTTAGTCGATATTATGGCAAATATTTCCATTTATTAGATGCAACTCCTCTAATATCTTTATTGCCAAAATGGAGGAAAGTAAGCACATAAGTTATTACAATCTTGATAATTTGTCATTGCTAAAAGATAATAACTTGATAAAATAGAATCTCTTAACAACTAAATTAATCATGAAATCTATAGTTCGTGGTAAAAGAGAATACCCTTAAACTATACCAAACAACCAAGGAAAACCAAGTTTATGTGAAGTGAATAATGAAATAAGTGTTCATGTCATTGTAGTAGATATTCTAAAAACAAGTATCCTAAGAAGTATATTATTTTAGCATCCAAAGAATAACCCATTAGCTAGCCCATAACAGCTTCAAACCAATAAGTCTAATTGCCGCCATCGACATTACTAAACAGGAGCCTTCTAAAAGATTCACAACCTTATTACACCACTGAGATAGCAAGTTATTTATGAAATATGAAAGCAAATTACAATCTAACTTAAGAACATTTTTCATAGAAAAATTATAATCTCAGTATTCATAAAATATGCATCATTGAACCTAAACAAGGTTTACATTATTTTAATTACTATACACTTACCTCCTTTTCTTTAATTACAGCAAAACTCTTACTTCCTCTACAATGAATCATCTTTTATTGTGCTCGATTCGCCTTAATCTAATTATATAGTTCCTACAATTAAATATCAAAATTTTAGTTGATTGACCCATATGAGAAGCAATAATTATGTGATTTAACTCGTACCATAGTTTCTTCTTTTAACCAATATTGTATAAGCTTTTTCCATTGAGCTTTAACTATACGATCATCATCAGATTGTTTCTCTAACTCCTTAAGAGGTAAGTTTTGGTTGAAATAATCAGATTTCAAGGAACTCTTCCAAGCCCTCTACCTTTTACTAATAAAATAAAAAATGAATTTGTCTCCCCTACTTTGGATGTCAAACTTTAGCTACAAGAAGACAATATATAAATAAATCATTACTAAATTATAAGAAATAGTGATGTTTTGATAATTTCAACGTGAAAATTATGTTACTCAACTTCACTGTTGCAAGGAGTTTTTTTTTTTTTTCAAATCTTGAGGGACATTTCTCCGGTCGGTATATTTTAATGGAATTTCAGTTCTTGCTAAATGCCCCAAAAAATTGGCTAAATTGTTTGCACTATTTTCATCATTTGGTTGCTCATACTCATCAAAAGATACACTAATCCATTCATCTTCATGCAAACCCTAAATTTTCAGCATACATGTAGGATTACGTACCCCTTCCTTTTGTACCTTGCCATCTGTGAAGTTTAATAATAAAAATAATAGCAACAAAAATGATGATGATAACAATAATGATAAATAAAAAACTAAATGTAGCAATATTTAAAATTAGAGAGAGAGCCAAAATTATACACTAATCAATCCCATAAATTCACTTACGTAATGGAAACCTATAACCTTACCGAAGCATTAAAAGTGTCGAAGTAGCTTGATTTGATGTATTGTTTGCCTGTTGTTGAGTCAGTTGATTGGAATTGGTTTCAATGAAGTATTTTTTGTTCTTCCTTGAGTCAATTGTCTTAAGATGGTTTGACTCAATGAATTATTTGCTACTTCTCCACAAATTAGTTGACTTGAATTGACATCATTCAATGCACAGTTTGCTACTTCTTGTATAGGTTGACTATAACAATTCTCTGTGGATAACCGGCTTCCCATTCTTGGCCTCTTAGGAAATTGATTCAATGTTGATGTTCTCGTGTCAAGCTATATAAATTAAAGAAATTAGCCAAAGCAAATACATAAAATAACTTAGTAACAATTGATTATGACCAAGTTACCTCAAAATGACCTAATGTTGTTCGACTTGTGTTGTTGGAATGTAAATGTTGATGTTTACCTTGTGAGAAGCTCAACATGCTAGTGGCCAATCTCCCTTTCTTAGTCTTCACAATAAAGATACGCCAATTAAAATTTTTAAATAATAAATATATAAGAGTTCCAATAATTTAGTATTTACACATGGTATGTAAAGGGTTAAACAAGTATGTAACATAATCATAATTAATAAAATACACAAAAAAACCAACATGATCTTTTTCTGATAAGTAAGACTAATGTGCTTTACCTAATAGAGATATCAACTTTCATTCATATCACCCATGTATACATTATCATCAGAAGCTCCTAAAGTTGGATTCAATTTTAATGTGGTTCTACATATATTTATTCTCACCCAACTTATTTCATCAATCTCTTAGAATTGGTTACTATGAGTCTCACTTTGCAAATATGAATCGACATCAACTACGGGATCAACACCTATATGAATACCTATATCGAAAGAATCTCTAGCAGTTGTTTTGATGGCAACATACCATCTTTTATCTTTGGGATTTTCCACATAAAATGCTTGTTATGCCTAGGATGTTAATATAAATGGTTCACTATTATTTGGCCATGAGAAATTGACAAGAGTAAAGCCATGATCATCTTGTTTTATTTTCTCTTGAGCTACCCAATCATAATCAAATAAGACTACTTTTTTATTTCCAAAATATTGCAACTCAATAATGTCTTTTAAATCCCATAGTAAGGAACATCTCTCACAATGGGATTGTTATCACTTGCACTAAAAAAACTAGTTGTTTTTGCAATTACAAAAACACCACTATTTTGGGTTTTTCTCTTTTTTTCTCAAGTTTCTTTATTTGAAACCTAAAGCCATTGATAACGGATCCCTTAAATCTCCTTCCCATCATATATGGACCTCCGATTAATGCCTTAAGTTCTTCAGAAATATTCTTTTGTTCCACAAAACGAGGATCTTGAACCTAAATGAACATAAAACCATACCATGAATTATTATATAGTTAATGATGAACTCAAATTATGAATTTAATGTATAATGCTCCCTTTGTTTGCAAACCATGATGCAAAGGTAGTTGTATGTAATTGCTTAATGTCTCGTCTTTGAAGACAAGGATATCCATGTTGAATTAAGGAATGATGCTCCCTACACATAATATTTATTACTATAGTTATAAATAGATTTACTATATGTATATATATGTATGCGTGTGTATATCATGGTTTTAAATTATACATAACTAATAAATGGGTCAACTTCATCACAATTAAATAGCGCATATTGATGTGCTTTCTTCAATGTGTCACTATCAAAGGATACTATTGTCTCCTTCAAAAATGGATGGTTGAGCATTCTAAATATGGGTAACTCTATCGCAATAGATGTGCTTGCATCATAGTTTCATGTTGCTTGATCGAATTTGCTCTATACATCTTCCAAGTATCTGGAGCAAAATGTGACACATTCTTTTGCCAAATAGCCTTTTGCAATAGAACTCTCAAGATGACTTCGATTACACACATATGACTTCAAAGTAGATAAGTGTCTCTCAGTAAGATACATCTAATGGTATTGGATAGGTCCAGCTATCATGGCCTCATATGCTAAATGTATGGGTAAATGTATCATGATGTCAAAAAATGTTGGAAGAAAAATTTTTTCCATTTGACAAAGTGTTTTAGTAATTTGTCTTTCTAAACGAATTAAATCTCAAGCATGGAGGACTTTACCACATGAGTTTTTAAAAAAATTACATAGCTTAATAAGAGTTGCTTGAACTTGTTTTGGTAAAATTAAGCGTAAAGCCAATGGAAGCAACCATTGAATTAAAATATAATTATCATTACTTTTGAGACCTGAAAGTTTATGTGGTTTCATATTCACACATCATGCAATATTTGGAGCATAACCATCTAGAACTTTTGCGTTTTGTAAAAGGCCACAAAATAAGTTTTTCTCAGCCTTATCTATTGAAAAGCATGCTAGAGGTAAGTAGATTCGACCTGAGCCATCATCATAAAGGTGAAGTTAATGTCTTATACCAATATCATATAAGTCACGATGTGCTTTTAGATAATCTTTAGACTTGCCCTCAAGATTTAATAAGGTCCCTATAACATTATCACGTACATTTTTCTCTATATGCATTACATCCAAATTATGTCAGATAAGATTATACTTCCAATATGGTAACTTGAAAAATATGCTTCGCTTCTTCCAATTAAAAGATAGTTTTGGATTAATATTAACTAATTTACCAAACGTATGTTCAAAACTATTCAACTCATCCAACACTATGTCTCTAATCAATCAAGGTAGGGCTTTGTCATACTCTTCAGTACCATCAAATGATTGTTTATCTCTCCAAAGGGAATTACCATTGTCTAGAAAGCATCAATGGCCCATATAACAATGCTTGCCACTATATTTTAACCACCTTGAACGTATATACTTATGACATGAAGGATAAGCTAACTCACTCTTAATACTCTAACCCAAAAGGTTAGCATAAGCTGGAAAATCGTTAATTGTACACAACAACATAGCATACATTTTAAAATTTTCTTTTGTGGAAGCATCATAAGTGTTGACTCCATTATGCCATAACTCCTTTAACTCTTCAATTAAAGGTTGTAAATAAACATTTATATTATTTCCTAGAGTTGTAAGACTTGGTATTAACAATGTAAGCATAAAAAATTATTGCTTCATGCACATCTAAGGAGGTAGATTATAAGGAATCAAAATCACATGCCATGTGCCATACAAGAAGCTTAAGAACTTGAAGGGATTGAATCCATCACAAGCTAAGCTAAGCCTAACATTTCTTGGATCTTTACCAAAATGTTCATTTCGAAAATCAAACATTTGTGACGTAGGGGAATCAACCGGGTGTCTTATATAACTATCTTTCACATGCTCATCCTTATGCTACCGCATGAACAATGCTGTTTTTAATTATATAAATAATCTTTGTAACCTTGGAATCAAAGAAAAATGCCATAAAACCTTTGTTGGTATCTTAACCTTATGAGATGGATCTGATTTGTTATTTGATTCATTTTTATCCCTTACATATCTTGACAGTCTACAGACATAACATTCTTTATCATGCTCATATTCTTTCCAATATAACTTGCAATTATTAGGACATGCATGAGTTTTATGATAATGAAGGCCTAAATTAGCAATTAGCTTTTTAGCCTCATAAATTGAGTTTGGTAACTTTTCCCCAATAAGGAGAACCTCCTTCAGTAACTTAAGTAAATTGGATACCAATTTATCACTCCATTTGTTCATATGGAACAATCGTACAATAAAGGAGAGCTTTGAGAATTTTGTACACCCAGAATACAATTCTTGCTCGACATCATTCAACAATTTGTAAAATATTTAGGCTTCTTCATTAGGTTCAGTATCCTTATTAAAATTAGTAAGATCTTCTCTAGTGGTACTATCATGGACTCCAAATGCTTCATATAACATTATTTGAGTATCATTGCCGATAGCTCTATCATTACCAAAATCAAAACTCTATTCACCATGATTAATAGGTGATACATATAGAAAGCTCTCTTCATACAAAACCCGTTGTTCAAAACCTCTCATAAAACCATCACAAATTAAATGTATTTGAGCATCCTCTAACATTACCCATTTAACATTCCTATATTTTTTATTAGGACATACAATCTTCCCATCAACACCATTACTAGCAACCCTTCTTCTTAGGTAGTTATTTAATCCAAGTATATACTTTGTACTGCATCTAGCTTCATAAATCTAAGGCTTATCCATCTATACATGAGAAAGTTTGATAAATGAAATGAATTACTTGAAAAAGTCAAAAACATAATAATGCATGTAGAGAAAAATAACAACAAATAAAAATTATGTTAATGGACTTGTGATTAGTGTATACCATAAACTTAAGGACTTCCAAGTGTAAAAGATGGAAGACTAGAAGGTGTGAATAATAAAAAGATTATGAGTATGTAATATACTAAGGAGGATTGGTGCTTTATTGATTATTATACAACATTAAGATTAGTACTTTATGGTTGAAGTTCAACAAATGATAGGATTTAAACTTATACAAAAAGGTATTTAGAAAAGGAAAATTAAATCTAACCTTCGGAGAAAATTTTTATCAATTTCTACATGATACAAGGGAATTAACAAAAGGGACAAACATGTTTCATTACTTTGAAAGAGTTATGTATATATTGTTCAGACCATGATAGAGCCTTGATAGTTAGTAGTTCATTCACTTATATTCAATAACTTCTTTTTTAAGATATTTAAACAATTACTCATTATTAGGAAGATGATAGTTAACAGAAAGGATAAACAAATTCTTCTATTACTACATTTCTTTAAAGTTTTAAAAAACACCTCGACACCTACAATTTCTAGCTAACATGTTGTTTTCTCAAAACTTATAAAACTTTATCTCATAGAAGATACAGTAAGGATTAAAAATTGAGCATCCAAAAAGTTGCAATATGTGAGAGAAGCATAATAGAGATTTCTACGTAATGTTTATCTATTTCATATTTCTTTAAAACACAACTCAGGATTGATGAGTAATTTCTTTAAAAATTTATATCACCAATGTTTGAAAAACAAGACATTTAGCAAACAAATTAGCAATAGTTTTCTTCCGTATTAGATGACATCATCTAAAATATGAGCTGTCTTACATAATCATTTGCAAATAGAGGAGAAATATTATAATCCTTTCATGGTCGATAAAGATTTGTTCGATCACTTCAAAAAAATAAAATAAAATGTACATGTAATGAAATAAAAAATATATATACTGGAAGGCATCTTTTAATTTGCAAGTCTTGGTATGATTACATAAATTCTCTAAGTCTTGGATTCCACTTTTCCAAGCATTACATATTCGTTGTTGTGGATTACCATTAGACTAATAAGTCAAGGACCAAGCCTTGTGAAAATCAACCATCATTTGAAACTTCCATACATAAAATGAAGATCTTGAGGTGAATTTTTAGTTTGAGGAAAAACTATCTAAGTCACGATGACCATGTTAATTACACTATGACCGTATAATTTTGACCAAGTTAAAAATTAACATACGATTCTTATTAGCAATAAAATTTGGATAATCCAAGCAACTTGGGCAATTAAATGAGCATAAGTCATGGAAAGCATGTAGACTGTTTTTGAAAGTAGTTGAGATCAACATCAATTTAATACTAAATAAGGTTAACTAACCTAAACTGTGACCACCAAAGGGCAAGGTTTTAGCTAATTAATAGCCTTTTGAAAAAAAATTGGGCAACTAATTATTAAACTACTATTGATTGATGCCAACAACTACAATCATCATCCTTCTTATGTATGAACGTTTCAAGTATGCCTTCTTTAGTTTCTTCAATTTAACAATAAAAAAAACATAACTTAAAGCTTCACAATAATCAAATAAATACCAGTCAAAGCTAAACACTAACCTCACAAAAGTAGTACTAGTAACCTTCTTGTGAATTGAAGTACTTATGTTCGGATAGTTGACTTCTTTAAGTTGTGATTCAACAAATCGATCTTAGAAAAAACAATCTCAATTTTTGTTTCTTTTCACATTAAGAATTTTGTATCTCATTGAGAAAATTTCATTAAAAACTTAGGTACCTTAGCAATCAAATTGATCTGCAATAATGATACGATACAATGCATGAAACACACTCTGAAGGGATTCCTAAAAACAACAGATAAAATAAATGTTAATGGGAACATAACTACTTTTAGATATGGATAGGAGTAAGATTTGGACGAAAATAAAAGATTAGACACATATTTCCAACAAAGAACAAAAGTATCTCGAAGAAACAATTTTCATAATATAAAATATTTCAAAATCATCCATATATGGTATGGAAATAGATTGAGAAGAATATCCTTTAGATTTGCACTTAACATTCTAGGATTATGGAAGTGGGTACTAAAAAAGTCACTTGAGCAATGCATCTAAAATAGATTTTATCACACAAAAGTCACTTGCATTAAACAACAAATAATAAATAAGATTCTTATAAGTTATAACCTTAATATTCCAAACAATTTTAATTTATGAGTACAATTATACCATGTCATAAGTACAGATTATTCAATCTACATTGAAGGCTCTTAATTATGTCAACATGTAAAACAACATAAAAGTAGTGCTTATAGTTATGGTCTAGCAACAAAAGGTTAGCAAAGTAGGAGATAAGATATGCTATTATGAAAGCATACCTTTAACTATTGCTAAAGTCAAATAAAAAGACATATTCTACTATTAAATCTTGTCACTGCCTTCTTAACTTAAGGTGTCTTGATAATTTTTTTTTTTAAATAAACTATCAATTTGACCATGTCCAAAATCTATGTTTTTTGGCTCTTTTCATTTTAATTCTTATTAACCTCACTTCCAACTCATCCCCTTTTATACAATAAACCTTTCTACCCATTACATCAAGTGTATGTGAAATTTGAAACATGTACATCCTATATGGAGTACTAATTGTGTTAATGGCTATAACCTTTTCAGACAAATATTAATTAACTAGAATATATCAAGCACAAAAAGATATAAATAAATGATTGATTAAATAAACATTACTTTGCAAAATAACATAATCTTGTACTAACTTGCATAAATACAATGGGATCATAGATTCACTTGTAAAAACAATGTACCAATAAAGATGAGAAATTATGCTACATGTAAGCATCTCAAATTAAATAAATAAAATGAAATAATTAATATGCTTATAATATTAAACATTCACATGTTGATGATAAAATAATACGAGTTTTGCATTTCCAACAAAATCAATTGCATTGACTAAGAATCATGAACACTCGTACTGTAACAAGAGCATCGACACTTGTCCTTGCCATCATGTTGAAATATATTCTGCAATTCTTGCTTCCTTGCATATGATCATAATATGACAGTCATTATATTAAAACTAATAAACTCCTACCTTTTATTCCTAAACAAGTATTTTACGAAATATATAAATATGAACAAAATAAAAAAGATACCATACTAAAGCAAACCATTGAAGATTCGATGTTTACTATTGACAAGAAAGGAATAAAAATTAGACAATTGCATTAGAACACAATGCTCAATATTTTACATAATTGTTTTTTATTTTACTTTATGAAAAGGGAGAAACATAATTGTAAGTTATATATCACAAGAAACTACAGAGTCCTTTTATTCTTTTTACAACAAGTTCAATAATGAGAAAGAAAAATTAATTTTATATGGATTCTTTAAGAAAATTATTAGAATAAGTCACCGCTTGATAATTTAAAAAGAATCGACAGTAGAGATTTTGAAAAAGAAAATATAAGAATCAAGATTAATTCATGAATTAGTATAATGGTTTAGATTAGAGTCTCTTTTTTAGACATCATTTGATGACTTATTACAAATACTATCGCAGATTTCTTATAGAAAATCAATAAAAAGCATCATCAATACACGACATTTAGACCAATTAACTAAATTTTCACAATATTTTGTTGGTACAATGGCAATGCTTCATCATTTTCCTGCATAAAGTCAAAGATCTTATGACCCCTTTCAAGTCTAGTTGTCTCTCATCGCCTCCTCCACCCCCATTACTTTCATTTTCTTCTAATTGACATAATCTCTATAGTATCAACTTCTCTCTATGGTTTCTGAGGGAGCGTTTCTTTGCAGAGCATTTTTAGCATTCTGTCTACCCCCACAATCCTAAAGAGATGTTGGAAGCCAGTTTTGTAGGAGATAATATTAAACTCTTAGAGGTGGTCAGCATGCTAAACTAACTATGCAAAATTTCTCCTAAGAAACCTCAAAAGAGCTATCAATAGTAAGCTAGTTAAGGTGTCATAATGCACTATATTCCCCAATTTGACTATAACTAACATCATTACCCATATAGCTACAAAGATGATTTAAGTCATATATCAACTTACTAAGCCTAATAAAACCATTCCCACCTCACTTCAACATGCATATGTGTATATATATATATATATATATATACGCACAAACACATAAACACACAACACTATTACAAGGATGGAGATTAAATAAAAATTGCACCTCGAATCTAAGGTGAAATGGGGATCGTCCGTTGATGACTTGATGGTACTATTCTATTCACCTAAACACCCATGGGAAATAGAACTAAGGTTCTATGAAGCAATAATAATAGATATGGTACAATTCTTTAAGGTAAAAAATTAGAAATAGTACTTTATATAGATAAATGCCCATAGATACGTGTTAGCAAAACATGGAACAAGCATCATAAGTCAAACAAGTTAACTAAGACCTAGGTTGAATTTGTGGATCAGATTCATCCATTGGAGATGTGAATAATTTAAAAGATTGCATGAGATCAACAATTCAACACATATGTCCTCAACTAGATGGTCTTCTATAGTTATGATTGCAAATAATTTTGAAAACATTATTAAATAAAAATTTTAAAATTGTCAAACATGCTCAATTGATGTTTTACTTATCAAAATCCCTACCTGATTTAAATTTGCTAAATTTTTTTGTGTATAATTTTTACTTCTCGTAAGATGAAATAGCAAACCTTCATTGGTAAAAAAATACAAGATAGAGATAAGGTAGTAAGTTTAACTAATAAAAATTCGATTATGTATAATTCCAAACCACTTCAAAATTTGACTCAAATTCACAAAATGATTCTTTCAGATTAAGTAATGCCATGATGGAGTTTTAAAAAGACACAATATGCAAGACAAAAACTAACACCTAAGAATAAGATATTTGAATTAATTGGACCAATAGTAATATATAATGAACTTAAAGTGCCATGTATCCCAAAGAACACCTTTAACACCAATCGTTTAGATCAACAATCAAACTTGCATGATGGATCATATTTAAAAATATCCTCATGGAAATTAAGGTTTAAACTATCAAAGTGAAAGAAGTTTTCCATATAATAGGAATGAATGATTCCAACAAATTGAGCACACGAACTGAAGAAGGTGAACTCATTAACATAAAAACTAACATATAACTAAATGTAGTCGAAGGAGTGTTGTACCTTTCTTATGGTCACAAACCATGCCGAGTAGATTAGCCAGCTTGGTTCAATTGTACATTGCATAGGAAGTAGAGGCCATCGACGGTCTTATCTCCTTTGTGGAACCCAATTTCTCAAACGAACAACAGTTTTAGGGTTTTTGATTTCTTTAAAAAAAAAAAACAATTTGTTTGGATAATTCTAGCCTTGCTCTTGTAAAGACACCATTTTGATAGTAAATTCAAGAGATTTTTGGTTCTTTTTTTTTTTCCCTTTGCTATGGACTCATGAGCAGAGAAAAGAAGATATGATTTTATGTGAATTTTGATGCATGAGAGATATGGTGAGCTAGGAGGAAGCCCTACATGAAAAGAAAGATAGTGAAGTGAGAAGACTAACGAAGAATAAGTGATAATGGAAGAAGAAAGGGTTATGGTGACGATGGTATGCAGGAAATAGAGAGATAGTGCTGATAGTAAGATAGAGATGGGAATTAAGAAATAGTGAAGAGAGAGGAGAGTTGTGGTTAAATATCTTTGTTTTTGTTTTTTTGTGAAGAGGAGTGGACCTAAGGCTACAAAAGACAAAAGATATTTTTATACATATTTTAATGTTTCTTTTTAAGAAAAGCGGGATGTTTTTGTTATTAAAAATAAGTTTCCCTCCTGTACATGCCCTCGATACTTTTGTGCGCCCTGAAAATCATTTTTTGTGTGGATTTAAAACAACCGCTCTCATAGGTGTACCCCCTTAAATCAATTTTTGTTGTAGTGTTTCATGTACTTTTCAATGTTTCATGATACACATACATCACCTGACTATATAGACAAACACACATGAAATCACACAACATACGCATATACTGTACATCCCAACACTACTCCACGATACTACCAACATGTAATCTATATCATAACCACATCACCATCGTCCACATCTACCTCATCAACCACTTTCTCTAAACCCATATCAAAGCCATAAAACCAAGAATTCTTTAAAGAAAAATGGGTAAAAACAATACTTACATGTAATTCTTGATAAGAAATACCTTAGACTTGAATTATAAATACATGAAGCTGCAAAAACGGAAATCTTTATAGTTTTTATAACATCTTTTTAAAAAAAACGAATTTTTATGTTAGATAAGCAAAGAGCTTATTCAATATTGTCATATCCTTGCATTTTCTTAAAGACTCGTGAGTTCTCTTATGCCCTAACCCCTAAATCCGAATTTCTTCAAAGAATAAGTGGCAACTTACCCGGTTTTGAGTTTTCCTTTGTAGAAAAAAAAAAAAAAAACTCACTTTTTTCTTTGATTTCTACCTTTTAACTCTTTGAATTCGTACCTATAAGTGTTTTTGAGAGTTCTCTATTATATTTTTTAGTAGGGTACATTAAAAGAAACCGTATAAAATAGTAGAAGAGGAAAAATAACGCAAGGGAAAAAGTATAAGTTTAGACTTTTCCTTTGGACAGGTTCGTCCTTGGTACTTAAAGCCTATTTAAATGCCATACTAATGTTTGGATCTTTTTCTATGACAATATTGCCTCTAATACTTGATATCTATTTATATATCATACCAAGTCTTCAAACCTTTATTATATTATTATATTCATTCCATTATTTTTTTATTTCTAAAATTTATTATTATTATTATTATATGATCTCTTTTTTTTTTTTACTAGGTTTTACAATTTTCTCCTCTTAACAAAACTTTCGTCCTCAAAAGTTTATAACCTTGAATCTTGAAAAAACTCTAAATGCTTTCTCCTGATTTCTTCCTCGAGCGCCTATTTAATTTATGTTTGCTTATACTCTAAGAACACTAACTTCACTTTACCTTGTTTCTTTCATCATGTTTAGCTACTACTCTAATCATTAGCTTCTCTTTCTGTTATGAGTTTAGCATTTGTCATCATGTCACATTATCCTTTTGATTATAACAGTTTCTTGTGTATCTCTATGATTCTAAAGTAAGAGTGCTTACTTCTTAAATTTTCTCTACTTCCAATAGTTCTCGTGTTGCCCCACATTTACTACTACTGCATTTCACTCAATGACAACTTATTTTCTTCGCTTGTCCTTAGCTCATTGTTAGATTGCAAGAGAAAGCCTTATGACCATTAATATTATTGTTATTCTTACTTATACACCCCTTTTTTTTTCGATTGGTTAGGCCATATTAATCAATTATTTACTTTGTAGATTTTAAAGTAGTCGGTTCATCTACTATTAATGCTTTTTGTGTCCTTTAAGATTAATTTGACTTTTTAAATTGATTGAGTTAGTAAGTTTGCTAGATTTTTGTGTATTTCGTTATCCTTTGTAATCTCTTTAGTTAATATTCTTTATTATTATTGCTATAATAATCCAAGTTATATGTATTTATAAGTTACTCTTTTCAAGGCTTACTATATACTATTAATTCATTTGTTATTTATTATTATGAGACTTTATTACTTATGTTCCAATCTTTAGTTCTTTAATTAACACTTTACCTATTTTTTCACTTTAGTCTTTTAGTATTAAGGAAATTTCCGTATTACACATTTTGATACATATACATATAATATGGGATTAACAAGCAACATAAATAACTAATTCGAAGAGACAAGACCAACAACTCAACTTGACTTACATGATATGACTCGACATAACCCATCAACATAATTAACACATCGACACACTGGTCATAACTTTGGCTCGACATGAAAAAGGGACTCGATAACCTCATTTCACATGCACATGTGCCAATGTATAAAGGAACACCAATTCATGCTTTTAATTTTTTACTCGATTTATCACTATTACTAATTATTCATCTTTGAATTAATAACTTTTATTGATTATTGCATCAATACTCACTGTAAGTAGTTTGGCAAAGTGGGTTCCTACTTTGCCTCTTTGCCTTAATGTTGATATTAGTGTTTATAGTTTTCCAGTTTTTATTATATTGTAAATTTTTCTGAAAGTATCTTATTTATCTTGAGAGGCATTATGATTTATTATTTAATTTATTAAATCTTTTGAATTCAATAGTTAATTATTTTCACATATAGTATCATTGGGTTTTGGTTATGAATATATATATTGGTACATTATGGATAATTTATTCATATCCTTAATATAAATTGTCTTTATATTCTTAATATAAATTAAGTAGTTTATATTTCGCTTCATATAGAGTATTTTACTTGTTTTACATTACTAAGCATATCAAGAGGATTAGCTCCACCAATTCTAACTCCAACGTCACCTCCACTACACCAATCTAACTCGTCCTCCATCATACTTAAGTAAACTACAAAAGAATAAGAAAGTCTTAAAAGGGAAGTAGAAAAAAGATACTAGCACTAAAAACATATATATATATAATAAGATACCAAATATAAGAGAAAGAGAAGTAGAAAAAATATACTAACATTGAAAACATATATATATAATAAGATACCAAATATAAGATTAAAGCATTATGGAAAAATCAAGAAGAAAATAGGGTAAAGTTAATATAAGGTAAGATGGCAATTAAAAGAGGAATATATACATATAAATTAGCAACAAATAGTAATATAATGGCAAGGACAGTATAATTAGGTAAGATTAAAGCAACTTAACTCAAACTATCAATAAGAACCACTTCTCCAAATTTAAGCTTAGCCCATTAACTACCCACGCTGCTCATATCTCACCGTCTTAAAGATTCAACACTTAAACACTTGACAATTCATTCTTATTCTTAAGCATAACTCTTAGCCACCTGAGCCCCTTCTCCTTTTTTCTTCTTTTATGTCTACTACATCTCCACTAGTCATGGCCGTGATGGAGGGGGGGATCACTCCCAAATATTCAATCACGGCTGTGAAGAAAAGTAAAATTTCACTCTAACGATGATCACTCCCTTGGTTACGGCCATGATAGAGGGGGTGATGACTGTCGTTCGCTCAATTCTCTCTTATTACGCTCATAATGAAGGGAGTGATGGGTGCTGATCACTCAATCTTCATTAATCATGCTCGTAATGAAGGAAGTGACAGGTTTTGATCACTCAAATCTTATCCACTTATATGTTATTATTCCTATTTCTCTAAAGATCTTCAATCTAGGCTTTGATACCATTAAAATTGTAATGCCCTAGAACTTAAAATGTTATAGTCCACCATATGTCCCTAACTTCTACTAACACGTTAGGCATCTAAGAATTTATAACCTGTTTAAATTCAACAATTAAATATAATCGACCAACTCCCATTACAAATAATCTCCTTAATTTATAACTAAGAGTGACATAATAAACCACTCAATTCCTTAAATACAATAAATATCCAACATAACCTATACAATTAAATAAAGAGGTCATGACTTAACATAACCTAAGCTTAGTATTTTTGTGCATCTCGACCCACTATCAAGGTAACAATAGTCCTCATCTTCAAATAGTGATTGTACCTTACATCATCATAATACTGTACATCATTAATAATACATAAACTTGTAGCTAAAAAATAGTAACCTCCATAGGGTAAGCTAATGCCCAGTACAGAATACTAAACACATGCACATAAACATACATATAACAAGATAAGTACGCAAATGAGTATCAACATAAATGCAACAAACAATCAACTTTAAATCTTATCATTTAAGTCTACAAATAACACAAGCTCAGCGTCTTGAGACTTAAGGTTACTCATGACCCATATATACATAATATATAAATATTACATAGGTATTGGTGTTGGGTCCTCACTAATCACCTAAGTGCCAAAACCATTTTAGATTTACTTGGGTTATTTCAGTACGGAACTCCACTAGGGATAGTGTTATGCAGAGATTACCAAGTACCTCACCAACACCATTAGACTCGACTGGTGGGTGGTTGAGGCCAAGCATAAGAACACTATCAATTAAGTCCGATTGTCAATTAATTCCAGTTTACATAAATGTACACAATCAACAAACATGTATCCCGTTCCTAGTACTCTTATGTCAACGAGGTCTGGCACTATGTGACTCTTAGCACCTGGTCATAAATATAATACCAGATTCAAAACTTAATTCATTAATTCTATAACTCAACTCAACACTCTTATGCTTTTATTCAACCCTTTGCCTCAACGTTTGAGTTTTCGAAATGCACTCCATATATCATTTCACATTCCTTCCATACACTTTTTAACATCTTAGAATATCACACATCACCCAACTTTACAGATAAACACATATGCAATCGTACATACTACATATCCCAACACCATTCCATGACACTACCAACATGTAATCTATATCATAATCGCATCACCATCGTTCCCATCTACCTTATCAACTATTTTCGCTAAACCCACATCAAAACCTCAAAACTAAGAATTATTTAAAGAAAAAAGAGCAAGAACAATACGTACATATAATTCTAGATAAGAAATACCTTACACTCAAATTATAAATGCATGAAGCTGCAAAAACAAAAAACTTTATGGTTTTTATGATATCTTCTTAAAGGAAAACGAATTTCTATGTTAGATAAGCGAGGAGCTTACTCAATATTGTTGTATCTTGCATTTCCTTAAAGATTCGTCAGTTCTCTTATGCCTTAACCCCTAAATCCGAATTTCTTCAAAGAACAAGTAGTAACTTACCTAGTTTTGAGTATTTCTTTGCAAAAAAGAAAAAAAAACTATTTTTTTTCTTTGATTTCTACCCTTTAACTCCTTAAATTCATACATATACGTATTTTTTAGAGTTCTCCTTTAAGTTTTTTGGTAGGGTACATTAAAAGAAACTATATAGAATAGTGGAAGAAGAAAAATAACTAAAGGAAAAAGTATAGGTTTGGACTTTTCTCTTAGATAAATTCGTCCTCAGTATTTAAAGCTTATTTACATATCATACCAATGTTTGGATCTTTTCCCATGATAATATTATCCTAGCACTTAATATCTATTTACATACCATACTAAGTTTTTAAGCCTTTATTATATTATTATATTTATTCCATTATTTTTTATTGCTAAAATTTATTATTATTATATAATCTTTTTTTTACTGGGTTTTACATTAAATCTACAAAATCATAGTGCAGAAAATTTTAAGCACAATAGTTTACAATGTGATCAAAGTTTTAACCAAGCTAAAATCTAATTATGTATAACAAATCACATTGTCTATATGCTACTTCGCACGAAATTGTGAGAAGATAAATGGCACTTTCTAATACATATATATTACGACAAAAAATAACTTAAAATAAAATTTATATTAAAGAGGAGATTGTAAATGACGCTTACAGAATAAGAAGAATCAATCATCATACAAGATGGGATTCATTCTATCAGTAAAAAGACGTTTTACCACAAATAAATAAATAAATAAATAAAATAAAACACTTAAATTTGCACCTTAAAAACAACATTGCTTGAAGTATACAAATGAGAGAGAGAGTAATAAAGACACTTAACGTCAATCACAACCAAATTCACATTCCATAATTTCACGTCACTACGTCTTTTATCTGTTCACGGCAAAAACCCGCAAATAAATTAATTAATGAAAAAAGAGAGAGAAAATTAAAAGGAAAAAAAAAAGAAGAGAAGATGCATATTTCAAATTAGAACTTTATATAATTTGAAGTAATACATGAATAGGTTGGTAGATAAGAGACCTTCATATTAAGTGATGCGCAAAGAATTTAGGTATTGAGCCCAAACGAGGACAATTCCATTAATATATCTTTACTCATGAGGTTCCAACATTTTATCTTAATTGATCTAAGGAGTTGTCCGTGAGCATCCTCAGACAAAATGGTTCAAATACAACCCGGCCATCCCTTTAGAATTTTTTTGCTCTACTTTTTCTTTCTAAATTGGTATGTCAAGCTAACATTTTTCCACCTCAAGCGTACTAGGCGTTCTTAAAGAGCATTTAATGGCATAATACTTCTTTGTCCTCCTTTTGGTGTGCTTTTAAAGTGTAAACGGATCCAATCATTTTAATATTCATGTCATGTTTTGTGAATCTAAATCTGTTTATAACCGTGTGTGGATTTGCAATGACCACTTTGCCAATCTTTCCACATATGTATGGTTCAAACTCTGCTGCATAACTAAATAATCATAACTGAACAGAAACTAGGAAAAACTAAGTCAAACATTATTTATAATATTTCATCATCTATATTTGACTATAAAACTAATTACAGCATTTGAATTACGCATTATAAGAAATCTCATAGAGATTAGAAGAGATTATGAAAAAGAAAATGTGGGGTATAGCTTGAAGTATTTAAAATAACATCACGACAGAGAATTTTATCTTCTGTGGTGATTTGCATATAAACTTTTATATTAAAGTATTCATAGTCAAGCATATAGAAAGGGGAGAAGAGCAAATATTTAAACAAGAAGAAGATTCTTCTATTACAAAAAGTATTTGAATACTTAAAGAGCCGTTCCAAGTATAATATTTACTGAAAAATCATTTCAAATAATGAATTGATTAAATAATCACAACGACAAGGAGTTTCTCTCTTATTCTCCCATCTTCTCAACAGATTGAATAAATCCAATGTGCGCGCATTGATGAAGAAGCTACTGGTATCAGTGCGAAATGGACACCTCAACTGCTCTGGATCACATTAAACTGAATCACGATGGTTCTTATCAAGATTGTAAGGATGTGTGATAGCGTTTATTTGCAAAGATACAGTTGCCAGCTTGACTCATGGCCAAAGCCTCGTAGCAACAAACTTTCTCCATCAGCCTTGATGGCAGAAGCAACAGCAGTTAGATAAGGCATGATACTAGCAGATGAATGAGGTTAGAGAGAGTTGGAGAGTTGAAAGATTGAATTTATTATCATTCCTCACTTACATCGATCAATTATCAAGCTACGATCATTACATTATTTGTTTGCATTTAAAATAACATTAGTCGTGTAATATTCGGAGTGTACGTAAAAACACCAATTTACTCTTATTTGAGTCCATACTTGACTTTTGAAGAACAAATTCATGAGTAAATATGGAAATATGTTAAAATAAAAGAACAGTTAATCATGTTTGTATTGAATTTTTATTCCGGTATGTGAGTACTTGCAAAATAAGAAAACGGTTATTAGGGGCACCTAAGTGTATTCTGGTGCAGCTATTCCGATATTTAAGTAAGCCTCTCTTGTACATAAAATAAAGCCGCCAAACTATAAATGAGAGAGAAAAAGTGAAAAACTGAATCCTCTTACCTAGAGGTCTTATCCTATATTTCTAGTGGATAAGGATAAGTTGTATTCGGACTAGACTTTTGGAGTTGGGCTTAAGCCTTTATCTTATTAATTCTAGCCTTCAACCCATTTATAAAAAATACTTATTAACAATTGCACCTACTCTCTTTAGCAACAAGTTCAGAAAAGAGAATACCTAACGAGGTCGATTTTGTAGGAGCTTTAAGAAAGTTTATGACCAAGGATCTAATGAGACCAAGATGGTGCTGGGGCCTAAAGGGGCAAAGGTTGGGAGATTGAAGCACTTAAAACATCAGCATGTCTGAAAATGCGAGGGCATAAAGAAGCTAGAATACTTGAAAAGGAAAAGGCTTGAAGGGGTTGATTGGCCTTAAGTCCTTTAACAATATATGGCATTGGGCTTATTTACTCATTACGCGTGTAAGTTGTAGGACTTTAAGTATTTTGTCCATTGCCATTTAGTGGCTTAGGGCTTATAGGTGGCTTGTTGTCCATTTATTAAGCTTAGAATATTATGCTTATTATCAACTAATAACTTACAGTTTTTCAAATAGCTCATTGTCCTTTACTTATAGCATTACACCCCTCACTAATTGATGGCTTAAGGTTTATCAAACTGCTCACTGTCCTTTCTTAAGGTTTATAGCTTTATACTTATTACGCTTAAAAAAGTTTAAGACTTTATATCTCATCGTCTTTTCTAAGGACTTAAAGATTTAAGGATGTCATTTTCCTATCGTCCATCAAATACAGGACTTAGAGATTAGCGTTTAGTGATTTACTCATCACTCTTTAATAGGACTTAGAGTAATTGAGGAGTAGCTCATTCACAAATTATATTTACATGAGCTTAAAGTAGAGGGCCTCTCTTTAGCCCTTGATTTATCTTTGAGTTTTGTACTCATCTCCATAGGGAGCAAAAATAAACCTACTAAAAATTGAATAAATTATTACAAGTGGCATCATTCATTATTAGGCTCAGTGACGTCAGGTTCGAGCAACATATAGATAAACATGATTTGATGCATGGTTCATAAATCAAGTGCAAATATTGACAATAGATTAGCATGAGGCACTACATGAAGCACATAATTTGAGGAATAAATGAGGAACAAACCACAAATAGTAGTAGTGAAAATTAACTCATCTTTAATCAATGTGAGTCAATATGCAATTGAAGCTCAAAGTCTAATAGCTTTGGTGTTGTGTTCTAGAATTATTGCTTAGTAGTAATTGGTAGCAAGGCTTTAATTGGTATGCAAAGCTTAGTTTAGGCTCCTAATAATGCGTCATGATGCTTTGGATAATTTTATCAAGAGAAAATTTGTATGAAATTTGTTGATGCTCTTTTAAGATGGGTTACTTCCTTTAAAACATGGAAGAATAACATGTCTTTTTCCTTCATTTTTTTTCAAAAATAAAAGATAAAAAATCAATTGGTATCCCAATTTGCACACCTTGCTCTACCCCCTCCTTATTTTAAACGGGTGTGCTCCACAAAATAAAGAATCTGCATTTTGGTTCCGCTCTACATCTGTTATTTAAAAAAAATGTACAAGTGGGGCAAAAATATACAAGGGTCACTTGTATAGCTTAGATTCAAAACTGCAGCATCTGGGCATAAAACCTCGATTGGTACAGGGGTATGATCCAAATGTCACTTGTATAGCGGACCATGGCCCCCTTCTTCAATTTTGCGAGATGTGTTTTCTTTTCTTCTGCTTCCCCGAGTGCTTTCATTTCTGCATTGATCCTTTTTTGTGCTTTCATTTCCTCATCCAACCGTGCCTCTTCAAATATATAAAGTTTGCTCGACTAAACTACCATGCATGGTCACGACAGCGCAGACGTGCAAATTCAAAACAGCTCGGCGGATTCAAATTACAGTAGCTACGCACAGCAAGTTAGCTCGGTGAATTAACACAAACACACTCAGCTCGGCCATGTTGTATGGCTTGCAAAACGGAGGTCGGTCAGTCGTACCTCGGTTAAGGAGCTCTGTTCGGGGCTGTGTAGCTCGGATTCAATTTCAAACATAGCTGGGCCCGGGTCGGCTGGTTGGAGCTCGGATTACTGTTAGTGAAATTCGATGTATTAATTTCCTCTTTTTTTTTTTGGTCGAGCTCAGATACTATAAGACTATACTCTACATAAACTAACATGCCGACCTGTTATTGTATTTGGCCTATCCGAAAGTAGCTCGAGTTGTTACCGTCCATGTAAAATTTGGTCGGCCTGAGTTTGCCTTTTAAGAAGACATGCACTAAGCTTGCTCTTATATTGAGATGCTTGGTTTATTCATCACTGATCGGCAAGGAAATTCTCTGCACATTGTTGACAAAGCTCGAATGTGTAGCTCAAGGAGCTCGGCGCCTGCTTGACAAAGCACGGATGCAATTTCCTTAACTGGCGCTTGGACTTTGGCTGAGTCGTGCTGGGTCACATGCCTGGGACAACCCCCCATGCTTGCTGCTCCTTGACTAGATTGAGAGATGTAGCTCGGATCCATGGTTGTAACTGATAGCTTGGCTTGGCTATGGTATTCTATATTACTCGGCCCTATCCAAGCGTGGGTCGGCTTTATCTGAGCTCTACAGTTAGATCTTCCTTAGCCAGGCCACGGTTAGTAGGAGCTCGACGGGAGTAGGAGTTCAGCTAAACTGCTCAATCTCATTCGGAAATAGCTCAAAATTAGCAGATCATCAGCCCGTCATAGGACAATTGCTTACTTTTGCTATCCTCAACTGCTATGATATGTTCCGTTATTTCATCCTTTACTTCAGGACCGCATTCGACAATATTTCTTTCAATTCCGCTTCTCTTCCACGTTTCTCTGCCGATTCTTCCCCTAAAACAAACTTCTGATCTGCACTTCAAATTCTGTAAGCTGCTCCCCTGATTGCTTCTCTTTTCCCTCCAAGATTTTAAACCGCGAAAGGATATTCTTTCTCTTTTAGCTCGTTCTGACATTTTTCAATACTATTCCACAAACTCTGTAAATGGTTCTTGTTTTATCCAATCTCATCTTCATGACTCTTGATAGACTCCTTGCCTGCATCAAGCTCCCTATTTCTTTTTTTTTTACTCAAGTTCCTCCGAAACTTCCAGTGTTCGCTTGGCAATTTAGCTCTAAGCAAAGTTGGAGCTCGGACTTGCTCCAATTCGCCTTGCAATTAGTTTCTCTACTTCGCTCTGCTCATGTGCCGGAGTCGCCAGTCTACTCGAGTAGAACAATTGTGCTGCAGCTGGGTAACTTGTTTGCTCTGTTCTACCATCAAGAGGAAGCTCGGATAAACTGTTCAATCATGCGTACTGGAGCCTCGGTCTCATCAATTTGGATTTATTAGAGAAATAACCCAGTACCGTAAATCCTTAGCTCAGTGTCCCAATATCCAACAGCTCAGAGCTTAATTGTTCCTTGGTTAACACTTAATGGAAAGCAAACAAGCTCGGGTAAACCGACGACAGGTCGGATCAAGTGCTCCTTGTCCTTGTTTGTGCTTACTTAGCTCTTTCACGCAATTTGTAAAAATGTCAAGATGAATCTCGCCTTCTCTTCAGAGAATAATATAACCATGCAAATATTTGAGAGCGGTTATACTGTATCTCCAACTATGCTCGAGTGCTTATACCATGAAATGTCCGTAACTGCTAGGCCAATATATGCTGGAGTGCTCGGACATGGGGAAAGTGCAGCAAGGAATATGTGAGGCATGTGCAAAGCTCGAAGAATATTCATGGTAGGACGACATGGTTGATGAGTAAGCTTGGATTCAGTGGACCTGTTCTACTGCTGCAGGTCGGTGTTGCTCCATTGCTGGCTGCTGCATGGACAGCTCGAATTCGTAATTACATTGCAGGTCGGTAGCATTGAGTTGCTATTCTTCAAATACTTGTCTGAACAGCTCGGTCGCGGACATTTAGCGCTCGCACTTGGACCCAATATCTTATCGGTCGCGTAGAACTCCCATAAATCTGTTGTCAAGCATTAGGGCAATATCTGAGGCAGCCATGTGCTCGGGTTAATATGAGTTCAGCTTCCTGCTCTTGTCAAGCTGGTATCAGCTCGGTAATTTTTGGTTACATTAGCTAAGCATAGGTTGCATGTTATTTCCTTAACTTTATCTCAATTCTGTCAAAAGAAACTCGTTGATTGGAGCTTTTACTCAACCATTTTATTGTTTATGCAGCTTAAACATTAATTTTGGGATAGCAAAAGACTCAAGCTAGGCCAATGTCTTCAAATAGGTATTATTAATAAGGCATTTTGGATTTGGACCTGAACCCCTCAAGCCTAAGCTGACTTGATCAGGCTCATGGCCTAAGCTACTCTCCTCTGAATCTAGCCTACAAGGATAAGTGGCTGACTTTAGCCTAGACCCATGATATGGCCTGTCCAATTGTAGAAGCTCACAATGGCTAAAAGACTGTAGATAAGGCTGAGTGATTGAATCAACAACCACCACCTACAATTGTGCACTATGTTAGAGTTGCATGATTCCACTACCCAAAGCTTACAAATGAGGCCTCTATCAACTAACGACTCTCCAACTGGTAGCTTCACTCCTTTATAAATACCAATTTACTACCCAACGGTAAACTACTTAACACTTTGTACACTTGAGCTATAGACCGCTTCCTTGCGTTCTTACTATCTATATATAAATTTCATTGACTTAAGTATCGAAATGGCCATATTGAACAATACCTTGGTGCCCTTCGCCTGTTCTCATTTTGTAGGCTCACATTGCTATGCAAATTTCAAATCTTTACCAGTTAAAACCCAAAGATGACATTTGACATCATCTATGAGAAACAAACCTTACTTCTTACCTAAGTACACTCTAAACACACCCTAAACACCACCAATGTTTGCTATCATGTCTTGTGCTGATAACCTTAGGAACAATTAGTCGGTGAATAACCAACCCCCAAAAAACCGGCCCCCTAGCTAGGGAGATACTTGAACAACGCTTGGAGTAGCTACTTGAGGAGTTTACTACCCAAAATAGGATGCTCCACGCTTGCCTTGAGGACACTGAGAAGCATAGCAAGCAGACCTATTCGCTTAAGGCTTTTAATGCTTGTACTAGGCACAACAACCAATAACAACAACAATAGAATGGCATGGATCAACTACTTGATCCCCTAGTGTAAGAATAGCAAGCATGGTTTACGGCCACTCGTGACCATGACCATGCCCTTGTTGGTAATGAATAAGTAGCTAATTGACATGGAGCATCGGTACACTTTATAGCATGCTAAGCTCATCTAGCAAACAATGCTAACCTCAATGAACTCTATGCAATTATAAGGAGGCTCTTCGAATAGCAAGGGAGCAAAGTAAATAACGACACTAGGATGGTCACTAGCAACAAAACCCCTTTCACCAGGGGTGTTTAGAATGAAGTCTTACCTTCGAACAACAAGCTACCTACCTTAAACCAATGCGATGGTAGTGGTGATCCTGATGATCGCCTTCTCGGTTTTCATACCTTTATGAACCTCTGTGGTCATGGGGATGCCATTATGTGTAAGGCTTTCCTATCTACTTTAAAGAAAGCAGCTTGGACGTGGTTTAACTATCTGCTTGAGAACTCTATCGACTCCTTTGATGAGCTGGCACAAAGGTTGTCTCTACTTCAAGGATAACAAGCCTCTATCCAAGGAAACTTAATCTTTGTACTTGATCAAGTAGAGTAAAGCAAAGACTATGAGAATATGTAGCTTGGTTTACAATGCCTTGGTCAAGATCCCTCAACTGGATGAAGATATAATAGTACATGTTGTGTAGCTCAACATCAAACCTTCTAGGGACATCTTTTGTTTAGTTGCAAAGAGCAAACTGAAGACCTTGGCCGAATTTTGAAATAAGGCCCAAAAGTACATGGACTAAGAGGATAACATCTACCCTAGGTGCAATGCTAACTAAGAAAGGTTAGGTAAGAAGGACTAAGAAAAATTGTCAGTCATAGATCACCTTAGTAGAAGGGCATTAAACAAAGTAGAGAGGGAGGGCCTAGGTAGTAAGGAGCGCTAAGCCAAGCTAAGTAGAACTTACTTATCTTTCCCATCTACAAATAGCACAAAACTCTAAATCAACCAATTGCCGAGGTCTTTGCCAAGGCGCGGAATAGAGACTTATTGTAAAAGCTCCCTAGGATAAAAGGTAACCCCAATTGATGAAGCTCAAACAAGTACTGCCATTCTATGACAACTACGGCTACATCAAGGAGAAATGCTTCCAGTTGAAAAATGCAATCGAATATGCTATTTAGTGGGGCTACTTAGTGACTTTCTAGCCTAATGGAGGAACAACGACCATCCCAATGATGATGAAGATAAGCCTCTACAAAGGCGGTGAATCGAAGGCGCCCAAGCACAAAAGAGTGAAGATCGCCGCAATGACCGAGCCCTTAACGGTGTCATCAAAATAATCATTAGGGGGCCATACCTAAGGAGCTAGTCTAGTAGCAACAACTTAGTTAACACCCAGTTTGAGGTATTGGCCGTCAGGGAAAAGAGTGACACTTTGATCTCTTTCTCCAACAAAGACCTACAGGGAATAGATACCCTTCAGCAAGACACCTTTGTTATTAAGGTAATAATTGCAAACTTTGAAGTCCTTAAGATTATGGTAGACACCAGCAGCTCCACTAACATCCTCTTCATAGATACATATTAGAGGATGAGGAGTAAGTTGCCAATTAAGATGAAGCCCTACCACCATAATCTCATTAGCTTCAATGGGGGAACTGTTTGAGCCAAGGGTATCATCACTCTCAACATGGAGCTTAATGATGACAACAATGTCGCCTGACAACTAGTGAAGTTTGTCATAATCCTGTACCCGTCCCCTACAATGCTATCTTGGGATCATCGAGCTTGAACACATTCGAAGTCATCACTTTGTCCCTCCACCTAAAAGCCAAGTTCCAAACACTAACCAAGGTGGGAATTTGTAGATGTGACCAAAAGCTCTCTTGAGAGCTTTATGTTAGGCCGCTAAAATTGATGGTGTCTTCACTCTAGAGACTGGCCTATAAGAGAAGCTAGCTAAGAGAGGTAAGCTAGGTTAGAAAATAAAAGAGGTGTAAATTGGTGCCTTTCTTGACCAAACCACCAAGGTTGAGATCGATATCCCTTTCGAAGCGAAGGAAGAGATAGTTGCCTTCCTGCAAGTCAACTCAAATAGGTTCACCTAGTCGGCATTAGATATGCTTAGGATCACCCTTGACTTGGCAACCTACAGTGTCAATATTGACACTAATGCATAAACTGTCAAGTAGAAGAAGAGGCATTTCACACTAGAAAGGTAGGTCGCCATAGAGGAAGAAGTGTAAAAGCTATTGAAGGCAAGCTTCATGCAGAAGGAGAAGCACTCAACTGGTTGGCTAATGTGGTGTTAGTAAAAAAGAAGTCCAAGAAGTGGGGTATGTATGTCAATTATACCGACCTCAATAAAGCCTACCTAAAGGACTGCTTCGTACTCCCTAAGATTGAGTAGTTGGTCGATTCTACATCAAGATATACTTTGCTCAGCTTCATGGATGCCTTCTTAGGTTATAACCTAATCAAGATGGACCTGAAGGACGAAGTCTATACCTCCTTCATCACCAACTTTGGCACCTATTGTTACACAATCATGCCCTTCGGCCTAAAAAATGCCTAAGCAACATATTAATGTATGGTAACCATGCTGTTCAAGCCTTAGCTTGGGCGGAACATGAAGGTGTATGTTAATGACATGATTGTCAAGAGCACGCAGCTAGGCAATCATGTAAAGGACCTATAAGAAGCCTTCGACCAGATGAGAAAGTATGACATGAAGCTGAACTCTCAAAAGTATGTATTTGGGATTTGATAAGAATCTGACTATTAGGCCTTTAACTCGTAGCCAAGCCCGAAGGCTAGAGGGACTGGCGAGGTGAATCTTCTTACTTTAGTTGACTACTGCTAATAAGGATTAAGGATTGATCACTTGCTCCCTAGCTTGAAGGCTTTTTCAGATGGTTTGCTAAGTTGTCCAATGTGAGTTAAGTGTTAAAGAGTATTGTTTTTCTTAGTCCAATTTGCTGGGATACTTTGCTCTCTACACCATTCAGGAAGCTGCCGAGGTGAACTATCGATATGTGGAGCCAACCCCTCTATAATAGCCCAGTCCAAACACCAAATCAGGAAAACAACCATCTCTATAGTGCCGAGGCCGAGCTAAGAATTGTTAAGAGCCAACCATCCAAAGTAGATCTGAATGTGAGTTGTCCCCTAAGCTAACCCTTGTCTAGCCTAGCAATCTGAGTGCTAAACTGCCGATGCTAACAAGACCTAATTAGAGACCAACCCCTATTAAGCTTGCAATGTTATTAGAACCGCAAATTGAGTGAAACGTACGCATACTATCCTTTTTAACATATATACTGTCATTACTGATAGAAGATGTTCCTTTTACACAATTTTATGCTTCTCTTGTAAATTATTCTCCTTTTGTTTAGCAAGTAAGGATCCATTTTTGTAATTTTCTATAATTTAGGACTTACTCTAATTGGGTACTATAAATACTCACATAATGTAATAGTTGAAAAGAATCAGATACAAAAAGAATATATTGAACTTTTAACTCTCTTGAGCTAAGTGTCCTTCTACTTACTCTTAAGTTACTCTTATCTAGCCCATTCGAGTATGGACTAGTGGTGAGTGACCTCTGGCCATACTTGTGCGTCATATCAAGTGTGTTTTAAGCTCTTATGAGGCATTGGTGCATAATATCGATCATTGGTTCATGAGAATCCCCTACTCATCCCTCGACTATCATTTACTTTTTAAGCCATCTTGTGGCTTGAACCTATCCATTTGGTTATGCATAATATTGGGTATGTATGCTCATCCACGTAATCTGTATCATCCTGGTTTCAAAGCCTGGTTACATTTAAAGTAGGATTATGCTATTGTGTTCTTTGAGTAATTTGTTACCATGAGATAATGATTCTACTGTTAACTTCAGAGTTTAGTAGTTGAAAAGTGTTATGTACTCTATTTTCCCCTATTTCTGATAAGCAAAATAGAGTGTGGTTGACTGTTCATTTGTTGTGTAATTGTTGTAGTGATTGGAGTATTAATTATTGATCTCTAAGTGGTATTATTAGATGTCAATTTTGTAAAGTAACCAACCATGTCAGACTCAAGTGTTCAAGGAACTTTAGGAAGCCAAGAAAGTAGTACTCGTCATGGCCAAAGGCAAGAAGGAAGCTTCACACTTTAGTCAGTAAGTGACTGCTTGGATAGGCTTACCGACTTAGTAGTTAATTTAGTGACTGTTATCTAGAAAGACAAACAATAAGCTAGGAATAGCGCCACTAGAGAACATAAGCAGGAAGGGCGAGGTGATGGTCAATTTAACCCAATTAATGCCCTAGCTTAACTACCTTAAGTTGAAGGAATTGGTAGAGATGTGAGACAAAGGCTAGCGCTTGAAGAGATTAAGGAAGTAGCAAAAGGAGATGACAAAGCAGAGGAGTACTACGAGCTTGAGGAAAGAAATGTACAAGCCCTTAGAGTCGAAGGATTAAGAATGAGTATTCTGAGTTTTTCTGGAAGTGGTGATGCTAAAGACTACCTAGATTAGGTAGATAAGATTGAAAAGCAGTTTAAATGCCAGGAAGTGCCCAATAATGCAAAGGTTAGACTTGTTATGTTGGAGTTCATTGGTTATGCTATCTTATGGTGGAAGAACTTACAAGCCACCCGAAGAAGGGAAGGAGAACGAGAGATTAGGAGTTAGGATGAAATGAAAAGAGTTATGCGGAGAAGGTTTGTGCCGAGCTATTATCTATAGGATGGCTTTAAAAAACTATAAGAACTGAGATAAGGAGGATCAAGAGTGGATGCTTACGTTAAGGAATTTTGAATGTTAATGATTCATTGTCAAATCGTAGAGCCAAAGGACCAAACCGTATCTCAATTCATTGGTGGGTTAAAGTATGAGATTAGGGATGTCCTAGAAATCCTAGATATTGGAACACTTGATGACACAATTAGAGCCGCCCATAGGATAGAAAGGCATCGAAGAAGAAGGTTTTGATTGCCAGTCAGCCAACCAAGTAGTAGCCGAATTGTTTCAAGTAAACCTATGCGAATGGAACCATGATGCGTCTCTAAGGTTAGACACATAAAGAAGTACCACAACGAAGTGAATTAAAAAGAAACAAAGAAAAGAGCTAGCAAAGCTCGGATAGCTACCAAATGGATAAGACACACTACTCGATCTTACTTAGCCAACAATCCATCGAACATGACAAACTGATCCGAATTGAAGGGTTACTCGCCACTACTTCTTGCTAAAGGGAATAGATAAGAGTTGAATGATAACAAGAACACTAAGGTTGCTCAAGGTGAATAAATCTGTGTTAAAAGTTGAATGGTACTTATATACAAGAAAGTAAGGATATATATACCCATTTACTAGGTTGGTTTACATATATGAAAAGACAAAAGGGTATTCTATACTAAGTTACATAAGACATATTAAAGGGGGTAAAAGAGATAAAGAATATTCGGTATGGAAAACAAAGAATCATTCTAAAACATTGTGTCAGAAAATACATGTTGCTTAGTGGCTGTACGTTAGGAGTATTATACAACATAGGCAAACACAAAAAGTGTAGGTAGTTAGGGGTCGACCTGATTTAGATCAGGTCGAAAGCCAATTAGTTTAGTTAGGAAGTCAGCTGAATTAGAGTCAAGCACTAGTGGTTAGTTAGAGAGCTTGGCTTGGCCAGCCTTTCTTAGGTTGCCTTCTAGGTTAGGACTTCGCAACTGGGTAGGAGCATGTTAGACATACGTGATGATCTAATAGACAGGTCGGTTAGAGGTTAGATTAAGATAGGAGTTCTCGTCTCGGTTATGGCTTAGAGTTAGTATTTTTCGTACGAGCCCTTGAAGTCCTCGAGCTTGGCTTCTTGTGATCAGTCTAAGAGGTTGATTCCTATTATCTACTTGAGGGTCAGAAAGATTTATCCTCAAATCTAAAGTGATTTTTGCTCATTCTTTTAAGGTGCTCGCAAGTTCTTCTTTTGTTGGTTGATGGGGAATCAGATCGGACACATTGAAGGTAAAAAAGATACCATAGTCATCAAGCAACTCAATCTGGTAGGCGTTGCGGTTGATCTTCTTCAGGAACATGAATGGGTCGTTAGCTCGATGAAATAGTTTGCTTTGCCTTAAGTGTGGGAATTGCTCTTGGCTAAGGTGAATCCATACTAAGTCTCATAGCTTGAAAGAAACAGTTTAGCAGCCTCGGCTACCAATCTCTTGTTATCTCTAATTGAATTTAGTGATCTTCTTTATTATGGACTGGTGTAGTTTATGTAATTCTTGAGCTCGATCAACTCCAGATTGACTTTCTTCAATAGCAATTGGGGTACTGATCATGTCTAGGGGAATGGTTACGTTAAGGCTGTAGACGACCTCTAATGGGGCCTTCCCTATAGTATTGTAGGCAGTTCGATTGTATGGGAACTCCACGACTGGTAGGCACATTTCCTAATCCCTTAAGTTCTTTCTTATAAAAGCTCTAAGCAGATTTCCTAGTATCCTTTTGACCACTTCAATCTAGTCATTAGTCTAAGGGTAGCTACTAGAGTTGAATACTAGTTTAGTGCTAAGTCTTCTCCATATAGTTGGACAACCTCCTATAAAAACAAATCAGTAATATATAAAGTATTGCTAGTTTAATGGCACGGAATGAAGTGCGCCATCTTGCTGAAATGGTCTACTACAACAAAAATGGAGTCTTTCCCTCTGGATGTCTAAGGCAACCCTAAGACACCGTCCATGCTGAAGTCAGACTATGGTAAGGTAGGAGTTGGTAGAGGTATGTACTCTCCATAGGGTTTTCTCTTCCTCTTAGCACATTTATATACTTCACAACAACCAACTACCTTATGAATATCCTTGGCCAAACTTAGCTAGTAAAAATTCTCTTTTAACAGATTAGCTGTCTTGACTTCCCCAAAGTAGCCTAAAAGTCCACTGCTGTAAGCTTCCTAGACCAACAATTCACATATGAAGCAATTTGGAATACATAGCCTACGGTCCTTGAATAGATAGCCATCCTTAAGATAATATCCTCCTACAACTAGTCCTTCGTGACATTATTCAACAATGGAACCGAAGTGAGGGTCATTAGCATACTACTTAATGTTGAGTGAGGATCCTTATAGTTTTGTTTGCAAAGTAGTCAGTAAGGTTTGCTGTTATGATAGAGCATCAGTGCCCACATTTGCGTTTCCTTTCTTGTATCGAATAATGTACGAGAAACCTTCCATGACCTCTAACCACTTAGCTTGTCTCTTCAAAAGCTTATCTCTTCGAAAGCTTGTTCTGACTCCCTAGATGCTTCAATGATTCGTGGTCAACGTAAATAACAAACTCTCATGTTAGTAGGTAGTATTGCCAAATGATAAAGGCTCAGAATAGGGAGTATATCTCCTTCTCATACATAGAATAATTTAGGGCTAGGCCACTTAGTTTCTCACTGTGGTAAGTGATGGGCAGTCGTTCTTGCATCATGATTGCACCAATTCCAACTCCTGATGTGTTACACTCTAATTCGAAGGGCTTATAAAAAATCTAGTAGTGAAAGGATAGGTGTTGAGGTGAGTTTCTCCTTGATCTCCCTGAAGCTTTGCTTAGCTCGATCATTCCACCTAAACCCTTCACTCTTCTTTGTCAGCTCAGTCAATAGGGTGGCTATTGTTCTACAGTCCTTAATAAATCACCTATAGAAAGAAGCTAGGCCACGGAAACTTTAAACTTCAGTGACAATCTTTGGCGTCAGCCATTCTAAAACAGCTTGGATCTTCTCCATATCTGCTCGGATTCCTTCCCTTGACATTATAAACCCTAGGAATATCACCTCTTTCTAATAGAACATGCATTTCTTTATATTCCCATACAACTTCTTAGCTCGCAAAATGCTAAATACTTCACGAAGATGTTGGCCATGGTTATTTAAGTCAGCACTATATACCAATATGTCATTGAAGTATACGACCACATATCTTCTAAGAAGAGAATGCATCATGTGGTTCATTAACCTCATGAATGTGTTTAACGCATTAGTAAGTCCAAATGGCATAACTAACCATTCGTAGAACCCGTGCTTAGTCTTAAAGGCAATCTTTCATTCATCGCTTGGCCTTATGTGAATTTGGTGGTAGCCACTCCGTAGATCTATCTTTGAAAATATCTTTGCACCATGAAGTTTATCCAACATGTCATCGAGCCTCGATATCGGGTATTTGTACTTGGTAGTAATTCGGTTGATCACTCAGCTGTCAATGTACATATGCCATGAACCATCCTTTGGAACAAGTAGTGTTGGTACAACACAAGGGCTTATGCTCTCCTTCACATATCCTTGCTCAATAAATTCATCTACCTATCTTTTCAACTCAACAGCCTGCTTAGGGTTCATCCTATATGCAGGTTAGTTCGGTAGGGCGGCACCTGGTTGTAGATTAATACAGTACTCTATGCCTTAAACTAATAGCAGTCTTTGAGGCAATTCTTTCGGAAAAAGGTCAGAAAACTCATTTAGCAAGCTTCGGATCTCTTCTAAAATATTCTATAACTCCCTTAGCTCCATCAATCTCTTAACCAACATGAATATCGGTTTATCAGCTTTCTTAGTAGATTAGAGCTCTCTACGGCTCATTACCAAGGCTTTCTTCTTACTAGCTTGAGTGAGCTGTTTATGAGTTTCATTTACTTAGGATGGGTTAAGGGTTGTAACACTATCCTCCTCCCATCCTTAACAAAGGCAAAGGTTTCACCTTGTTAGACTTCTATCCAAAAGTCTATCATTTCTCATACATTATTGGGGGCGACCTAACCTCGACTTGGCTTAGCTGTGCTGCTTAGCCATGTTGACCTACTCGGCTATTGTTAGGTCGGTCATTATTTTCCTCGAGCTAGCATCTCTTAGGCTCGGCTTAAATAAGTTAGCGTAGTGCCAAGGTCCAGGAGAATGCTAGCCCAGGTTGGCTTGAAACATTTCTCCTCTACTTTTCAACCGTTTGTGCTATCTTGATGGCCTCTTCTAAATTATAAAACCTCTATACTTCCACAATACTGCAAAGCTCATACTTGAGCTTAAAAATGAACCTCAATACTGTACGAGCTTCTAGCTCTTCTATGTCGGCTCAAATCATTAACATCTGGAACTCTCTTATGTAGTCATCAACAAATCGACTTCCTTGGTGCAGCACTCATAACTTTGCAAACATATCTTGTATATAAGTTTTGGGTACAAATCTACCTCTTAACAACCTCTTCATCTCATCCTAAGTTCTAGCACCTCATCTTTCATCTCTTGCCCTAGTTGCATTCAGATTCTTCCACCACATGGTAGCATACCTAATAAACTTCAATGCAACAAGTTGGACTTTGACCGCATCCTCATACCTATAACATCCAAATACTTTCTTGACCTCCTTTTCCTACTCCAAGTATTTATCTACATATCCACTTCCATCGAAGGGTGGGATTTGTACCTTGACATTCTCTAGCCCTTGAGGGACTCGACGTCCTCATCCATATGCTTACTAATAATCAACTTCTTCTTCACCAAACCCTTCAACACCTAGCTCTTCATCATCTTCCCTAATCTCCTCTAACTCCAGTCTTCATTTAGTAGCTCGATTTGCTACTCCCCCAGCTTATGGCAGTTGAAATGGCTAATTGGTTTGATCGCCTTGGCCATAGTGTTTCTCAGAGGCGTCTTCCTATGGGTTTTGTCATTGTATGCCTTAGGATTGTTGTCTATTAACTTATATTGCGGTGATTAGACTCTCAACAAGGTTTGTGAGTTTGTGAAACTTGTCATCAATTGACCCTAGGGTGTTACTACCATTAAAACCACGACCAGGTTAGGCACCATTGCTCTGGTCACCAATAACACCCTAAACACTTCAATTAGACATGGTACAGTACTTCTTAAATAAATTAACAACTTGCTAACAGTTTCAATACCTAATAGTCACCTAAATACGATAGAAACAAACTTGCTCTATTTTCATAAAGAGAAATAGAGTAAAACTAAGTAACAATAAAACCACTCTTATTGTCACACCAATACACTATAGTAGTTACGGAAGGAATACAATAGCTATTAACAAGAAAGCAAACAAAAACCTCACTGCAACTTCATATATTACCTTGTGGAATCGCGCTCTGATACTAGCAAAGCTGATGTGTCTCTAAGGTTAGACATACGTAGAGGCACCATAATGAAACGAACTGAAAAGAAACAAAGAAAAGAGCTATCAAAGTCTAGGCAACTATTGAATGGATGTGATACAACACCCATCTTACTCAGCTAACAATCTACCGGATATGACATACTGGTCCAAATCGAAGGGTCACTCACCATTACTCCTTACTAAAAGGAATAGATAAAAGTTAAATGATAACGAGAACACTAAGGTTGCTCAAGGTGAATAATTCTATATTGAAAGTTGAATGATACTCGTATATAAGAAAGTAGGGGTTTATATACCCATTCACTAGGGTTACTTTACATGTATGAAAAGATAAAAGGGTATTCTACACTAGGTTACATTAGACATACTAAAAGCAGTAAAAGACATAAAGAATATTCAGTATGGAAAACAAAGAATCATTCTAGAATATTATGTTCGAAGACACATGTTGCTCGGTGACTGTATATTAGGAGTATGATACAACATAAGCAGATACAGGAAGTGTAGGTAGTCAAGGGTTGAATTGATCTGGATCAAGTCGAGAGCCAATCAATCTAGTTAAGAAGTCAGTTGAATTGGAGTCAAGCACCAGTGGTTAGTTGGAGATCTCGGTTTGACTAGCCTTTCCTAGGTTACGTTCTAGATCAAGACTTTACAATTGGGCAGAAGCATGTTGGACACACATAAGAATTTAATAGACTAGTCAATTAGAGGTTAGATTGGGATAGTCTTCGTCTTAGCTATGGCTTAGAGTTAGAATTTTCCATATGAGCCCTTGAAGTCTTTGAGTTCGGCTTTTTGTGATCGGTCCAAGGGGTTGATTCCTATTAAACCAAGTAAGGTTGCTGAGACCCGACCCATTCTAACTGCTCAAGTCAAAGAGAAGGAACCCTTGAGGAAGTTTGATAAGGACCATAGTTTAAGGAGGAAAACGACTAAGATCAAGTGTTTCAAATGCCAAGGATTTGGACACATGGCCACTCAGTATCTAAACAGATGAACAATGGTGATCTAAGGCGAGGTGCTAACTATTGAAGTTGACATACTAATGAAGAAGTAGAGGAGTTGAAAGAGGACAGGTAGACCAAACTATCTGAGTTGGAAGTTATCTACAACGAGGAAGGCAACTTTATGCTGACCACTTTAGTGTTGAGAAGGACAATAAGCGTTAGTCTCGTACTCGAAGATGGATAAGGGGAAAATCTTTTCCACATTGGATGCAAGGTGAATGAACCACTATATGTACTGATCGTTAACAGTAAGAGCTACACCAATGCAGCCTTTACATTTATGATCCAGCAGTAGAAATTGCCGACCAAACCTTACAAGCTTCATTGGCTTAGTGATAAGGGAGCCCTACAAGTGAACAAGCAAGTGTTTATGCCGATCTCCATTGGTAAGTACCGAGACAAAGTGCTATGTGATGTGCTGCCCATGAGTGCATCCCATATTTTACTTGGACAACCATGGATGTTTGATCGAGCTATTATATACGACAAAAGGAAGAATACATGTTTTGTAGAGCATGAAGGTAGGAGCATGAAATTGAGTCCGATGACTGCCGAGGAAGTAAAGGTCATGCAATCCTAACTTAACCAAGCCTTGAAGAAAGAGGCTTTGGAGATGACTTGCACTTGACTGAAAAGGGAGATGGAGCTCGAAGGACCGACCTACCTACTTGTTTGAAGGATTCTAGAGATGAGGCCGAAGGAGAAGTTGCTTATCGAAGTAAAAACCATACTAGAGGAATTTGCCGACCTATTTCTAGAGGAATTGTCGAAAGGTTTGCCCCCAATCTGCGACGTTAAGCATGCAATAGACCTGTAACCAAGAGCCACACTTCCAAACAAGCTTACTTATAAGTTGAATCTCAAATAAGCTAACGAGTTATAGAAGCAAGTAGATGAGCTAATGGAGAAGGGGTATGTATGTGAGTCCCTTAAACCCTGTACCATTTTGGCCTTATTAGTACCAAAGAAGGATGGTTCTTGGAGGATGTGTGTGGATAGTCGAGCGATCAATCGAATTACCATCAAGCATAGGTATCACATACTTAAGCTTAATGACATGCTAGATGAATTAAGCGGAGCAAGAATATTCTCCAAAATTGACCTTAAATCTAGATACCATCAGATTTGAATATGCAAGGGTAATGAGTGGAAGACCACATTAAAGACATGACATGGTTTATATGAATGGCTCATTGATAGGAATCAACCCCTTAGACTGATCATACGTAGCCGAGTTAGAGGACTCTAGGGACTCGCTCGGAGAATACTAACTCAAAACCAAAGTTGAGATAGGGATTCCTATGCCAAACTGATCTCTTATTGACTAGAGCCTTAAGTTCATACTTATGTTAGATTTGCCTTGATCAGCAATAATACTCTTTCCCCAATCCAACCACAAGCATTTGACCCCAAATCAAGCTGACTTCTCTTCAAAACTAATTAGTCCTCGACCTAGTCTAAATTAGGTCGACCCCTAACTACCAACATTTTCTGTTTCACTTGCTTTGTATCATATTTCTAATATCCAGCCACCAAGTGATACGTGTCTTCTAACACAACATTCCAAAATGATTCCTTCCTTTTCTGTACTAAATATTCTTTATCTCTTTTACCCCTTTTTAGTATTTTTCATGTAACCTAATTTTAGAATACCCCTTTTATCTTTTCATACATGTAAAGTAACCCTAGTAGATAGGTATATAAACCCCTATTTGTTTGTATGCAATAGAATTAATCAATATCAATTTATTCAAGTATCCATAAAGCAACCTTAGTATTCTCATTACTCTTCAACTCTTATCTATTTCTTTTAGTAAGGAGTAGTGGCAAATGACCCTTCAGTTTGGATTGGTGTATCATATCTGACAAATTGTAAGCCGAGTAAGATCAAGTGGTACGTCATATTCATTCGGTAGCTTCCTAGGTTTTGCTTGCTTTTCTTATGTTCCTTTTTCAATTCTTTTCATTGTGGTGTCTCTCTGTATGTTTAACCCCCGGAGACACATCAACTTCATTGGTATTAGAGCACAATTCTGCAAGGGAGTGTGAAGTTACAATAAAGTTTTGGTTCACTTTACTATTAGTGGCTGATGTGTTCCTTCCATAGTTACTATAGTGTATTAGTGTGACGGTAAGAGTGGTTTTATTATTACTCAGTTTTTACTCTTTTTCTCATTGTGAAAACAAAGAAAGTTTATTTCTATTTTATTTAAATGACTATTTGTCATTGAAGTTGTTAGCAAGTTGTTAATCCATTTGGGAAGTACTATATCATGTTTGATTTAAGTATTCAGGGTGTTATTGGTGACCAGAGCAGTAATGCTTAAACTAGTTGTAGTCATAACGGTAGTAACACCCCAAGATTGGTTGATGACAAACTTGACATACTCACAAACCTTATTGAGAGTCTAGTCACTACAATGCAAGTTAACTGACGACAACCCCAAGATGTATAGTAGCAAAACCCATAAGAAGATACCCATGAGAGACACTATAGCCAAGGCAATCGAACTAATCACCTAATTCGACTGCCACAAGATAGAGGAGTAGCAAATCGAGCTACTAAATAAAGACTAAAGTTGGAAGAGATTGGGGAAGATGATGAAGAGCTGGATGTTGAAGGGTTTAGTGAAGAAGAAGAAGAAGTTGATTATTACTGAGCACAAGGATGAAGATGTCGAGGCCCTCGAGGGCTAAACAATGTTAAGGTGCAAATCTCGCCCTTTTATGGAAGTGAAGATGTAGATGAAAACTTAGAATAGGAAGAGAAGGTCAAGAAAGTATTTGAATGTTATGGGTACGAAGATAGTGTCAAAGTCAAACTTACTACATTAGAGTTTACTAGGTATGCCACCATATGGTGGAAGAATTTGAATGTAGCCAAAGCACGGGATGGAAGACGAAGTGTTGAAACTTGGGATGAGATGAAAAGATTGTTAAGAGGAAGGTTTGTACCCAAAACTTACTTATAAGATACATTTGCTAAGTTGCAGGAGCTTTACCAAGGAAGCTGATCTATTGATGACTATGTGAGAGAGTTCCAAATGTTAATGATTAGAGCTAATGTAGAAGAACCAAAGGCTCGTACAATATCGAGATTCATGTCTGTTCTTAAGTATGAGCTTTGCAATATCGTGGAATTACATAGGTTTTATACCTTAGAAGAGGCCATTAAGATAGTACAGAGGGTTGAAAGGTAGAGGAGAAGTGTTTTGAGCTAACCTAGGCCAACACTCTCACGAATCTTAGTACCTCGTTGACCTATTTAAGCTAAGCTGAGGAGGCTATATAGAGCTGAGGATAGGAATGATTAATCTAATGACAACCAAGAAAACAAGCAAAGTCGAGCTAAGGTTAGGCCGACCCTGAGGACATATGAGAAAGGGTAGACCTCCAAATGGAAGATTAGTAAGGTAAAATGCTTTAAATGTTTAGGCTTCAGACATATAGCCACTAAATGTCTGAATCGACATATTATGTGCTTCGAGGAGATGTGATGGATAGCATCGACGAGAGTGAGCTTGAGAAAGAAGAAGATGTTGGAAATCCTAACGCCAAAGATGAAGAGGAAACTTATATGTATGCTGGCTAGGGAGACGTAACGACCTTAGTCCTAAGACAAGTACTGAGGTCCTTGTCAAGCTCTAAAGAAGACTAGAGGGAGAATTTGTTCCATATCAAGTGTACCATCAAAGGCCAATTATGCATGATCATTGTGGATGGGGGAAGTTGTACCAATGTTGTTAGGTCTGTCGACCTCAAAGCATCTCTGACCTTATAAGCTGCATTGGCTTCATGATAAGAGTACTTTATACGTAACTGAATAAGTGGCTGTGCCATTCAGTATTGGGAATGTGTACATGAACAAAGTAGTTTGCGGTGTCATCCCCATGGGAGCTTCACATCTATTGCTTGGATGACCTTGGTTATTCGATCAATGTGTTACTCACGAAGGGTATAAGAATACCTATGCCTTTGTTAAGGATGAAAGGAAGATTATGTTAGAACCCTTGACCCTATCCCAAGTAAATGAAACTCATAACTAGCTTACCCGAGCAAGTAAGAAGAAGGCTTTGGTAATGAGCCGAAGAGACCTTTGATTTATTGAGAAGGTTGATGAACCTGTGTTCCTATTGGTTAAGAGATTATTAGAGATGAGGGAATTATAGAATGTCCTAGAAGATATCCGAAGCTTGCTAGATGAGTTTTCTGACTTGTTTCTAGAAGAACTGCCTAAAGGACTACTACGAGTTTGAAGTATAGAGCACTGTATTGATCTACAGCTAAACATTGCCCTACTGAACTGACCTACATACAAGATGAACCCTAAGCAGGCTACTAAACTAAAGAAATAGGTGGACGAGCTCATAGAGCGAGGCTATGTAAGGGAGAGCATAAGCCTTTACATAGTACTGACTCTGCTCGTTCTAATGAAAGATGGTTCGTGGCGTATATACATCAATAGCCGAGCAGTCAAATAGATTACTATCAAGTACATATATTCAATACCAAGGCTCAATGATGTGTTGAATGAGCTTTAAGGTACCGAGATATTTTCAAAGATTGATTTGCGAAGTGACTATCATCAAATTCATATGAGACTACGAGATGAGTGGAAGACTACCTTCGAGACTAGGCATGGACTCTACGAATGGTTAGTCAGGCAATTCAGACTTATTAATGTTCTGAGCATATTCATGAGGTTAATGAACCATGTGATGTGCCCTCTGATTGGAAGATGTGTGGTCATGTATTTTGATGACATACTGGTATATAGTGCCAACCTGAATAGCTATGTTCAACGTCTTCGTAACGTATTTAATGTTTTGTGAACTAAGAAGTTATATGGGAATATGAAGAATTGTATATTCTACTAAGATGAGGTGGCTTTCTTAGGGTTTGTAGTGTCAGGGGAAGGGATCTAAGTAGATGAGGAAAAGTTCCAAGTTGTTCAGGAATGGCTGATGTCGAAGAATGTCACTGAGGTCCGAAGTTTTCATGGTCTAGCTTCTTCTTATAGGTGATTTGTTAAGGACTTCAATACAATAGCCATCCCATTGACTAAGTTGACAAAGAAGAGTAAAGGGTTTAGGTGGAACAACCGAGTTAAACAAAGCTTTAGAGAGATCAAGGAGAAACTCACCTCGGCACCTATCTTATCACTACTAGATTTTGATAAGCCCTTTGAATTAGAATATGATGCGTTGGGAGTTAGAATTGGTGTTTTCCTAATGTAAGAGTGACGACACGTCGCCTAATACAGTAAGAAACTTAATGGTCTTGCCCTGAACTATTCTATGTACAAGAAAGGGTTATACTCTCTCTTCCGAGCCCTTACTATTTAGCAACATTATTTACTACCATGAAAGTTTGTTATTTATACAGACCATGAGTCTCTAAGGCATCTTAGAAGTCAGAACAAGCTTTCAAAAGAGACAAGCTAAGTAGTTAGAGTTTATGGAACGATTCTTGTACATCATTCGGCACAAGCAGGGAAGCGTAAATGTGGTCACTAACGCTCAATCACAAAGGTAAAATTTGCTAACCACATTGCAGATAAATTATTGGGATTCTCACTCATCACTGAGCAATATGCTAATGACCCTCACTTTGGTTCTGTTGTTGTATAGTGTCAAGAAGGGAGGTCAATTGTGATTGAGCAATATGGCTATTTATTCAAGGACCATACGCTATGTATTCCAAATTGCTCCATGTGTAAGCTATTGGTTAAGGAAGCTCACAACAGTAGACTTTCAAGCCATTATGGGGAGGTCAAAACAACCAATTTATTGAAGGAGAACTTTTACTTACCAGGTTTAGCTAAGATGTCCATAAGGTAGTTCATAGTTATGAAGTGTGTCAGTATGCTAAGGGGAAGAGAGAACCCTATAAAGAGTACATGCCTTTGCTAATGCCAACTTTACCTTAGGCCGACCTCAGCATAGACTTTGTCCTAGGGTTGCCCAGGACATCCAGAGGGAAAGTTCCATCTTTGTTGTAATGGACCGTTTCAGCAAGATGATGCACTTCATTCTGTGCTATTAAACTAACGATGCTTTGTATATTGCTAATTTGTTTTTACAGGAGGTTTTCCGACTACATGGAGCACCAAAGGCTATTGTCTTAGATCAGGACACAAAATTTTTGAGCTATTTTTAAGAGACTCTTTGAAGAAGACTTAGGACTAAACTTGTATTTAGCTCTAGTAGCTACCCTCAAACTAATGGCTAGACTGAAGTGGTGAATAGGATGTTAGGTAATCTACTCAGAGCTATTATGGGAAAGAACTTAAGGGATTGGGATCTATGCCTACTAATGGTAGAATTCGCATACAACCCGACTGTCCATAGCACTATTGGGATGACCCCATTCGAAGTTGTTATGGCCTTAATCCGAAAATTCCCCTAGACATGATCGGTACCCCATCCATTGCTGAAGAAAGTCAATTTGGAGTTGACTGAGCCCACGAATTGCACATGCTACACGAGTTTATAACCAAGAAGATTACCAAATTCAATTGGAGACAACAAGAGATTAGTAGCCGAGGCCACCGAATTGTTTCTTTCTAACCAGGAGACTTAGTATGGATTCACCTTAGCCGAAAGCGATTCCCGCACTTAAGACAGAGTAAACTAGCTCCTCGAGCCGATGGCCCATTCAAGGTCTTGAAGAAGATCAACCACAACACCTACCAAATTGAGTTGCCCGATGACTATGGTGTCTCCTTTATTTTTCATGTATCTGACCTGATTCCTTACCAACCAACAGAAGAAGACCTTACGAGCATCGTAGAAGAAAGAGTAGAGACCGATTTAGATTTAAGGACAAATCTCTTTGACCCTCAAGCAGATGATAGGAATCAACCCCTTGGATTAATCACATGTAGCCGGGTTAGAGGACTTTCGGATTCGCTCGAAGAATACTAACTCAAAACCAAAGTCGAGATGAGAATTCCAATGTTGAACTAATCTCCTGTTGATTAGAGCCTCAAGTCCTTACTTATGTCAAATCTGCCCTGATTAGTGACAATAATCTTTCCTAAAAGATAGCCCTAAAATAGCCGAAGCAAGCTCCTAATCCAACCACAAGCATTTGACCCTAAATCAAGCTGACTTCTTTTCAAAACTAATTGGTCCTTGACTTAGTCCAAATCAAGTTGACCCCTTACTACCAACATTTTTTGTTTCGCCTACTTATATCATATTTTTAATATCTAACCACAAAGCAATACGTGTCTTTTGACACGACATTCTAAAATGATTCCTTCCTTTCTGTACTAAATATTCTTTGTCTCTTTTACCCTTTTTTAGTATGTTTCATGTAACCTAATTGTAAAATACCCCTTTTTATCTTTTCATACATGTAAAGTAACCCTAGTGGACTGGTATATAAACCCCCATTTGTTTGTATGCAACAAAATCAATCGATATCAATTTATTTAAGTATCCATTGAGCTACCTTAGTGTTCTCAATACTCTTCAACTCTTATCTATTCCCTTTAGCAAGGAATAGTGGCGAGTGATCCTTCAGTTCAAATCAATGTGTCACATTTGATGAATTATAGGCCGAATAGGATTAAGCGATGTGTCATATCCATTTGGTAACTACTCAAGTTTCGCTAGCTTTTCTTCTGTTCCTTTTTTGGTTCGTTTTATTGTAATGTCTCTCTGTATGTTTGACCCTCAGAGACACATCACTTGCAATGCCATTTAGATTGTCTAATGCGCCAAGTTCATTTATGCACTTAATGAATCATATGCTTCGAGAATTATTAAGAAAGTTTTTCATAGTTTATTTTGATGACATTCTGGTATACAGCCCTGACTCGGAGACTCACTAGGACCATCTCCGAAGAGTCCATGCAAAACTCCGAGTTGAACAACTTTACGCCAATCTGAAGAAGTGTGACTTTTTCTGATCCGAGGTGATCTTCTTAGGGTTTGTTGTGAGTGGAGGTGGCATTCGAGTTGTTGATGAGAAAATAAGAGTGATCGTAGAGTAGCCTAAGCTACTTGTTCTATAGACATGAGAAGTTTCCATGACTTAGTATCGTTCGATCATATATTCATAAAGGATTTCAATACGATTGCAGCCTTACTTACTGAACTATCAAAGAAGAATATTGAATTTAGATGTGGAGAGAGAGAGAGAGGAGTTTTGAGGAAGTGAGAGAGAGGCTAACTATAACCGCCATCTTAGCTTTATCGAGCTTTGACAAGGTGTTTGAAGTAGAGTATGATGCATTTAGACTAGGCATAAGTGTTGTACTAATGCAAGAAGGCCGACCTATTAGCTACTTCAGCAAGAATCTTCGAGAAGCTACACTCAACTATTATATTTATGACAAGGAGTTCTACTCCTTAATTTAAGCCTTAACAGTATGGCAATACTATCTGTTGCCCAAGGAGTTTGTGATCTACACTAATCATGAGTCCTTAAGGTATTTAAAGAGCCAAGAGCTAACCTAAATTATCCTAGAGATAAGCTAAATGGATCAAATTCATAGAGGGTTTTTCTTATGTTATAAAATACAAGAATGGAAAGAACAATATAATGGCCGATGCCTCGTCGAGATGACATACCTTCCTGATCGAGCTACAAATAAGGCTACTTGGTTTTTCAACCATAAAGAGTTTGTATACTGAGGATTTATACTTTGTTCTTATCTATGCACGATGTGAGGAAGGACGGGTATTGGACGACTATCACAAGGAAGACAGATACTTATTCAAGAAGAGGAGGTTATATATCCCAACCTATTCCACGAGAGAATTGCTAGTGTGTAAGGTATATAGAGGAGGATTAACAGGACTTTTTGGCTAGCACTAAAGCCATGAAGTACTCTCTACAAGATTCTTTTGGCCGAGAATGATGAGAGACGTACAGTTCGTATTAGAAAAGTGTACAACCTACAGGAAGGTAAAGAGCCAAGCTGAGTAAGAAAGGACAGCGCACGTACGTTTCACTCAATCTACAGTCCTAATAACATTGTAGGCCGAGTAGGGTGGGTCTTTGATTAGGTTTGGTCAGCATTGGCAGTTCGGTACTTAGATTACTAGGTTGGATAAGGGTTAGCTCGAGGGATGACTCACATTTAGATTGGCCTCAGATGGTCAGCTCTTGACAATGTTTAGATTAACCTTGGTATTATAGAGATGGCTATTTTCTTGATTTGGTGTTTGGACTAGGGTGTTGTAGAGGGGTCAACATTGCATGCCAGCAATTTAGTTTGGTAGCTTCTTGGATGGTAAGGAAAGCAAAGTATCCTAGCAAATCGGATTGGGAAAAACATTGTTTCTCTAAGCTTAGCTCACCTTGGACAGCTTAGCGAACCATTTGAGAAAGCCCTCGAGCTTGGGAGTAAGTGATCGATCCTTGATCCTTACCATCCCCTCTAATAGCATCGCTAATACATCTGTAGTACTTGTACAGGATTACATGTAGAATCTGCTATACTAATCATTGTTTTTCTTGAATATTCATTTTTATCCTTTTGTATTCTTATACATTGCTTCTTTGGGGGCAATAACCTTTTTATCTTTTTCCTTCTAAGCAAGTTGCCCTAACTTTTTTAGTATAAATACCCCTTGTACTTATAGCCAAAAGGAAAAGATTACCATTAATGCATTGAATCTTTTTCCTCTCATAAATACTACTTGTTTACTCTCATTTCACTCTTATCTTAACCCTTAAGTAAGGCTAAGTAGCGAGCAACCTCATATGACCATCTCATGTGTTATATCGACTTGTGTCATGAGTCTTCGAAAGTTCCATTGGTGTGTTATATCCTTTGGAGCTATTCATGGGTTTGGCTTATTCTTTTATTCATCTTTCATCCTTTCCCAAGTTTCCCCATCACCCTTTCCAAGCTTTCGGCAAGCTTGGATCCATCCCTATAACTGGCCTTATCTGTCCCTAGTTGCAATACGCATCATCTATGTATCAGAGTTCTTAAGTAGGCGTTTCTTTTAGTTGAGGATGAGGTGAGATGTGCATTGAGTTATTAATGGCTGTAGCGTGTGCAAGAGGGATAAATGTCGAGCCGAGCAAAGGAATACAATGCCTTTGCCTATTTTAATGAATCCATGGGCTAAGTTGAGCATGGACTTTGTTTGTACACTACTTGAAATTGCTTGAAGCAAAGATTCTATGGTGGTCATCGTGGATAGATTTAATAAAATGGTACACTTCGTGCCCTGCTCCAAGACTAACAATGCTTCGGCTATTGCTTCACTTTTCTTACTAAAAATTGTTTGGTTCACGACGTATTGAGAAGTGTGGTATCAGATAGAGATCTAAAGTTCTTGAGCCATTTTTGGAGGACTCTATAGTGATGGATGGGGACTAAACTACTACTCAGTATTTCTTATCACCCCTAAACAAATGGCTAAATAAAGGCAATCAATTGTACTTTGAGATTGCTGCTCCGAGCTATAGTGGGCAAGAACTTAGTTGATTGGGATATCTACTTACTAGTGGTCGAATTCGCTTATAGCCAAATAATACATGACACCACCAAACAGACCCCCTTCGAAGTTGTCTATGGTTTTAATATCGAGTTGCTCTTCGATAATACCCCTATACCTATATCCAAGTAAGAAGATCTTGACGTGAAAGCCTGAGCATAGTCCCTTTAACACATTTACGACAAAGTTACTCGGTAAATAGACCAAGTCACCAAAAGAATGAGAGAGAAGACCAAGGGTAGGACAGCTAAACAATTCCAACTTAGAGACTTGGTGTGGCTGTACCTAAGTAAGGAAAGGTTTCCGAACAAGAGCAAAAATAGGCTATTTGCAAGAACTAAGGGACCCTTCAGAATCTTCGAGAAGATCAGTAACAATGCCTATAGGTTAGAGCTTCCCATAGATTATGGGGTTTTAGATACCTTTAACGTGGCCGACCTTAGTCCATATCACTCTAACAGAGAATAGAGTGAAGACCAGTCGGATTTAATCCTAAATCTAAATCAAATTGGAGGGAATGATAGGAATCTAACTGGGCCTTTAACTCGTAGCTAAGCTTGAGGGCTAGAGGGACTAATAAGGCAAATCTTCCTACTTCAGCCGATTACTATCGAAGCTTAGTTTCTCCTTACTATCGATCAACTCTATATGCCAAGCTATATGACTGCCTACCTTTTGGAAGTTGCAAGCTGACTTGTAGAATGTCGAGATGGTAGCCAAACCTCACATGCTTGCTCAATCATATCCAAACCAATTACTTATCTAGCATCACTCTTGTCGAGAGGCTAAGAGAGCTGCCTTAGACTAATCCTTAGTCACCCTTACTTAGATAATGTCGAGCCTGATTTTTCGGTTTCTTTTATTTAAAATTAATTTCTCATTTCTTGATTAATACTAAACCCTAACCCATTTAATATTAATCATCGACTCAAGAAATTAAGAAATTTCAAATTTTTATTGAAAATAATTTTTGGAGTTGCCACTCGACTTCGGTCGGGAAAAGAAAAAGAAACCGTAACCAATTGAGTAGATTGATTACGATTTGGCTACTGGCCTTTGATTTTAATTTTGAACGAAGAACTAGAGGATTCCAAATTTGGGGGCTAACCTATTAAACCCTTAACGGGTACCACTTTCTATTTATCAAAATTAAGATTATTTTTCTAATTATAATATTTAAAAAATAAATAAATAAATAAAATCAAAAGAAGAAAGAACCTAAGTTTCTACAAATTTTATCATTACCCTGAAGGTGCCTATGTACCTGCTAACCGGGATTAGACAATCGTAGTTCTTTCCAAAAAATCTTTAATGTGTTAATTTATTTTAATTTTCAAAAATTGACCGAATTTACGTTGTTACCAATTTAGTTTATTCAAATAAAATCTAAATGAGCCCTAACTCTTGAGTGTTTTTGTTTTATATAAAAAAAAAATGCTTTAGCAATCCTATTTTAAAACAGGGTCTTTTATTAATTTTTATTTAAAGGAAAAAAAAAAACAACTTTCTATGTGATAAACCAAATCTTAAGATATAACCAATTCTAACAATCTCTAAACTAATATATACGACTATCTATCAAAATAAATTAATTACATATGATACACTGGTATAAGAACTAACACTAAAACCCCTATACTAACTTATTCATATATTATATTTTATGTGTTATATACAACGATCTATCGAAATAAAATAATTCCATGTAATACACCTATATAAGAAATAATACTAAACTCTTAAATTAACATATACTTATATTATATATTATGTTAACTATTAAAGTATAATTAATATAATAATATATATATGTAATGAGAACTAATCTCAACAATCCCTTATCTAATATGCATATGTTTACTTATTAAATAAACATTTACTTAAATTAATATAATGTACCTAATATGTATATTACAAAGAAAACTAATACTAAAGAAATACCTTATACTAATATACACACATATATATACACAATGTTAAACTATTAACATCTTAATAAAATAATAATATAATATAATAAATCAGAAAAAATTTGGACAGAAACCTGATTGCGTGTGGCCACTATTTGTCGCGTTCAATGAGGAGCTACTGTAGGCTGTTCGGCGNAATATAATTAATATAATAATATATATATGTAATACGAATTAATCTCAACAATCCCTTATCTAATATGCATATGTCTACTTATTAAATAAACATTTACTTAAATTAATATAATGTACCTAATATATATATTACAAAGAAAACTAATGCTAAAGAAATATCTTATACTAATGTATACACACACACACACACACACACATATATATATATATATATATATATACACCATGTTAAACTATTAAAATCCTAAAAATAATAATATAATACAATATATCAGAAAAATTTGGACAGAAACCTGATTGCGTGTGGCTACTGTTTGTCGCGTTCAATGAGGAGTTGCTGCGGGCTGCTCGGCGACCTCTGGCTGTTGTGGAGTCAGCCGGCTCGTGCAGTTGATTAGTAGAGTAGGCAGTTTGGTGTTGTCAGGCGAGTGTAGCGGTAAGGAGAGTGTACGCTGCACGTGGTGAAGTTTAGCGTGCGCTGTACAGTATAGTCTAGTGAGCGTAAATGTTGCTATTGTTGTCCGCGCTGCTAGTACCGTTACTGCTATATTGATAGGAGTGAACGAAGGGGGATGGGCGTCTTCAGCAGCAAAGCAATCGGTCTTTAGAGGATGCAGTGCTCGGCCTACTCTAATCGTGTTGCGATAGTAAGCAGCATTCGATGCTTGGCGAGAACTGTCCTAGGTACTGCTACTGTTACGTATTAGATGTATGAGAAGTGCTGACAAAGAGAATTTCGCTGACAGTAGAGCGGTGCTGCTGTAGGAGTATTCGATTGTTGTTGTCGTGCGTTGGTGTCAGGGACTATGACGAGAATATGGGTCAGTCATGCATATGGGGGTCGACAGGAGTTAGTAGCTATCAGTGTTGATGGTGATCATAGTTTTTCTTGAGTCACGTCCGTAATGGAGTTAAGCGTGAGACTAAAAGAATTGTGGAACAGCAGCGATTGTGGGTTAGAGTGATCGGGTGATTTGGGACAAGCCATAGTGGATGAGAGAAAGGGTTGTTGTGTTGGCTGTTTTTGTTTTAGTTAATGACTGGATTCTTGTCGTCAAGATGGAGTTTGGCTCTACTTTTTTTCCTGCATATATGTGTGTGTTTATAAAGTCTAAATCCTATGATTCCAAATCATATCTAATTAATTTATTAAACTAGATCCAAATTAATTCAAATCCGATTTAATAAAATCAAACTAGATTCAAATGATCTTAATTAGATATGAATCTCGTTTATTCATCTCGCTTTTGTAAAGATAGAAAAATAAAGATATAGGTGCCTGTTTAGACTTGAACCCAAGACCTCAAGTTAAATCTAATCCAAATACTCTAATACTTATTTATTAGGCCGTTGGCTTGTGCTTTGATATTTAGTACAATTAAATTATACTTAAACTACCCAATTCCTAAAAATAAAATCTTTTAACTAAGTTAAAACTAAAATTATTTATTCCTAATATAAGTTACTTCCTAAAAATCTATACAACTCTTTATAATAATTTTTTCTTTTCTTATTTTTTGGTATTTTCATCATTTGTTAATTTTTTATTATTTTTATTTTTTATCTTTTATTAATTTTTTTTCTTTTTGTTATTTTTTATTTTTGAATTAGGACCCTTTTTGTAAAAATTAAGACTATAGAAGGGCAAAAATTAGGTGTCTACAGATAACTAATCAATACGTACTCTTTTATCTACATCCTCTAACAGCATTACCAATGCATCTCTGCCATGTGTATAGGACCACATGTAGAATTTGCTACACTAATAATTATTTTTCTTAAATATTCATTTTACCCTCTTATATTGTTGTACGCTACGTCTTTGGGACAATACCCTTTTTGTCCTTACCCTTTTAGGTAAGTTGTCCTAACTTTTCAGGTATAAATACCCCATGTACTTATAGTCACAAGGTAGAGATTATCATTAATACATTGAATATTTTTCCTGATAGGAATCAAGTTACTAAGCCTTTAACCCTGTATACTAAGCCGAACAATTGCCCATCTCTTGGAGATTATATGCTGAATTGAGGAATGCCAAGACATCTACCAAATTTTATGCTCTTACTCACTCATGTCCAAAACCGACCACTTGCTCGACATCACCCTTGCCGAGAGGCCGAGAGAGAGACTTTGGACTAATCTTTAGTTATCCCTACTTAGATAAGTAATTTGATCGTACTCTTTTGTCAACATCCTCTAACGACATTACCAATGCATCTCTACCACGTATACAGGACCACGTAAAGAATCTGCTACACTAATCATTGCTTTTCTTAAATATTCATTTTTACCCTTTCCCATTCTTGTACATTACTTCTTTAGGGCAATCCCCTTTTTGTCTTTTTCCTTTTAGACAAGTTGCCTTAAATTCTTATGTATAAATTACCCTTATACTTGTACTTAGAACAAGCTAATCAACAATACACTAAATATTCTTCCTCTCATAAACACTATTATCCTAACTCTTAAGTAAGGTTAGGTGGTGAGTAATCTCACTAGACTAATTCATACATCATATCAAGTTGTGCATGAGTCCTCAAAAGTTCCATTGATGTGTCATATCCTTGGACTTGTTTATGGGTTTTGCTTACTCTTCATTCACTTTATTGTTCTTTTGTACATTCTTCATCACCCTCTTTAAGCTTTTAGTAAGCTTGGACCCATTCAATAACCTGCCTTGTCTATTCTTAGTCATGGGTTGCATCATCTTGATATTAAAGCAGAGGTGATAGAATTTAGGCTACTAAGCCTTTGACCCATAGCCGAGCCCAATGATTGGAAGGCCTAATAAGGCGGATTCTTTTGCTCCAATTGACTTCTTCCAATGTTGAGTATATCTTAACCTACCTATTCTTTATGCTAAGACAAATAATTGCCTATTTCTCATAGATAGTGTGTCGAAAAGTGGATGATTGAGACAACAACCAACCTTTATTCTCACTCATGTTTGGCCAATTACTTACTTGGCATCACCTTTGCTGAGTTGCCGAGAGAGAGAGTCTGAACTAACTAAGCCACCCTTGCTCGAATAAGCAAGCTGATCGTACTTTTTGTTCGCATCTTCCAACAGCATCACCAATACAGCATTGCCACGTGTACAGAATCATGTGTAAAATCCATTAGACCAATTATTGTTTTTCTTGACTATTTATTTTTTCCCTTTTGTATCTTGTACATTACTTCCTTAAGAAATGCCCTTTTTGTCTTTTCCCTTTTGGGTAAGTTGCCTTAACTTATGGGTATAAATACCCTTGTAATTGTAGTTACAACAAATTAATTATTATTAATATACTTGAGTCTTTTCCTTCCCTATGTAAACACTGCCTGTTTACTCTTAGCATCACTCTTATCTTAACCCTTGAATAAGGCTAGGTGGTGAGTAACCTCACTGGATCATCTTCTGTGTCATATCGAGTTATACCGTGAGTTCTTGAATGTTCTATTGGTGCATCATATCCATTGGAGCTGTTTATAGGTTTTTACTTACTCTTTATTCACATTTTTCCTTTCGCACATTCACCATCACTTCCCTTTCAAGCTTTTTGCAAGCTTAGACCCATTTAGTGACCGGCTTTGTCTCTTCTTAGTCACAGTTCGCAACATCTTAGTCTAAGAGCAAAGGTATTATTTAAGTTGTAGCTACTTTTTGAAGTTCTATTTATACTCTATTTTACATGTGTGAAACAGAGCTAATTATTGTGTTCATCTTAATTGTTGTTTGCCAGCTATTGATTTTCTAGTTTACAGAAGCGTTTAAGCTTTGAATCAGTAAAGAAAATGACTAACCCGAGTGTAAACGTTAGTGTTGGAGATGACAACAATGGAGTTGTCCACTACAGATGATAGTCTTAGGGAACTCCTAAAAGCATTGACAAGAGACTTAATGAGGTGGCTAACCTCTTGGTAGATTTGACCTAAGCTATTCATGCATTGGCTTACCGACTTATTGAGGTTGCATAAAACACCCCAAAAGCTACTCAACTTGTTAAAGGTCAAAACCAAGCTCAACCAGTTCGAGGTGGAGGAGTAAGCAGACGAATGAGGGGAAGGATAGACTTAAGGGAACTGGATGAAGAGTATTTTGAAGAAGAGTGAGCTAAAGTCCCTAAAGCTTCTAACCATGTGAAGCTTCAGATTTTGAGCTTCAATAGATTTAGGAATGCTGATGAGTATTTAGAATGGGAAAAGAAAGTGGAGCGTGTTTTCAACTTTGTCAATATGAGGATTATGAGAAGGTGAGAACTACTGCTATTGAATTCTCTGGATATGCTACCATGTGGTTAAAGTATTTCTAAGCTATGAAGAGGCAAAAGGGCTATTGAGAGATTAATACTTTGCTTGAAATGAAGAGGATACTCAAAAACAAGTTCGTACAAGAAACTTATCTATAAGAAACTTTTACTCGGCTTCAAGAGCTGAGATAAGGAGGCCAAATAGATGACGAAAATGTCCAGGAATTCCAAATGCTCATGATCTGATGTGAAGTAGAGGAGCCTCCTAGCGCAAACAATCTCTAAGTTCATCATAGAATTGAGAGGTGATATTCAAGACATCGTAAAACTCTAATGATTCACAACAATGGATGAAGCCATCCAAATAGTCCAATGAGTGGAGAGATAGAGAAGAAGCTAAGTACCTTCCAAAATGCTGATTAGCCAACCCGAATAGGAATGTCATCAAGCTCAGTTAAGTACCGAGTCAACCCGAAAGGTGGATCTTTGAGCCGACCAGAAAGGTTGACCCAAACTTATGAGAAGGGTAAGGGTCTGGTAAGAAGATGAGCTAGATCAAGTGCTTTAAGTGCCAAGAGATTAGACATATGGCCATTTAGTACTCAAATTGAAGAACTATGGTGATCAAGGGAGACGTCACGAAGCTAGAGGAAGAGAGTACAAATGAGGAACCTAAGGAGGAGGAGATCCCTACTGAGAAAGAAAATCCCGAAGAAGAACTAATTGATGAGGATGTGTTTGTTGAGGACTTGGACCAGCTGATCATGGTTGTTCGGCACATAATAAACATGGAACCCTCATAAGAAGAGGAGTAAAGAGAGAATTTGTTTCATACCACCTATAAGGTAAATGATCAGGTGTGTACTCTCATTGTGGATAGTAGAAGTTGCACCAATATGGCATCAACCAATCTTATTTCAAAATTGAAGTTGCTGACTGTTGCATATCCAAAGCCGTACAAGTTGCACTGGTTGAGTGAGAAAGGGGCACTATATGTCACTCTGCAAATACTACTGCTGATCACTATAGGGAATTACTCTGACCAGATTCTCTATGATGTACTACCCATGTGTACTTCCCACGTGTTGTAAGGTAAACCGTGGCTATTTGATAGAAGAGTTATCCATGATGGCTATAAGAATACATACATGTTGAAAAAGGATAGCCAGAAGATTACACTAAATTCGATGTCACTGAGAGAAGTTAATAAGTTACAGACAAAACTTACTCGCAGATCAAAGAAGACTCTAATAATAAGTAGACTAGGATATCGTTAAAGTACACTATGAGATTATTTGGCAATCTTAAGAAGTTTTTCTTTTGCTAGGAAGAAGTAGTATTCTTGGGTTATGTGGTTAGTGGAGGAGGCTTACGAGTGGATGATGAGAAGATCCAAGCTATTGTTAAGTGGCTAACTCCTACAAACTGTACCAACGTGAGTAGTTTCCATAGACTAGCTTCATTTTACAAAAGATTCATTAGGAATTTCAATACCCTCGTTGCACCACTTACTAAACTTGTTGATAGTCAATTTTCACTCATCTGACACTTGGCCTTTCATTTGCCAAGATGCCATGTAACCAATTCTCTCAGCATTCGCATTAGAAAGATCACACACGGCATTTATGCCAAGTATAAGAAGTGCTCTTGGTTGGAATTTAAGTCTATGGTATGAATAGTTATTATAAACACGGTTATATTACATGACTACCTACCACCCCTACATATTAAGGGAGATGTGAAGTCAAGAAAATTCCACGTGTCTTAACGGTTATCCCGACAACTACCTTGGATACTACGACCATCCATAAATACTGGAAAGAAACTCTGTAAGGGTTTTGATACTTATTATTCACATACTTGCTACACTAAGTTACCTTACAGACTTAGGCATTAGAGTAGCTACATCGGACTGGCCCTAGTACCAAGTATTTCACTTTCCTTTGCAGGATTTTTCCTTATCCCAAAATTCACTAACAACATTTGGCACCGTCTGTTTTTCTCTAAACACGACCACATAGTTAGAACTAGGATGACCAGAAGTGCAGGTGCTGGTACTTCCACCAACTAACTTGATGGGAGGAGTCGGCATGTTGAGGAATAACGATTGGCTTGACTCGAGCAACTTTGTCTTAATTTAGCCAAAGAAAGTTCCAAGCTAAATAAAAAACATGAACAAATCCTTAACCTTCTTCATAAAAGTTTTCACTCGAATTAGGACAAAGAGCATGGAGATCGTGATGCCAATAGTGCCAACGATTCCATTTATTCACCTAAATTGCCAAAAGAGCAAGCTGAGGTTCTAGCAAGACCTTCAGTTCTTGCTTTCAAGAAGATTGATAAGAGAAAGCAACCATAGCACGTGCATCATGTGAAACCCTCGCATGTCAACACCTCTGTTGTCACAACTGAATAATTCCAAATCAAGAAAAGTCCTTTCATCCTAGAGATTTTAGAAGAAGTAATACCTCAACATTTTAAGCTGCCCCAATTCGAAACATATGATGGGATGAAGGATACCAAAGATTACTTGGAGTACTACCATACATTGGCTAAATTGCATGGTTTAACAAAAGTAGTGGCCTATCAAGCCTTTCCCTCAACCTTAAGGAATGCAGCTAGCACATGGTTCAAACACCAGAAACCAAATACCATTTTAGGTTTCGATGAACTAGTAGAGGTGTTCCTTCAACACTTTCTTACTAGCAAACTTCCTGTTAAGGACTCTTCAATCCTTAACACTATCAAACAAAAGTCTAATGAGTTAATCAGGGACTATTTGGCTAGATTTATAGCCGAGATGGTCTAAATCCCAAAACTAGATATGAGTGTAGCCCTCAACTCATGGAGACCTTTTTAAGTCTTTCATAAAGAATAAGCCAAAAACTTTTGCTGAGTTTATGGCTAAAGCCATAACATAAAGGCATGATGGGAGTTTGATCAAAGTAGAGGAGAAGGAAAGAATAACAAACAGAAAAATGCAAAGGACAGACTTAGTACGAACAATGACAACAGTTTAGATGCCGAGAGGAAGAGATGAAGGATCCCGACATTCTTATCCTATACACCTATCAATTGTCCAATCTTGAACATTTTAATGGAGGTACATGAGGAGAGAGGTGTCCTCTAGTAGCCAAAAAGAATGCGATGGAATCCCTTAAGAAGAAATTTGAATAAGTACTGTGATTTCCATCGTGATAAGGGTCATAATGCAGATGAGTGCGTTCAACTCAAGGATGCAATTGAAGATGCAATACAAGTAGGCACCTACGAAAATTTTTAGTACATGATGCCGAAAGAATTGAAAGATTGTCTCAGAGGAAAAGAGAGGAAAAAGAAGATGACACTCGGCCAACAACGGCCATAAGAGATGTAAGGGGTGTTAATCCCACTAGAGCACCCAACGGAGTAATATATGCCTTCAATAACCAACCCGTCTAAGTAGCTAGAGTTATCTCTTTGCCGATACAAATCGGGGATGACGAGCATGTTATAGAGGACAAAGTGAATTTTCTTTTCGTCAAATGTTGATCCCCTTACAACATGATAATGGGACAGCCATGCCAACATTTATTCAGCATTGTCCCATCAACGGCACATCTAAAGGCCAAGTTTTCCACTTCCATGGGGGTCAGTATGTATAGAGGGGATCAGCGATTGGAACGGTCCTTATATATAAGGGCCTTGAAGCGAGAGAAAGTATTTCAAGTTGAAACCTGTTTAAAAGACAAGTCAGTTGGCATAGAGAATGCTAAGAATGATACAAAGGAAATTCCTTTAGGAAATGATCTTGAAAAGATGACAAGGATAGGAAAACCTATGTTAATAGATGTCCGGTAAAGTCTGATTGACTTCTTACAAGCCAATGCTGACCTATTTGCATGGTTACCTTCGGACATGCCTAGTATTTCGAGAGACGTTATGGTATACAAGCTCTAGATTGACCCGAATGTAAAAGTGGTCCAACAGAAAAAGAGACATTTTGCACCAGAGAGACAAGCATCAATAGAAGAAGAGGTCCAAAAATTATTGAAGGTAGGATTCATCCAGGAAGAGCCTTATCCGACTTGGCTAGCAAATTATGTGTTAGTTAAGAAGTCTAACGGCAAGTGGCGAATGTACATAGACTTCACTGATCTCTACAAGGCCTGTCCCAAGCATTGTTTCCTACTGCCAAAAATCGATCAGATGGTAGATGCAACTGCAGGACATGCGTTGCTTTCTTTTATGGAAGCTTTATCTGGTTACAATCAAATCAAGATAGATAAGGTAGATGAAGTCCATACATCTTTCATTACTAATTTTGGAATGTATTATTATACAGTGATGCCCTTTGAGCTAAAGAATGCTGGTGCCACATACTAGAGATTAATAACGAAGATGTTCAAATCTCAGATCCATAGGAATGTGGAAGTACATGTGGATGACATGATTGTGAAGAGCATGAAGGAAGATTAGCATCTTACTAATCTAGAGGAAATGTTTTCCACATTAAGGAGTTACAGCATGAAACTCAACCCACAGAAGTGCGTCTTTAGCACAACATCAGGGAAATTCTTCAGGTATATAGTCACACGATGCAGCATTAAGGCCAATTTGAGAAAGATTGAAGCCATAAGGAATATGAAATCACCTCACACGGTTAAGGAGGTGTAGGAACTCATTGGACGAATTGTCGCCCTTAATAGATTTGTATTGAGAAGTACATGTACAGAATTCTTTAAAATTTTGAATAATCCCAAGGAATTCAATTGGATCGATGATTACGAAAGAGCTTTCAACGAGCTCAAGGAATTTCTTGCATCACCCCTGATACTCTCGACACCCATTCTAAGAGAAAATTTATCTTGTATCTACCAGTTAATTGCCAAGCACTTTCCTCTGTACTTGTCTAAATTGACAGCAAAGAGTATCGACCCGTTTATCATATGAGTCATTATCTGTACAGACTAGAGCTTCGGTACACAAAGATTGAAAAATTTGTATTAGCAATGGTTCTCTCGATGAAAAAGTTGAAGCCATATTTTGAAGCTCACCAGATTATTATCCTCATTAATCAACCACTGCAACAAGCATTGCAGCGGCTTAACTCCATAGGGAGGATGATGAAATATGCCTTAGAGCTCAATGCCCATAGTGTACAATATAAACCCAAAACTATACTAAAAGCCTAAGTACTAATAGATTTTGTAGCTAAGTTCATGAGGGAGGAAGATTTTGTGGAGATCACCGAGAAACTTATCTGGTTTCTTTATGTCGATGGTTCCTAGACACGAGAAAGAAGTGGTGTAAGCCTAGTCCTTCAAGGCCCCCATAATGTCAAAGTCCATTACGCTCTGAAATTTGGATTCCCAACCAGTAATAATGAAGCAGAGTATGAAGCTCTAATCGCTGGATTGAAACAAGTAAAAGAATTGGTGTTGAGAAACTCGAAGTGTTCTTTGATTCCCAATTAGTGGTAAATCAAGTCACTAGAAGTTATGTAGCAAGAGAAGAAGAGATGAGCAAGTACCTATTGGTAGTACAAATGCTTATAGAAGAATTCCTATCATTCTCCATTCACAAAATTTCGAGAAGCAAGAATATCGCTACTGACAAGCTGTTAAAGTTAGCCAGTATGGCATTCTTCGAGTTGAATAAGAAACTTTTCGTAGAGTTTCTTCCATAGAAAAGTTTATCCAATCTCTCGCAAAGTTGTGAGTTAGCTCATTGCTTAAGAGAAGAATCGTGGATGGATTCACTAGTGAATTATTTAAAAGATGGTACTATCCTTAATGACAAGAAGGAAGCGAAAAGATTGGCTTACCAAGTTGCGAAGTATACATTGATTAATGGTCAGCTATATAAGCACGGCATATCTCAACCTTACCTTCGATGCATTTTCTCGAGGGATGCCCAAATGGTGTTATCTGAACTACATGGTGGCATATGTAGTAATCATGTAAAGGTGCAAACACTGTACATTCGAGCACTGTGTCTTAGCTATTATTAGTTAACTATGAGAAAAGATGCAAAGGACATTGTCTGGTAGTGTCCTCAATGTTAGAAGCACGAGTCATCGAGTAATATACCTACAATTGAGCTATGTAGCTTAACTAGCCCTTAGCCTTTCACCCAATGGGGGATAGATATTCTCGAACCCTTTCCAAAGTCTACCGCCCAGCAATAATTCATCATTATCGCTATAGACTACTTTACCAAATAGGCTCTAGTCGAAGCTGTAGCAAAGATCACCAAGCAAAAAGTGGAAGCTTTCATCTTTAACTTCATCATATCAAGATTTGGAGTTCCCTACATGATAGTTACAAATAACGGCTTGCAATTTGACAACAATAAGTTTCAAACATTTTGTGAGGGGTATGGCATTCGGCTCAACTATACATCTATAGTACACCCTCAGACAAATGGATAAGTTGAAGCCATAAACAAGATCATACTGTACAGCTTGAAAAGGAAAGTGGATCAAGTCAGGGGGAAGCTGGTCGATGAATTACCAAACATCCTATAAGGATACAGAACTACTCATAGAACCGCAATGGGAGAGACACCATTTAAGTTAACCTACAGCACTGAAGCCATGTTATCGATTGAGCTAGACTTACCTAATCTACGAATTCATAATTTTGATGTTATGTTCAATCAAGTCGGATTGATAGTAAATCTGGATACTATTGAGGAAATTTGAGACATTGTAAGAGCTAGGGTCACGGCATACCAACATAGGGTAGCAAGATACTACAATTAGAAAGTGAAGCATAAGGTTTTCCAACTTGGAGATCTGGTTTGTTGTAAGATGGAAGCTATTGGTGCATGAGCAACTTAAGGAAAGCTTGACGGGAACTAGGAAGATCGTATCAAGATCCGGGAAGTTGTTGGCAAAGAGGCCTATCGACTAGAAAGTTTGGATGGATCCATCATCCCTCGAGCTTAGAATGCCGAGAATTTGAACTTTTATTTCAATTGATGCGGGATGATTTTTGCCGTCTCTTATTTGGTAGTAGCCAACATGTTTGTAAGATTGGTACTTATTTATGAAAATTATATATTTGAAGTCTTATTGTGTTTTGGTTACAATTGCTGAATTAACGAGTTTCACGCTGCATGGCAAACTAACTGATCTAAGTTCTAGCTAAATGCGGTTAATAACCTATACAAATTAACCTTACGACTGAGTAATGCGGCTAGTTCACACCTCAAATGGTTAACAGACACTATAAAATGATGGGCATGTGAAATAAAACATGCCAAAGAAAAATAGCATGTGAAATGAAACATGCTGAGAAACAAATAGCGTGTGAAATAAAACATGCCGAAAGATAATTGGGTGTATGAAATAAAACATACTAAGAAACAAATGGCATATGAAATAAAACATGTCAAGAGATAGTCGGGCGTATGAAATAAAACATGCTAAGAAATAAATAGTGTGTAAAATAAAACATACCGACGAATGAGAGCGTAAAGCAACATACATATACCATACAAATTGAGAGAGTATAGTACGTAAAATTAATTGTCACAAGAACTCGGCATTGCCTTGACTATATTCCAATTAATAATTATACGAGAATGTAGTGTACCAATACAATAAGTCCTATGGCCTATCTTTAGATTCAAAAGAAGTGATTTTTAAATCATTAGCTGGGGCTTCCTTAGCAATTGGTTTCTCGGAGTAGGCAACCTCTTCAACCGGAGCTTCATTGCCACTTTGGTTCATACTCTCAGTACCTATCTCATTGCCTTCATCTTCATCAATACTACTAACTTTGTCGTCGACATAAGCAAAGTTGAGATACGACAGATCATAATCGAGATGAAGCTTTAAAACCTCTTCTCTTGCTGCTTAAAACCCTTCTAACAACTTTTTATGTAGAAGTCTCCCGTATTGCTGACTAGAAGTGACTATATCGAGAGCCTCTTCAATAAATGGTCCCCGCCTCATAATCTCCTGCAACTCAACCATACGACTCTGTAAGTTCGAGTTATTGGTCTATAACTCCTTTATCTGCATTCTAAGCTTATCTTCATCATCACTCATCATGCAAATAGTTAAACCTAAGCCCCAACACTCTTTCTTTTTCTTCTACAACTCCTCCTTCAAGCTTTCAAACTTTTTATACTATTCTTCCATCTTGGCCTTTAGGTTAGAAATTTCATTAGTAGCGAGGTCACGTGCTAATTTCTCAGCAGTAAGTTTCTCCTTAAGCTTTCTCGCCTCCATTTCAGCCTTAATCCTTACATTCTTAGTAGTAGCAGTTTAGGCCTTTGATGCATTGTATGCATCCTCAACTTTCTACAGCAAATTCATTTATTACAATAAAAAATGGTTTGGCATTATATAGATACAACTGAAGATATTATCTTCTTTGCCTCTCTATTAGCCTTGTCCAAAGTTGTCAAAATGTGGCTACTCATTTGGAAAAGGAAATGTATTAGTTACCCTAACAAATTTGATAATCAAAAGCAATGGATATAGATACTCACATCATACAATTTGGTTGCAATATGGGCCTTATTGCAACCGCCGACCCTATTGATATCGTTCTTAGTGATATCTTTGTCTTTTGGAAGAATGATACCTTATATTAGAGCTAAAGATTTTGTCTTGTCTCTTAGGGTCGAGTCGGTGTCCAAAATTTAATGGCTTCAGCAAAGGATGAAGTACTCGCCAACATCTTTGTTGGGGATGAATTCGACACTATTGATGCCAAGAGCTTTAGAACGCATTGCTTCCTTTGCCCTTTTGTCTAAGCCCTTAGACTTCTTGATAGGTGGTTAGCTAGCAAGTTCCTTCCCTGGTCCTTTGTCACCACTCGGAGCTGCCGCAATCACCAGCGATGTGTCATAAATGGAGGATATTGTAGTCGTGGCAAACACCGTATACTGTACGAAGAACCCCTAATTGGTTACTCTTCCAATCATAAACTCTTCACATAATATACAAGGCTCTACAACTACCAGTCTCCCTAGAACATACAGATCCATATGATATCATCACACAAACATATTTATATAAAATTTAAACCATAAAGTTTACAATATACAATAATTTAGTATATCTAAGTCTATATTATTGATAAAACAAAAGTACATAAGTGAAAGTCTACATAATTTGTTCTCTCAACACGCTGGATGACTTGCTCTTACCTAAGTCCCCAAGCTAACCTGTGGCATCCCCTGGCTAGCCTCAACGAATAAGCTATCCTGCAGCAAAAGTCTAAGGGGGTGTAAGCCTAAGCTTAGTGAGCAAAACCCTCAGCCACACCATAAGCAAGTTATAAATACATTATATTCACACATATGAATGAATGATCAAATAGAATGCCAAACAATACGTATAGTTAACTAGTCCATATATGTAACTCAGATTTAACACCTTCTAAAGTCAAGGTTGGAGTATATATGGCACCAATCAAATCTGGGTATTATACTAGAACTTACATTACTACAGAACTCCACGTTCTGTACTTAAATCAAACAAGTCTTTTATTTTCATAAAAATCAAGTTCTAGTATAATCATAAATGAGCCCTTGCAGTCTACACTCACCCCTAAACGGAGGCCTCTAGACTCGACCCTTAGCCAGGCGGTTGGTACCTCCAACGCCTAGTATTCCTGTTGGCCAAGGGAAGGTTATTTTGTATGAGTGCACCGTACAGAACCAATAAATTTATAATAACAACCCCCGAATGGCCTCTCTTTACCTCCGCGTAATATGACGACCGAAATTATGTCTATGCAATGCATGTTGTTACATGTACCAGTTTCTTCTTATGAGTTGAGTATAATTAAGTCTAATTATGATGTAACCATTCAATAGTACACACAATTAATTTCTATACTACCATGCAACAAACAAAATATTATTTGTACTTAAGGTAAATTCACAACTCAGCAAGTAATAACATACATAAGCATTTCCCGACCCCACACAACAATCAATTAACAATAACATTTAAGTCTACTATCTACAATCACATATCATCATGGAATCATAGGATAAATACTTACTTGGCCATGACGACTCGCTCTAGATGTAGTAATCAATTAGGAGATCCTCGCCCACTTCAGGATCGGGATCACCTGATCATCACAATATAATAACGTTAGTAAGTAATTGAATTAACTAGTAATTCTTGGTATCTATTTACCTAATTCTCCTTAGATTACTATCAATTTTTATCCGATTAAACTTTATCACTAACGGTATGTAACTTTTTTGTTCTATTTTTTATATTTATGAATTTATAGTCGTTTTTCATCATTTTCGAATGCATGTTCACACGGTGATGTTCGTTTTGGACGTTAAAACTCGTATTTTACGATATGGACTAAATTTATGGAAATTTTAACTATTAAAGCTTAATTATTCTTATTGCTTATATTTATATCCTTTGTTTGTACTCAATGATTTAATTAGTCCTTAGATTCTTACACTTAGAGAATTTTACCTTAATATTACTAATTCATGTGCTTAATTAAGTTTAATCCAATTTAGAAAGTGTATTAGGGTTTACTAATTCATGTACCTAATTCTTATGTACTCTTCTTATTTCTTATTTTATAAACTTATGCTTATATCATCAATTGCTTATGTACATCATCATGTGATTACATCATTGCTTACATCATCCTTTGCTTACATAAGCTTTACCTCATGCCTAAGTGTCTTATGTACACTTATACATATGTTAAGTGTATACTTATAACTTTACTCTACTTGTATGTATACTAGTATACTCATACATATACTTATACTTATACCATATTTATACTTGTACATATACCCATATATACATATGGTCACATACGTATTTTTATACAAATTTCGTATGCCTAAAATTTCTTTTAAGAAAGCTTCTCAAATTTCATTCTTTTTGTATTTTAAGGGTGTATTTAACATGGTATAGGTATATATACTTAGTATATGTCTTAGTTTAGGTTATGTACATAATGAATACTTATGTACAAAGGTCTTTATACTTGTATTTCTCTAGTATACCATTATGTACACATACTTAAAGACATATACACATGCATTTTCTTCCACTTTATAAAGATTCCTATTTTTCTACACATAAAGATTGAAGCTCTAAGCCTTCATCAACTTCGATGTACACAACACATAAACTACTCAAACTAACCTACCTCTTCATTTAACTAGTAAATAATATGAAGTAATACATAATAACATAATAACATACCTTAGTTTGCTCTTGAAATATGGATGTAAAGTTAGAAAATTAGGAAAAGTGAAAGGGAAAGGGAGGTAACGGTTATGGAGGTGGGATAACGGACTTGATTTTATTTTGCTTTGTGTTTGAAAAGAAGAAGAAAGTGGGGTCTAGAAGGGGAAAAGGAGTGGATAGCAAAAGAGGAAAGAAAAAGGAAGAAAAGTCTAAAAGAAAAGAAAAGAAAAGAAATCATTAGAAGGAAGAGATATTTCTAAAGTGCAAGTGACATTTTGTTGACTTTTCCACATGTTGACTTGGTCAACTTTCCAAAAGTACATCCCCTTTAGTGTACATAATGAAGTAACTAGGGAAAATTAGGAGAAAGATTAAGGAAATGAAAGGAAATAAGAAGTTTAGTAAATTGATTAGTAAAAATAGATAATGAGATCTTCCATTAGGTATTTATATCTTATATACATCATTTGGTAAATTACTTAGTATAATTAAGATAATGAGTACCATTCAAGGTTTTAATATTCACTACATGTAACCTAAGAATCAGCTAAACCTTTTACTCTATGTAATACTAACCTAATTATATACTTAGATGATGAATCTGATCTTTGATACAATATCTTAATTTCTAAGAGATTACTTTAGTATTATATGTATTTATGAATGATTAAAAGTTACCCTTAATCTTTTACTAATGATTTGGTATAATGCTAAGGTTATATTATCAATTAAGGTTTAAGAATAAATTATGGTGATTTAGTGCTTCTCTATCCTTAAAGTTATAGTTTTAGGGTTTTTATCACTTTCGAATGAAATCTCTAGTATTTACATACATTTAGGGTAGAAAAATTTTATACGCGATTGACTAGTTATTTTAGGGTTTTCACTTTTATTAGCCTTATCAACTCTTAGATTATCTAACATACTTAAGCCTACTTCATAAGCTAGATTGAAAAATTTAAGGGTTTATAGTGATGAGCCTTCTATAGCAATGGCACTTTCATCCTCTTAGTCGGGATGTGTCTCTTGATGCTCAGCATCCCTCGGCTTGACAGAAGTTTGAATAATCACGATCCGAGGCTCTTCAAAACAAACAACCTCGGTTGGCTATGTTTTCTCATTCTCCCTCAGCCTCTCGGCAGGACGAGAGATCTTCTGCGTAGTCATCTACTTCGCTACAGCTTCCTTTGCTAGTTTCTTTATGAAAACAAGTTGAATGGTAGCTACTAAGGTGGTCTCCCGCTTATTAACCTTAGATTTTTTTGCCTTTTCTTACGCTAGTAACTTTACCAGATTCACCTCTTCAGCACCCATATCTGCGACACAAGTAAACTAAGTAATATAAACATGGAAAAAATATGAACTTACATTTTCCATACCAAGTAAGGCTCAAAGTTCACTATTCTCCCCCAAAGTCTTGAGAACGGCTTTCTTCGTGGCTATGGTTAGCACGACAGCAACACATTGGCGTACCTTCTTTTTCAAAAAATATTGGTTCTCCATTTCTATAACACCGTGTAATTCTCTCAGCATCCGAGAAGAACATTCTTTTTCTCCTTCACTCTTGAATATTTTTCGCTGTTGCTACATCATTCAGCATCAAATCTATGTCTTTTGTATATATCAGCTCAGTCCATTGGGTCTAGAAGTCTAAGTCCTCATCAAACACTATTGACACAAACTTATCGTGCCACTTATGAATCTTGGATTCTAACCTGTCCATTGGGTCTAGTGGTTTGAGTCTTCGTTGCCTTGGAATCAAAAAGCACAAATCTACTAGAAACCTTGCAAACTATACCTGAATGGTTATGTGAAATGATACAACACAAATCAAAGAATTTGAGTTGAAGATGAGGAAACGAATGAAAGTTTAAGATGCGATTAGAAAGGGCAATTCTAATTGTGAATATTACTTTATGTAAGGACAATTCATCCTTATAACTGCAAATCTGCTTCTAATAGTAATGATGTGCTAATATGTTAATCCTGCAAATCGTTGACACGCATTTTGTGATAGAAATCTGACGGTTGAAAACTCTTTAACAGTTATTAGGCCTGCCATAAAATAATGACCTAGGCGATAGATGTCATGCCTCCAATTTCTTGGTTTCTCAAATAGGTGGGAGTTTAGAAATGGTAACGTTTCGACTAAGATGTGATCTATCCTACTTGCCATATTGCTCAGCATAAATCTAAAGAATCTCCCCACCCCACTTGGCCTCTGGTGCAATATATATATGTGTAACTCCCTTTGTCGATTACTCGAGCATGAGAGTTGGAGAGAAAATGTTGATAGTCAGCTTTCACTCATCTGACACTCGGTCTTTCGTTTGTCGAGATGTCATGTAACTAACTCTCTCGGCATTTGCACTAGATAGATGACACACAGCATTTATGTTAAGTATAAGAAGCACTCCTAGTTTGAATTCAAGTCTATAGCGTGAACAGTTATCATAAGTACGGTTATATTACACGACTGCCTACTACCCCTACATATTAAGGGAAATGTCAAGTCAAGAAACTTCCACGTATCTTAACGGTTATCCTGACAACTACCTTGGACACTATAACCATCTATAAATACCGAAAAGAAACTCTATATAGGTCATGACACTTATTATTCATATACTTACTATACTAAGTTACCTTACTAACTTAGACATTGGAGTGGCCGCACCGAATTGGCTTCGGTACTAAGTATTTCACTTTCTCTTGCAGGATTTTTCCTCATCCCAAAATTCACTAATAATAGAACTAATAAAGAAGAACATTGACTTCTGATAGGGAGAAAAGGAAGAGAGGAGTTTTACTGAGATAGAGGAAAGGTTGACCTCTACCCTTGTACTAAATCTACCTGACTTCGAGAAAATATTCGAGCTAGAGTGTGACATATTAAGTATTAAGATAGGTGTTGTCTTAATGTAGGAAGGCTGACCAATTACCTACCATAGTGAAAAGCTTAGAGGACCTCAATTAAATTACTCCATGTATGACAAAGAACTCTTAGCACTGATATGAGCACTACAAGTATGGCAGCATTATCTATTACTAAGAGAGTTTGTCATTTACATTGACCATAAGTCTCTAAGGTATCTCTGAAGCCAAACGAAGTTGTCTACGTGGCAGGCGAGATGAGTTGAATTCCTTGAGGGATTCAATTTTGTAATAAAATATATACAAGGAAAGAGCAATGTCGTTGCAGATACTCTTTCAAGAAGACATGTACTTTTGAGTGAACTACAAGCTAGATTGTTTGGGTTTATGAATATCAAGGAGCAGTATTCTAAGGATCTATACTTTGGACCTGTATTTGCGTGATGTGTTGATGGAAGAACAATGGACAATTATCATGTGGAAGATGGCTACTTGTTCCAAGGTGGAAAATTATGCATGCCGACTTGTTCACTAAGGAAGCTGCTGATCAAGGAAGTCCACAGTAGAGGACTATTTGGACATTTTAGGGAGAAAAGGACATATGAGTTACTGAGTGGTTGATTCTTTTAGCTCAGGATGAGGCGAGATGTACATCGAATTATTGCAAGTTGTGCCGTGTGTAAAAGGGCTAAGTACCGAGCTAAAAAAAGGAAAGCAATGCCTTTGTCTATTCTAATGAAACCATGGACTGAGTTGAGCATAGACTTTATTCTTGGATTACCACAAACTACCCAAAGCAAAGATTCTATAATGTTTGTGCTAGATCAGTTCGACAAGATGGTACACTTTATGCCTTGTGCCAAAACTAATGATGCTTCAGCTATTGCTTCTCTTTTCTTGTAGGAGATTGTATGATTACATTTCCCTAAAGGATTCTATAATGTTTGTCAAAGAAGTGTAGTCTCCAATAGAGACCCAAAGTTCTTGAGCCATTTCTAGAGGACCTTATGCTGTTGGATGGAGACTAAACTACTATTTAGTGTTTCCTATCACCTTCAAATTGATTGCCAAATAGAGGTGGTTAATCGCACTTTAGGATCACTACTTTGAGCTACAATAGGCAAGAACTTGGCCGATTGGGACATTTGCTTACCAGTGGTCAAATTCTCTTAGAACTGAACAATGCATGACACCACTAAATAGACCCCCTTTGAGATTGTCTACGGTTTCAATCTTGAGTTGCCCCTCAACTATACCGTTGTACCTGTACGTACGCAAGGGGACCTTAACACTAGAGCTAAAGCACAATCCCTTCAACACATCTATGATAAATTCACTTGACACATCGATCAAACTACTAAAAGAATGCAAGAGAAGGCTAAGGGTAGGACGGCTAAACAATTTCAGTAAGGAGACTTGGTATGGCTGCACCTCAAGAAAGAACAGTTCCTAAGTAAGGGAAAGAACAAGTTCTTTGCAAAAGCTGAGAGACCTTTCAAAATCCTCTAAAAGATTAATGATAACGTCTACAGATTGGAGTTGCTTGAGGACTATGGGGTTTCTAACACCTTCAACATTGCAGACCTTAATCCATATCACCCCAATGGAGAGCTAATCGAAGGCCATTTGGATTTGATCCTAAATCCAAATCAACCCAAAGGGAATGATAAGAATCAGGCTATTGGGCTTTTAACCTGCAACAAAGCCCAAGGACTGGAAGGCTTAATAAGGGGGATTCTTTTGCTCCAATTGACTCCTTCCACAACTGAGTATATCCCAATCGACCCATTCTTCATACCAAGCTAAATGACTGCCTATTTCTCATAGATAGTGTGCCAAGAAGCAAACAGCCGTAGCAACAGCCAATTTTCATTCTTACTCATGCCTAGCCAATCATTCACTTGATGTCACCTTTACCGAGCTGTAAAGAGAGAGAGTCTAAACTAACTAAGCCACCTTTACTCGGATAAGTAAGCTAACCATACATTTTGTCCGCATCTTCCAACAGCATCACTAATACAGCATCGCTATGTATATAAAATCACGTATAAAATCTATTAGACTAATGATTGTTTTTCTTAAATATTCATTTTTACCCTTTTTTATCTTGTATATTACTTCCTTAAGAAATGCCCTTTTTGTCCTTTTCCTTTTAGGTAAGTTGCCCTAACATATAAATACCCTTATAATTGTAGCTACAATAGATTTATTATCACTAATACACTCAAGTCTTTTCCTCCGCTACGTAAACACTACCTATTTACTCTTAGCATCACTCATATCTTAACCCTTGAGCAAGGTTAGGTGGTGAGTAACCTCACTGGATCATCTTGCGCATTATATTGAATTGTGCCGTGAGTCTTCGAAAGTTCCATTGGTGTGTTATATCCATTAGAGCTGTTCATGGGTTTTTGCTTACTCTTTATTTGCATTTGTCCTTTTACACATTCACCATGACTTCCCTTTAAAGCTTTCTATAAGCTTAAACCCATTCAATGACCGGTCTTATCTGTTCTTGGTTACGGTTTACAACAGGAGGTCTCATTTAGGTAGTAGTAGTTGTTTCAAAGTTATGTCCTTATTCTGTCTTATACATGTAGAAGCAAGTTTTCTATATTAATTTAGTTGCTATGTTTATTAGTTGTTGAGCTTTTAGTTTGGAGGAAGTGTATAGTGTGATTTCAAGAGATAGTGTCAATAGTAGCACCAAATCGAGGAGTTAGGATTTTAATCTGTTGGAGCAAATGATAGACTCGAATGTTAATGCTGGAGTTAGGGATGACAAGTGGTGTTGTCCACCATGGCTGACAATCCTAGGGCTATTGCGACCTAATGATGCCGTTGTCATGGTAAGTCACCGTGTATCGTATAAAGGTCTACTATCAACCCCCTTATTGATCGCAAGCCTTTCATACCATATACAAGGCTCCTTTCACTATATGTCATTACCAGGCCCATAGATAAGTAATATAGAGCAATTTAACTAAAATTAACTTCTATGATGTAAATTAACTAAATAAACGTATAGACTAGTAAATTCTACACCAAAAGAATATTATAAACAAATGCAATTTGTAAAGGGAACTGTATTAGAAAATTTAATCTATAATATAAACAAAAATGCAAAAGTAAATTATTATCTACAAAACTATTACAAAATCTCCTCTTCACTCCCTAATTGCTCTAACCCGTCTCCAAATGAGACCCACCTTGGGCATCCCTTGGCTCGGATGAACGAAGAGGTTTTCCTACAATAAAAGAAATCTATTAAGGTGTAAGCTTAAACTTAGTGAGATAAATACCCTCGTTAATACCGCATGGTAGAAATTTATTGGATAAATAATCATATGAATGCATGAACAATTAGTATGCTAAACAACGCATGTAGTGGCCTAAGAACTGCATATAACTCAAAATTACGCCCCCTGTAGTCGAGGTTTAGAGATAATTAACCAACCCAAACCAAAATCCGGGTTCTAGCCCTTAAGTTTTATTTCATTTACACTATTGTTCTTAAGTCAAAACAAAATTATATATATATATATATTACTTTCTTTACCAAATATCAGATCATATTTTCAAAATCTCAAGTCTAGTGATATGGTGGCCTCCGCAATCCATAAACACTTGCTTAGTTTTACTTAAAAGTTCAATCGCATATAACTTTCTCATTTTAAATCTGATTCTTATGATCTTATAGTCAATCTTCATCGTTTTTTAGAGTAATTAAACGTAATGAGGTTAGATTTTCAAGATGAGGCATGCAAATCTATCGATAGGTCAGAACAGTAGCGGTCCTCATGATTTGGAGTGTTTTTGGGCTTTGTTCAGTTAATAGGCATTTTGGTAACTTATGAATTCTTTCAAGCTTGGGCTTAAGATTTCATTCTAGGCTCAAAATACTCCTTAAGGGTATCAACCACTTCTTAGGCTCTTAAGTGGGTTGAAATTGTCAAATGGGCTTGTTTTTTATTCAATTCAAAGATGGTCACTTTCTTGGGCTTAGGGAGTATCTTGTGGGCTTCTTGAGGGTTTTAAAACAACCCTTATTGATGTGTCAAGTTGCTAGTTAGAAACTTAAGGGTGGTTCAACTTGACGTTTGAGGCCCGTTTTGGAAGTTTTAAGCTTAGTTTTGAGTTCTAGGCTTAATATACTTATCAAACTTACCTTAGTTGGTCTTTTTACTTTATTTACTTACTTTTATCATATTCTTAAGTGTCTTTTAGGGATGTTCCAAATCTGGTCGGTTTGAGTATGAGGGCTTCCAACTTGATTTTCCAACTTATTTCATCATTTCCTTAAGTTTAGGTGTTAAATCATGAACTTAAGCTAATTGTATTCAAATCTTAACTTGACTTCTTTTTCATGAAATGATTATTTGGCTCATACTTTACATGAAAATAGAGGATCTCACTTTCATCATATCTCCCATACCTTAGTTCATGTCTTACAAAGTTGGTTTCCCCACAAAACTTCATGTGATGGATTTTTCCTTTACCTAGGTCTAGATTATAATATGTTTAACTCAATGAAAGTGAAAACAACATCCAAATGACCTCTAAATCCTCACGTCTAGCATGCTTCTCTTTCATTCAAGTTCTCATTTTAAGATTTTCTCAACTTAAAATCTTCCATTCCAAGTGTTAAACAAGTATTTCTATAAAACACTAACTTTACATGCTCATATTTCAACTTCTATGTAAGGTTTTCATGAGTTTGCTTCTTAGGGCGGTCTTTGATGTTATACTAACTTATCATCATACTCATATCTTCAAGAAATCATAGTCTCCTAATATGAATACTAACCAACTAATACAATATATACTTACTGGTCCTTAAAGTAAAAAAAAAAATATGGTAGTTATGTATTAAGGCTCCACTTATGCTCTTTGTCTTACTTTCTCCTTCTTGCACCCCTTTTGAAACCTAAGTTGTGGTCCTTTGAAGTGTGGTTGAGGGAGTATTCTAATGATCCTAAAGGGCTTTGAATGTTGGAAAAAGTAAGACAAGAAGAAGTAGAAAGTGCCATAAGTGTATGTGTGCTTGGATTGTGGTGGCAAGTGAAGGATTTTGTGGGGTATGGTTGTTTCTTCTTTTGTCTTGTTTTCAAAGTAAGAGAAAGGGAAGTGAAAATGAAATTGAAAGTGAAAGCAAATGGGAAAAGAGTGGCTAGTTGGGAATGGGGTGGGAAGTGTGTTTAATAAGCTTGATTTTGTTGTCTTGTACCATGTACAAAAGTCAACAATTGCAACTATTGATGATATAAGCATTAAGGGGTAAATAGTGGAGTGTAAGATAAAGTGATTGATGGATAAAGACAAGAGTACAGCCCCCCTTAAAGCCATGTAAGAACCAGCCATATAGTGTCCTTTTGAGCATGGAAATGTCTTGTCTCCTTTATTAAAGTGAAACATGTGAAATCTTGTGATAATTTGTCCATATGTAGTATAAGTGAAGGGGTGATAAGGAAAGTGTCTTATCACTAAATTTTAATAAGTTATCAATTGATAAATGACTCCAACTTTCAATTGATAAGTCATTTAGGGTGATTAGTTGGTCTAGTTATTCAAGTGTAAGGCTTAAGCATGAAGATAAAGAAATTGTCTTATAGGAAATTATTTTAGGATTTACTTCTTGAATTGTTTTGTAAATGATGATTTAATTCTTATAAAATTATGAAATTTTCTAGATTTGAATGAAATTATTCAAATGAAATTATCAATTAGTCACTTAGGGTTGAAGTCCTTAATTGTTTTAGGGTTTAAGTTTTTAGGTGACTTTAGAGTTGCAGTTTTTTTCGAGTTCGGGTTTTATTGATAATAAGCTTTTGAATTGGAAAAGTAAGTTCGTTTCTAATTATAAACTTGAGTTCTTAGTTTAGTTGATCCTTGGGAACGTTTAGGAAGTACTCTTAGTCAAATCATAGGCCCGTTAAAAATAGGGTTTACAAGGGCACTACCAAAAGTACTAATGAGAGACTTGGTGAGGTAGCTAATCTCCTTGTAGATTTAACTTAAGCTATTCATGCACTGGCTTATAAACTTACTGAAGCCACGCATAACACTCCACAAGCTGCCTGACTTGCTAGAGGTTAAATCTTTGATACTAATATGATAAGGAATCAAAGGAAGAAAGAAACGGTAACGGATCTTGAATGAATAGAAACTGGGTATTCAAAAGAAAAATGGGTACGAAAACAAGAAGGTTTTGATTATGAATGTAAATGAATATAACTCACCAAGACACAAACACAATTAGGGAGTTTGAGCTCAAAATTGAGTTCGATACGACTCACAAACACTAAATGTCGCTCGGGGTTTCAAATGAAGATTAGATGTAACACACTAACCGGTTCAAATGAAGGGGTTCACTACAATCTGAGAACAAGATTGATAAGAATTCGGAGACAATTAAAGAGAGTAATCAACACTCGATAATCTAGCAAATGCCAACTCAAGTATAGCCTTGCTCGAAAGAGGAAGGTTTCATTCTTTATATATTCTTCTATATACATCTATCTATATTTGTCTATCTGTATCTATCTATTGTAGTACCAAGTTGTTATTTATAACAAGTCCTAAACCCTAGTGGCAAAACTATAAATAATGTACAAGGCCTTAAACCCTAAAGAATTGGGCCTATAAATGAAATGAAGGAAAACATGTACAAGAATACAAAATTGTGCATTTCATAGAAGTCGGTATGTCCAGGAAGTAGTAGTATCCAAACTAGATGGGGTCGACAATTTGATGTTCGAGTTCAAGAAAGAGTCCCTGAATTCTCCAAAGTAATTGGCTCACAATTGCCGAGTTTTAGATTCAGTCAACAAGAGTCTTTCGGTGCTGTACCAAGTGGTTCTTGGCTCTTAAGTCCTTGGCCTTACAGTTTCTCGTCTTCTTGACAAACAATAGGCTTGTTGCCAAGTGGCTCCTTTTCTTCGCCTCGGCCTTCTATCATTTGCTCAACCTCGTCGAAAGCTATTCGGCCTCGGCCTTGAACTATTTAGCCTTTAGTTAGAATAGGTCGTCATCGGTTTTGGACAGGTCGGCCTTGGCTTAGACGTAATCAAAGGCTGATTCCCATCATTACTATGGATTTGAAAGGAAGTTGTCCTCGATGTTAGGCATTAAGCACAGGCTGAGATGCCGAATAAGCTTCTCTTCCCTTTTCTCTTCACCATAGGTGCTTAGTGTCTTTGGATTTCCTTAACGCTCATGAGGGTCAAGCAATAGCTCTTTCTATCCTTCCGAGCAGTGTAAGTGTTGAGGAAGCTATCATAGATCACTTTTCGGTCATACTCCCAACGTCAGCTAAGAAGTAAATTCACGGCATTCATAGGGACCACATCGAATTTAACCTCATCCTCATACTGTCTTGTCGTGAATGTTATTCTAGCTTTTTTATGCACATGGACCATACCCTTATCATTAAACCATTTTAATCCATAAGGTCGAGGGTACAGGTAGGTCGGCAATTTCATCTTTTCTACCAACTCGGCAAAGACGATGTTAATGCAGCTTCCTCCATCGACTACTAGGGAACAGGTATTCTTACTCACTAGGCATCGCATATGAAACAAATTTTCCCTTTATTCGAGATCTACCCTCAAGTCAGCTTATGTGGCAATAGTTAGGAGTTTATCTAAGTCCTCGGGATAGATATCTTCTTCTATCAACTGGTCATCTAAGCTCCTATCACTCTAACACTCAATTTGAGCCTTGAGCCCCTCACCCTTCAAGACCATGACCTTCTTATTCGGGCATTGGGATGCAATGTGTCCATATCCTAAGCACTTTACTTCTCGAACCTTGTTACTGGGTGCCTTCTCTTTCTCGGCATGGACAGGTCGACTAGACTCTCCTTTCTCTATCTTCTTTTCTTACCTTCTCTCAGCATACCTCTCAGGCTCAAGGCTACCTTGTTAAGGTTAGTTACTCGACCTTTGATGCCTTCTTCTCCTCCACCTCTCTACTCTTAATGCCAAATTAATTAGCTTGTCCAGAGAGTTGAACGACTAGAATTCAACTATGTCGGCAATATCGTCTTAGAGTCTACTCAGGAATCTAGCAATGGTGCCGTCCTGTAGCTTAGCAATCTCACATCTCATCATTAGGGTCTTAAACTCTTGTAAATACTCGTCAACAGTGTTTCGACCTTGTCTCGGGTGTTGGAAAGCATAAAGCATCTCCTACTTAAAATAAGTCGGTACAAAGTGTTGATTCAACAATCACCTCATAAGTCTCCATGTTCTAATCATCTCTTCTCCTATAGCATCTTGCTTAAGAACTAGCTTATCCTACCAAAGACTTGCATATTCAATAAGGGATAATGAAGCCAGCTTCACCTTTTCTTGATCATCGCACTTGTAGCACTCGAATAACTTCTCAACTCGGGGAACCCAATCAAGGAACTCTTCAGGTCGGCTACTTCCATAGAAGGTTAGCAATTTCAACTTAATATTATCAAGTCCTAGGCGAGGTGCTCGGGGTTCATCCTTTACATTCTTAGCAAGTTGGTTTACCTCGGATCAGCCACTTCTATTTGAGTTCCACTTAGCCATATCTCTTCTCGACCTTGGCTCTCTTCTCCAAACTTCTTGATTTTCTTTGAAGTCAACACTCCTTTCATTTCCTCTTCTTAGTACTGGATAGTGTTCTCTTCTTCTCGGCTCGATAGCTCTTCTTGACTATTGCTCATCATGATCAAGTTCATTAGAACCACTTCCACTTATGGGTGTTCTCTCCCTTTTTTCCTCTTGGCCATCTGATCTACGGCCTTTGACTAATCCAGTGAGTTCTTGGATACAGCAAGTAAGATTATGAATATGATATTCTAAGTTGTCAACACATCGCCTCAAGCTTCTGTGAGGACTATCACCAGTATTGTTGATACTATCCTTCAACATTCTTGTTTATATAGTAATTGACTAGAGAATTGAACAAACAACAAAACACAATAATAGTAACCCGGAAACAACCACTACTCGACTTTTGTAGCTACTTACAACTACTACGAACAGTACGCTACACTATAGAACAATGGTTAATAGAAATGTTAGAACCACAAATGTACTTTGAAGAACACTAGCACTCGTGTCTTCCCAAAGCTTTGATACCAATATGATAAAGATCAAATCTCTAATACCAATATGATAAGAAATCAAAGGAAGAAAGAAATTGCAACGGATATCGAACGAACAGGAAATGGATATTCAAAAGAAAAATGGGTACGAAAAACAGGAAGGTTTTAATGGTGAATGTAAATGGATATAACTCACCAAGACACAAATACAATCAGGGGGTTTGAGCTCAAAATAAAGTTTGATATGACTCACAAACACTAAATGTCGCTTAGGGTTTCAAATGAAGGTTAGATGCAATTCATTAACTAGTTCAAATGAAGGGGTTCACCACAATTTGAGAATAAGATTGATAAGAATGCATAGATGATTAAAGAGAGTAATCAACACTTAATAATCTGGCAAACACTAACTCAAGTATAGCCTTACTCGAAAGAGGAAAGTTTCACTCTTTGTATATTCTTCTATATACGTCTATCTATATCTGTCTGTCTGTATCTATCCATTTTAGTATAAATGTTGCTATTTATAATAAGTCCTAAAACCCTAGTAACAAAATTGTAAATAATGTATAAGGCCTTAAACCTTAAAGAATCAAGCCCATAAATAAATGAAGGAAAACATGTACAAGAATACAAAACTGTGCATTTTACAAAAGTCGGTATGCAACCACTTGGCATGTCCAAGAAGTAGTAGTATTCGAACCGGACAGGGTCGGCAATTTGATGTTAGGGTTCGGGAAGGAGTCCTTGAACTCTCACGTGGCTTGGCTAGGACACTAGAGAGGTTGGTCCACAATTGCCGAGTTCTAGATTCAGTTAGCAAAAGTCTCTTGGTGCCGTGTCGAGTAGTTCTTGGCTTTTAAGTCCTCGGCCTTGCGGTTTCTCATCTTCTCAGTAAATGATAGGCTTGTTATTGAGTGGCTTTTTTTCTTTCCCTCGATCTTTTATCATTTGCTCGGCTTCGGCGAATACTGTTTGGCTTCGGCCTTGAACTAATTAGCCTCGGGTTAGAACAAGTCAACATCTTCTTCTAGAGGATCAGTGTCAGCTTTGGATAGGTCGGCCTTGGCTTGGACATAGTCGGAGGCTAATTCCCATCAAAAACCCAACTCTATAAGTTCTAAGTGGAGGAGTAGGTGGACGAGTGAGAAGAAGGATTGACTTGGGAGATTTGGACGAGAAGGACGAGGAAGAATATAAGGAAGAAGAGTGAGCTCGAGCACCCTAAACATCTGACCATGTGAAGCTTAAGATTTTGAGCTTCAATGGGTTTAGGAATGTAGATGACTACTTGGATTAGGAAGAGAAGGTGGAGCGAGTCTTCAATTATTGCCATTATGATGAGTATGATAAAGTGAAAACCGCTGCTGTTAAGTTCTCTGGATTTACTACTATGTGGTGGAAGAATTTCCAAACCATGAGAAGGCAAGAAGATTACCGAGAGATTAATACTAGGCCGGAGATGAAGAGAATATTCAAAACAGAGTTATGCTAAAAACTTATCTACAAGACACTTTTGCTTGGTTTCAAGAGTTAAGATAAGGAGGCCGAACTGTTGACGAATATGTCTAAGAGTTCCAAATACTTAAAGTGGAGAAGCCCTCAGCGCAAACTGTCTTAAGATTCCTTATTGAATTGAAGAGTGATATCTAAGACATTATGGAACTCTAACAATTCACCATGTTAGATGAGGCAATACGAATAGCTTAGTGAGTGGAAAGATAGAGAAGAAGCCAAATGCTGATAAGGATGTCGACTAATCGACCTGTTTAGTCAAACTGACTTGTACAGGGAAACTATTGAGGTTAGTGGAGTGCCAACCTAATCAGACGAGGGGATGTTAAGACTGACCAGAAGGGTTGAATAGAAGGTAAAGTACCAATCCGAACTTATGAGAAAGTGGAAGGATCTAATAGGAAGATGAGCTAGATCAAGTGCTTCAAATGCTAAGGATTTGGACATATGGTTGCTCAATGCTCGAACTAAAGGACTGTGGTCATCAATGGAGACATTCCAAAACTGGAAGTGGAAAGTACTGATGAGGAACCTGAGGAAGAGGAAAGCACTACTGAGAAAGAAGCTACTAAGGAGAATGAACCGATTAAGGATATTGTGTTTGCCGAAGACTTAGATCAGTTGATCTTAGTTATTCGATGTGCGCTAAACTTAGAAGCCTTACGCAAGGAGGAGAAAAGTGAGGGTGAATGATTAGGTGAGTGCATTAATTGTGGATAGCAGATGTTGCACCAATGTAGCATCAGCTGACTTGATTACAAGGTTGAAGTTATTGACTATTGCGTACCTAAGGCTGTATAAGTTGCATTAGCTAAATGAGAAGGGAGCACTACATGTCACTCAGCAAATACTACTGCCGATTACTATTGCAAATTACTCCAACGAGATTCTCTGCGATGTCCTACCCATATGTGCTTCATAAGTATTACTTAGCCAACCATGGCTATTTGATAGACGAGTTATCCATAACGGGTACAAGAACACATATGTCTTCGAGAAGGATGGCAGGAAGATTACATTAAACTTGATGCCACTGAGTAAAGTAAACAAATTGTAGACAAAACTTGCTTGTGGATTGAAGAAGACCCTAATGATGAGTAGAGCCTAGCTCTAAGAGGCTGTTAAAACCGACATACCAACCTTCATGTTGGTCAAGCATCTATTAGAATTGAAGGAGCGGTATAAACTACCTCTGGAAGTAAGAGAGTTGATGGATGAATATGCTGATCTATTTCCAAAATAGTTAACGAAAGGATTGCCACTTTTCAGAGGAATAGAATATTACATTGACTTGATGCCCGGTGCTGCATTGCCGAATAAGCCAACTTATCGAATAAATCTTAAATAGGCTTCTGAGCTCCTATGACAAGTCAATAAGCTATTGGAAAGAGGATATGTTAAGGAGCATCTCAGCTTTTGTGTTGTTCCAACACTCCTAGTATTGAGAAAGGATGGAACCTGGCAGATGTATGTTAACAGTCGAGCCGTAAATAAGATAATGATCAAATACAAGTATCTTATTCCCAAGTTAGAAGATATGCTAGATGAATTGAGTAGAGCCAAGATCTTCAGTAAGATTGATTTAAAATCTGGCTACAATCAAATTTGCATGAGGCCAAGAGATGTGTGGAAGACTGCGATCAAAACTCAGCATGGTCTCTATGAGTGAATGGTAATGCCCTTTGGCTTATCAAATGCCCTGAGCACTTTCTTGTGATTGATGAATTATGTGCTAAGAAATTTGATGGGGAAGTGTATCATAGTGTACTTTGACGACATCTTGGTATATAGTGCCAATATGCCGAGTCATTGTGAACATCTCCATGCCATGTTTAATGTCCTCTATGCCAAGAGATTATTTGGCAATCTTATGAAATGTTGCTTTTGCTAGGAGGAAGTAGTATTCTTGGGCTATGTAGTAAGTAGAAGAGGTTTATGAGTGGACAACGAGAAGATTTGAGCAATCGTCGAATGGTCGACTCCTACTATTTGTACCGAGGTGAGAAGTTTCCATAAGCTGGTGTCCGTTTATAGGAGATTCATAAGGAATTTCAATACCCTTGTTGTACTCCTTACTAAGCTAACGAAGAAGAACACCAACTTTAGATAGGGAGAAAAGGAGGAAAGTAGCTTTGCCAAGGTTAAGGAAAGATTGACTTCTGTACCTGTGCTATATTTGCCTGACTTCAAGAAAATATTTGAGTTAAAATGTGACGCATTAGGCGCTAGAATAGGTACTGTCCTAATGCAGGAGAGCCGACCAATTGCCTACTATAGTGAGAAGCTTAAGGGACCTTAACTAAACTATTTTGTCAATGAAAAGGAACTCTTGGCTGTTATTTGAGTGCTCCAAGTATGGTAGCATTATCTACTGCCAAGAGAATTAGTCATCTATATTAACCATAAGTCCCTAAGGTACCTTTAAAGTTAGACCAAGTTATTGAAGCAATAGGCGAAAGGTTGAATTCCTTGAAGGATTCAATTTTGTGATAAAATACAAGTAGGGAAAAAGCAACATAGTTGCAGATTCTCTTTCAAGAAGACATGTGCTTTTAATTGAACTACAGACCAAGCTATTTGGGTATGTGAGTATCAAAGAGCAGTATTCTAAGGATCTACACATTGAGCCCATACTTATACATTGTGTCGATGGAAGGACAATGGACGAGTATCATATAAAGGAGGGACACTTGTTTCGAGGAGGGAAATTATACATATAACCTATTCACTTCAAGAGCTGCTAATTAAGGAAGCCTACAGTAGAGGACTGTCTAGATATTTTGGAGAGAAAAGGATGTATAAGCTGCTAAGTGGTCATTTCTTGTGGCCGAGAATGAGGCAAGATGTACACCAAGTTGTTGAAGGCTTTACCACATTCAAGAGGGCTAAATGTCGAGTTAAGTAAGGGAAAACAATGCTTTTGCCTATTCCGATGAGACCATGGACTGAGTTGAGCATGAACTTTGTTCTCGAATTACAATGAACTGCTCGAGACAAAAATTCTATAGTGGCTATCACGGATAGGTTCAGTAAGACAGCACACTTTATGGCTTACTCTAAGACTAACGATGTTTCAACTATTATTTCTCTTTTCTTGTAAGAGATTGTATGATTACATGGCATGTCGAGAAGTGCAATCTCCAATAGAGATCCTAAGTTCTTGAGCCATTTTTGGAGGATCTTATGGCATTGGATGGGAACCAAAGTACTATTCAGCACTTCTTGTCACCCCCAAACTAACGGCCAAATAGAAGTAGTTAATTGCACTTTGGGATTACTGCTTTAAGTTGCAGTGGGCAAGAACTTGACTGATTAGGACGTCTGCTTATTAATGATTAAATTCACTTACAATCGAATAGTATATGACACTACTAAGTAGACTCCCTTCGAAGTTGTCTATGGTTTTAATCTCGAGATGCCCCTCGATTATATCCTTATACTTGTATTCGAGCAAGATGACCCCAACACAAGAGCCCAAGCTTAGTCCCTTCAACATATCTACAACAAAGTTACTTAGTAGATCGACCATGCCACTAGACAAATGCAAGAAAAGGCCAAGGGTAGGACAACAAAACAGTTTTTACCGGGAGACTTGGTGTGGTTACACCTAGGTAAGGAAAGGTTTCTGAGTAAAAGGAGGAACAAACTATCCCTAAGGGCTAAAGGACCTTTTAGAATCCTCTAAAAGATCAATGATAATGCTTATAGATTGGAGCTACCTAAGGACTATAAGGTTTCTAACATCTTTAACATTGCTGACTTCAATCCATATTACCCTAATGGAGAGCTAATTGAAGACCAATCAGATTTGATCCCAAATCTAAATCAACTTAGAGGGAATAATAGGAATTAAGTTATTGGGCATTTGACCTATAGCCAAGCCTAAGAACTAGAGGGGCTTGTAAGGAAAATCTTCCTACTCCAACCAACTCCTGTCAAAGCTAAGTATCTTTCTAACAAGCTACTCTACATGCCTAGCCGAATGAATGCCCATCTCTCAAAGATTGTGTGTCGAATTAAGGAATGCCGAAACATCTACCAAACCTTGCATAATTACTCACTCATGTTCGAACCGGTCACTTGCTTAGCATAAGCTTTGCCAAGAGGCTGAGAGAAAGACCCCAGACTAATCCTCAGTCACCCTTGCTCAAATAAGCAATCTGATTGTACTCTTTTGTTCACATCCTCCAATAGCATCACTAATGCATCTCTACTACGTGTATAAGACCATGTAAAGAATTTGCTACACTAACTATTGTTTTTCTTTAATATTTGCTTTTACTCTTTTGTATTCTTATACATTACTTCTTTGGGGCAATACCCTCTTTGTCTTTTCTTTTTTAGGCAAGTTGTCCTAAATTCTTAGGTATAAATACCCCCTATACTTGTAGCCGGAACAAACTGGTCAACAATACACTAAATATTCTGCCTCTAGTAAACATTGATTGTTTACTTCCATTCCACTCTTATCTTAACCCTTAAGTAAGGCTAGGTGTTGAGTAACCTCACTAGACTAATTCGTGCACCATATCGAGTTATGACATAAGTCCTTAGAAGTTCCATTAGTGTGTCATATCCTTAGAGTTGTTCGTAGGTTTTTCTTACTCTTCATTCACTTTATTGTTTTTTTGCACATTCTTCGTCACCCTTTTCAAGCTTTCGACAAGTTTAGACTGATTTAGCTCTTGGCCTTATTTGTTTTTTGTTATGGTTGACATCATTTCCTCTTGTAAACATTGATTATATACTCTCATTTCACTCTTATCCTAACTCTTAAGTATGGTTAAGTGATGAGTAACCTCACCGGACCATCTCGTGTGTCGTATTGAGCTATGCCGTGAGTTCTTGAAAGTTCCATTAGTGCATCATATCCTTTGGAGCAGTTCATGGGTTTTGCTTACTCTTTCATTCATCTTTCATCCTTTCGCGAGCTTCCCTATCACCCCTTTTAAGCTTTCAAAAAGCTTAAACCCATCTCTATGACTGCCCTTATCTATCCTTAGTTATAATATACATCAAGATTGGCTTTGGCAAGTTCATAGGTTTCCTAGTCACCTAGAGAAGAGTCAAGGCTAACCTTGAGAAGATATACACCATGAAAGATATAAAGCCTCCTTCCTCGATCAAAGATGTATAGAAGCTCACCAGCATAGTATCTACGCTAAGCAGGTTCATCTCCAAGACCATAGAAAAATGTGCTTAGTTCTTTAAAATCCTTAAGAATCCAAAGTGTTTTGAATGGACTCTACAGTATGCGGTAACCTTCAAGGAGTTGTAGGACTTCCTTTCACACCTTCCCATCCTCTCTAAGCCTGTTATAGGGGAAGACTAGTATTTTTACTTAGCTGTTAGCAACTGGGCACTCTCCTCCATGCTAATTAGAGAAAAAGGAAGAGAGCACAAGCCCATATATTAAATCAACCATATTCTCCAAAGGCTTGAGGTTAAGTGCACCAAAGTATGAAAATTTTCCATGACCATCGTCATATCGACACGTCAGCTTAGGCCCTACTTCTAGGCATACCATATTATCATGCTTACAGATCAGCTACTATACACATTGTTATGGAAGCCTAATGCATTTGGACTGATGGTGAAGTATGCAATGGAGCTAAACATGTACGAAATCCAACTAAACATGTACGGAATCCAATATTAACCACAGACGACCTATAAGGTACAAGTGCTGGCCAACTTCATGGTAGAATACATAGGAGAGGAGGAAGCAACACTAGGATATGACAAGCTAGTATAGTCTCTCCATGTTGATGGATCATCTACCTTACGGGGTGGAGGTACAAGCTTAGTACTTAACGAACCATACAAGATCATTGTCTGTTATGCCCTTAAGTTCGGGTTCGACACTAGCAATAACAAATCCAAATACAAGGCATTGATAGCTAATCTCAAGCTGGCCAAGGAGATCAGTGCTAAGTATCTATAAGTTTTCTCAGACTTAATACTCATCGTCCAATAAGTCTGTTGAAGCTAGGGACGACACCAGAACAAGATACTTAGAGAAAGTGAGGAGCCTCCTAGTTGAGTTTCCCTCATAGAGCATCACGAAGATTCCCCAAATTAAAAACTCGGTAGCAAATTGGCTGTCTAAGCTTACCTCAATAGGGATACAAAAGCCTAAGATGAAGGACTAGAAAATTTCCATTAAGTACTTACAAGTGAAGAGCATAACTCTAAGCTCGGTTGGGGTCTTAAAACTCATGGTAGCACTATTAGAGATGAGTTAGATGGACCCCATTTGGAGTTATTTGGACACGCTACCAAATGATAGGAGAGAGCTAAAGAAGCTAAGGCACCACATTGCCAACTACACATTGTTTAATGGTGCCTTATATCGCAGGAGAGTCAGTCTTTCCCTACTCATATACCTCTAAGCAAACGAAGGGTTGCACATCATGAAAGAACTACACATTGGAGTGTGCAACAACCACATCCAGTCATAAGCCCTCTATATTTAGGCTCTATAGCTCGGATACTACTAGCCTACTAGGAGGTAAGATGCCAAGGTTATAGCTCAAAAGTGCGCCTAGTATCAAAAACATGCCCCAATCAGTAATGCCCCCCAACACCAATCTTTAGCCCTTAACCAATCTTTGGTTGTTCAACTAATAGAGCATCAACATTCTTAGCGCCTTTCATAAGGCCTTGAGAGGTCAATAGTATATCATTGTAGCCATCGATTCTTTACTAAGTAGGTTGATATCGAGGCCATAACTAAGATTGCCGACAAGAGCATTAAGTCATTCGTTCAAAACAATATCCTCTCTAGATTTGGGGTTCCTTATGCCCTCATCATTGATAACAGGTGTCAATTTAACAACCCCAAGTTCAAAGAAATTTCCACTAAGCACCACATCACACCTCACTTCATGTCGGTCGCTCAACCTCAATCGAATGGTCAAGTTGAAGCTATTAAACAGATCATCCTTAAGAGCTTGAAGAAGAGGGTAAATCGAGCTTAAGGTGCCTAGGCAGATGAGTTACCCAATATTTTGTAGGGATATAAGACCACCCATCATACCTCCACAAGAGGAACCCCATTTCACCTAGCGTTTGGGTCAGAGGCAGTCTTCCTCCATCAAGCTAGAACTTCCCAATGTTCGAACTCAACATTTTAATGCTATGCCAAATGAGTCCCTATTGAGAATATACAGTTAGGATAAGAGACAGCTTATGAAATGAAGCAAATAGACTAAAGACATTGTATGGTGAGCTCATCCTACACATTTAGAATGCCAATAACCTTAGGCTATATTTCTATTAATGTACAAATTCCTCATAAATTTTTTCATAAACATCAATGAAAGTTCTATTCCTCATGCATGCTGTGTATTTTCACTTTACTTTCTCTCTTTCTTGCTCTTGTACTAAGTCCTAGCCACCAAAAGGCAAATGGATTCCTTGCCTCTTCAAGCTTAGGCAAGTTGGAACACTACCAACCTAACCCTCTTAAGTAACCTCAATAAGGGAAAACACCTATTACATAATTAAGGAACTCTCATTACCTAGGTAGGTTGGAATGCGACCGACCTGACCCTCTTGGGTAACCTTAATAAGGGGAAACACCCTATATATAATTGAGGAACTCCCATTATCGAAATAGGTTGAAACACCACCGACCTGACCCTTTAGGGAACTTTAGTAAGGGGAAACACTCTTTACACAATTGAGAATCTCCCACTACCTAAGTAGGTCGGAATGCCACTGACCTGACCCCTTCAGGTAACCTCAACAAAGGGAAACGCCCCTTATACAATTTATACAATTAAGGAACTCACCTTCTAGATGCATGTTGACTTTATCCCTAAATTAGCCATACAACTGAGTAGTTAAGTACAAACACACAGCAACTAAGTGTTAAGCTAAGCTACCTAATAAGCATAAAAAATTAAACAAAGCAATAAGAATATCGACAACACCAGAGAATAAAAAACAAACAAAAAGCATAAATTAAAAAAGCTGAACTTCATTACATCAAAAGCATTTATAATGTTAAGGTTGGTATCATGACCTACTATATAACCTTTCTCACATAAGTGCATAGAAAATATAGAAAAGGAAAATAATGGTCATTGCTTCAAATTAGCTAACTCCGATAAGCCTAAGAAGTTTAATGCGCCTATCTATTTAGAGGACTAATCTGCTCGAGTTACTAGGTCCTAAGTTGCTTGGGCTTAGGCTGAAGAAAGAGGAGGAAGAGGCTGTCGGCTCTAGTCAATAGGAAGGTCCCTTTAACCCTATTCTGTCTCTAAAGCACCTTTTGAGGTTACCCCTTGTTGAGTTACTAGGGTGTAAGTGGATGTAGAAGCTTCTTGTGTAACCCCTATAACAGGAGGGGCACCTTGGGCTACGTCAACTAGTAGAGCAACCATCCTTTCTCTCTCTTTGGCCACCTTATCCTCCCTGTATGTGAGCTCATCTAAGCAATCCAAAAAGCCTAAGTCAATGTCAAGATGATGTTCTAATACATTACAAATCTCCTAACTATACTTAACGACAATATCCTGATACTCCTCAACCTACCGCCGCAATTTGAAGTTCTTTATAGCCTTCTCCTTGGTAGCTTTGCTGAAGACTTTGCCATTTTCTAGATCGGTGATGAGCTCCTTCATCTCCTCAGCCTCCTTGAGGATCCAACTCGACCTTTTGACTAGTTAGCTCTAGCGAAGTGTTTTTAATAGAGTTACACTCAGTTGCCTTCATTGTTAGCTTGATCTATAACTTGGAGACAATGCATTAAGCTTTAGGTTACACTGGTCGAACTCTACCTTAGCCTTCCTCTCCTCTTCTAGCTATCTAGAGAGTTCAACCTTAAACTTACACTCCTCTTCTAACTGAGCCTTCAGTACCTTGGCCTCTTTGCTGGTTTCCTTAGCCTCTTATCAGCCTCCCTTCTCCTTTTGCAATACAGCCTCTAAAGTAACATTTTACACATAGTAACAACATAGACATTGGTTAACCCTACAAAATTTCTTATGATTTTGCTTAGAAGAGGACTCTATCTCTTCTAAATCCTCCTATACACAAAGCACATTTGTTTAGGGATCTTTCACCTCTTCCAATATCTCTTTTTAGTGATTGACCTACAGCAACACCTAACCATGATACTACACATTTAGAAGGGCAATATTAGCAACGAAGAGAATGCTTAGAAAAAAACTACCAATCAAAGGACAACTTACAGTAACAAATACCCACCTGACGGTAGGGAGCCGAGGTGTAACTCGCCAACTCGAAGGGGTAATCTATTTAGCACCCCAATGTCATCTCTAGGATACTCCAATTGGCTAAGGTGAAAGACCCCATTGATGTCTCCAAGCTAAGAGCCTAGTGACGCAACGTCATATCACCACCTCGAGCTCCTTATTGGGGCTAGAAGATCTTCCCCCTATACTACCTGGCATTTGACTCAAAGCCCCCCTCATAGAGGCAAGTGCCCTTTGACTCGTATAGAACCCCCTTATAAGAGTCTAGAATGATCCTATCCTTCTAATGGCTCTCCAAGGCCTCAGTTCGAGACCTTCCCATCTAGTCCACTGTGAGATTAGGATGGCTAGATAGGAATTGCTCAAATAATGGTTTGCTAAGCAGCATTAGCAACTTAGACTTCTTTGAAGCCAATGCCTCCTTCCTCCATTCTTCAAGAAGCCTCCTCTTCTAGCCTACCAAACCTTTGGTAGTACTAGTCTCAAGCCTCTTTCCTTTATCCTTAAAAGGGAAGGGAAGCATTAATAGCTTTGGCTCGTCAATAATAGCCTCATCCCCTACTGCGCTGGGCTCAAACATGGGAGTAGTGTCAGTTGTAAGAGAGACCATGCTTAGAGGTTCGGTAAGTACGAGCTCCTCGAAAGCTCTATTAATAGGAATTCCCTCAGGAACAGCTAGTGATTCTACCTTGTTGGTCTCATACACCCTTGACACAAGCCCCATAGCCTTACTCTTGAGGTCAATGGCTTTCTTAGCTAACCTAGCTCCACCTTGCTAACCTTCAACAGCTTTGGCTTGAAAGGACATGGAACCTTACTCACTTAGGCTAGCTTCTCACCTATAAAGAAACAAACAAACTATATTAGCACAAGGCAAGCATATCACACTTACTTACAAAACTCTGCCTTAACCAACACGAGCAAGGAGGACCCTCTATTCCTTAGAAACACCACGGACGATGTATAGCTTTAAGTAAGCCCACACTAGCACAACAAAAGGGGTAACTCATGCTGAGGACAGACCTGTACCTTCCAACCATTTGTTCATAACTACCCTCTCTATACTTGGGAACATCTTGGAGATTGGCAAACTAAAGTACCTTCGTATGGTCTCTTCAGCGTTGATTTCTTTATCATGCCATAGAGCCATGAAGGCTTCAATCTCTTAGTAGGCCTTCGTATCATTTTGGCCGAGCTTCCTCTGTGCTCCAGTCTAGACTAGTAGAGCCCACCAAGTCTAAAACTTGACCATTTAAGGCAGCTCTACCACTACAAACTTGTCTTGCCAATTTTTCACTAACAAGTCCAAGCCCCTGAATAGCTTCTTCCTAAAGCAATTCTGGAGGTAGTTCTACCCATACAGATTCTTCCACATATAGAAGTAGTTGAAGAGCTCGAGTGTGGCTCTTACCACCAAATACTCACATAAGGCCTGGAAGGCCTTTAGTAACCTCTATCTATTTGGAGGTATTTAACAAGGGCAGCAACAATGGTAATCAAACAACTCCTTCTCAAAGTTAGTGAAGGGTAGGTGCATTTCATACTACAAAGACTCGTCATGGACCGTAAAGCACCTCCTTGAAAGCAAAGTTACCCTCTCATCTAGCTATAACAATCACATGACCAGGCTAAGTAGTTCACCCATGATAAAGTTCCTTATAACCTAGTTCACAATAGTTACCTTGCTCTTACTCACCCGGCCATGTGGCTTCTTGCTAACCTCTGGCCGGTTGTAGACATCTATGGCATCTGGTAAGCAATTACATGGGTATACATCTCGAGGGATGGCCGTTATCAATGTTGCCCTATCAAACGCTTCAATCTACCTCCTTGTCTCGTTATCCATCTATGCCAACGAGGATGAAGCTTCTTTATCCCTCCTTGAGGGAGGAGTAGCACTCCTTATGGCCTCGAAGTCTGAGGACATTATATTATACTCATCGGAATGCGTTCCCAATGAATGTCTCCTCTACCTTGACCAGATAAAGGGCCAACTACTTAGCACTCCTTATTGACTAAAGAGGTTGAACCTCCTTTATCCCACCTTAGAATAAGAACACTTAGCTCATCCTAATCAATAGATTACTCAGATCAAACATGAATCACTCAGCCAACATGAGAACTTCAGGACCACATTAGCCATGTGCTTAAGGAACCCATCCTTCCTCTCTCATTGCCTTCACTACAGCAATGAGACTATAGGGTGAGGGCAAGTGTTGATAGAGCATTTTATACCTAGGCCCCTCAAGCCTAAGCTAACCAGACCATGTTCATGACCTAGGCTACAATCTTTCGAATTCAGCACACAAGGATAAGTGGCTAACCTCAACCCAAACCGATGATATGGCTCACCCAACTGCAAAAGCTTACAATGACTAGAAGACTGTAGATAAGGTTGAGCGATTAGGTTAACAACCACTACCTACAATTGCAAACCATGTCGGAGTTGCATTACTCTACTACCCACAACTTATAGCCATGGTCTTTGCTCGCTGATGACTCTCCAATTGCAAGCTTCACTCCTCTATAAATACCAATCTACCACCTAACAGTAAAGCACTGAATACTTTATACACTTGAGTTATATACTGCTTTCTTGCGTTGTTGCAATCTATATACACATTTCACTGACTTATGTATCGAAATTGTCACACCTAACAACACCCCAACACTCCTCACCTATTCTCATTTTGTTGGCTCATATTGCTATGCGAAGTTCAAATTACTTCAAATTTCTACTGGTCAAAACCTAAAGACGATAGATATAACATGCGATTTGTAGCTTGAAGTTGTAGAACCGTTCGACGTAACATTCAACAATTCAGCCATGTTGTGATGGTTGAGGGACAGCTTTGGCTAGACAGCTTGATTATCATTGTAGAACTCGGTGAAGCTCGAATGTTGTGCGATGTACTTCGAGCTGAAGCATGGAGTGTACATCTCGGCTAAAAGCAAGGTTACTGGATAACGCTCGAATGGTGTTTGAAGCTCAATTTTGATGTATAGAGCGACTGTTGGGAAATTTGGATGTCCCGTTCTGCTGAAGCTCGAGAATTTAGTTCGACCGCCTTACGTCTTGTTTAACCATGGCTTGAATTGCTGACTTCATCTACTTGTTCGTTTTTTCTCCACGTGTGAGACCATCCAGATGACAAATAAGCCATGAAGTTTCACTAAGTGGCCGGGTTTGCAGGAAATAGGATTACAATTGCCATTGTGGGTCGTAAGTGCCTCCAAATTGTTAAGAGACATTAATAATGAGGCCAGGAAAAATTTTGGCCACGTTGAATACGACTTCATCTTTTACAGCCGGCTCAGGAAAATCATGAACAAAAAATTCTCACTGTAATCCCATTGCAGGTACGGCTCCATCATTAAAATATAACGATTCAAAGGCAGGACTAAGGACGGTTGATTCTTTGGCGTTGTATGAGAGATTACTTTTCTTTTCCCCAGATAAAAACTTAAAATAGTGAGGAGGACTTCCATTAATTTGCGGTTCTCATACGATTAAGATTATAACAGGAGGAAATCGAACATAGAAATTTAGGGTGATTTTCAACTCAAGTAATGGATCTATTTGCAGTTTCAAAAGCCTAAAGATAGAGAACACTTAAATTATTGGTGGGCTCCCTAAAGTTAAGGAACTGGGATTTTCATTGTCCTCCGTTTTACCAGCATTGGGGATTACCAAGAAGAAGCAAAACTAACCTTACTATTCGACATAGCAGCAGTTACATGACGGTTTCCCTTTTTTATGAAGAGGCTTTGAAAAATGTAGAAACATACTTAGAGAAACCGTTCCCTCCAATGAAAACACCAACTGCCAGAGAAGATAAAGAAAAGAACGCCAACGCCAGATTCAAAGTAAAAAGAGAGAAATTTAATAAACCGAAACCAACGAAAAGACTTTGAACGCTTTCCAGGCTCGGAGAAGAAAATGAAGAAAAGTAATTATAACATACCAGATTCGTATAAATCCGTAAAAGGATCAAACGACTCACTACCAAAATTTCGAAAATTCGAAAATCATTAAAGGTCGTAAAGGTGGGTTACATTTTTTAGCAAACAGTGCCAATTATTGATATTAAAATTTCCTTCCGGTATATGAGTTCCTACAAAATAAAAAAACAGTTACGGAGAGTACTGAAAGGTGCTTGGACATAGACTATTCCAATATTTAAACTAGCCTCTCATTCAAAAAGTAAAACCATTAAACTATAAATGAGAGAGAGAGAAAAAAACCAAATCCTCTTCTCTAAAGATTTTATCCTCATATTTATAGCAGCTGAGAATAAGTTATATCCGAACTAAACTTTTAGAATTGAGTTTAAGTCTCCATTTTATTAATTGTGGTTCTTGGCCCATTTATAAAAAATACCTATCAACTAATCCTTATCCTATGAAGGGCTTGCAATTGTTTATTTGGTGGTAATAGGAATCTAGTGAAATAATTATTTGGTACAACACAATAATAATTTTACGGGACAAGTAGCTATTTCAAGCTATTTCATCCCATCCAATGAAATCAAACAGACTTCTTGTATGTCATCTTTTGGCCATTAGCTGAAGATTTTCTAAATAAATGCATGCATTGTTAAGAACTAATAAGCATAACATAATTGCGGTTACATGATGACTTAATTTTTCATACATCCCGCAACCATGGCAAAAAATTAAGCATTCTGAGAAAGCTCTTCTTGTGAAGTGTGTACATATGGTAGATCCACCTCTAGTGCAAAGAATCTTCATGTTCGCACATGAAAACCATGACAAGTTTTTGCTCTGTTTTTAAAATGTTTGATGTAACATAATATCTAGAATCATCAAATATTGCTATATTAATCAGATGTAATTGTCGATAATAGCAATCTTTAGTTATAGCCTGGTTGGTGTTGGCGGTAAGTGTTGGCAAACGGTAATGCTAGTAGCATGCAGGAGGCAACTGAAGATAAGTGGTCACCTCCTCTGCAACATGATGATGAAAAGGCAAACGTGACACCTAATTATCTCTGGCTGCGACCTACGTAGAAGTAACTTCACATCCCACACCACCAACTTCAACGAAAAAATGTACTAGATACAATAATCCATTTATAAAAACAAGAAAATGATTCTGGAATTATACGTGATTCCTGCAACTGCAGACTATCAAACTTCGCAAGATCCTTCCAGTGAAAATTAAAACAGTAAGCTCAATAGCCTGCTCCATCTGGACAAGCAACAATAAAGAAGAACTAACCATTCATGTTTATGGGTCACGTTTCGTTTTTGGATTTAAATAGTTTAAAAACCTATATAACAAAACTCATTTATTAATCTTGTTTAAAAACCTAAACTCATAACTTGATTTGTCTAACAAATGTATTTCGTATTCGGTTCAACTGTTTATCAATTAAGAAAATTCTAAAATATATATGCCATAACTATTGAGTTTATTTGAGAAGCATGTTTTGAATATCAACTTCAATTTGCTTGAAATTTATAATAGAAATTTCATCAAAAACTATACTAGTGCTTGCAAATAATAGGTAAAAATATTTTTAAACTCAATGTATGGATAAGTTCAATAGAATTATTAACCTCAAGAGCCTAACATTATTTCAAACTTTATTTACATAGACTAACTTAATAAAAAAAATTATAACAATTTTTATATAGGTTAATTCAAAGTTCTACATAACTGATTAAAACAAAAGTTTGTTAAATCATCTGATTTAGTTTTACCAAAAATACCAAATGATTTCACTAATAAGGTTAAAATTATATAAGATATGGGTAAATGGATGTTTATACAACCTTAGAATGTATAATATACTTTTTTAAAAGAATTTTGGAAATTAGATTATAAAAAGAAAAACAAAAAGCTAAGACAAGAGTCAAAGTGGACAATAACAATAACTATAGAGAAGATAGTAATTAGCAAGATCCATAATAGAGTGATACTAGTTGAGAGAGAGAAAGAGAGAGAGATACACAAGCAAATGCTATAAAAGAGGTTAGAGTAAGAAAATAGTAAAGTGCAAAAGTAAACTATCAAAATTAAAATTCTCAATCTTAAACAGGTCCAAATAGGTCTAACCTTTTTATTAATAATAGAGGAAAATTATAATGAAAGGGATGAACATTTATAGGTAAATTCAAATAAGGAATCAACATTTCAAAATGTTTAAATAAGACATGAATATTCCACGAAATAGTTTAAATAAAAGATCAACGTTTTCAAAAAGTTTAAATAAAAGACATAAAGTGGTTCAAACATTTTATGGAATGGTTATTTCATTACGATCTCATAATAATCGGATCCCTACTTAAACTTTTTGAATCGTTAATCTCCTATTTGAACTTGTCATTAAATATTGATCTCCTCTAGTATAATTCTCCCATTGATAACGTCAAGTCTTATACACATAAATGTGTTTATAATCATACCATGTCATGTTCATTAGTTATCAAATTGCTAACCTTACAATAGGCCTTGGTTTATATACTTCTTATGTATAGCACTCCAACAAATGAATGCCAAAAGAGCTATGTAAGAACCTTCGATAAGTCTTTTGTTTTTCATGGTGGAACAAACATTCATTTTATTTTAACTTACTATTGCGTCCTTATAATCGATTGTTATAATCATCAAGTATAAAAACTTTATATATTATAATTTATCGAACTCCCTCTTCAGTGAAATAAATTATAGTTATGTACTAAATTTTGTGATATATATATATATATATATATAAGGAATGCATAGTACATAAGTCTAAGGGGGCATACCCCCTTTGCAAGTAAAATGCACCATAGTGCTACTAGAGGTTTGTTTAATAACTATATAGGAGCAACAATTGAACTATCCAAAACATATGGCACATTGTAAATTAATGCATGTGATAAATGTGGAGATAAAGAGGTAGTTGTGCGGTTATAAACTAAGGCAACCATCAAACTATTCATACCTCTGTCCTAATGTTTAAATATTTGAATATTTAAACTCTATGAGCTAAGCCAAGGTGATTCAGCCCTTAAATTCTTAGTCAGTAGAGTTAACTTGAGCTAGCAAAGATCCAAGCATAAGTCGACAATCTGGATGCCAATTGGTTGCTATTGGCTGATCATTAGTCGCTACTATAGCTAAATAAAAGTATAGTTACTTATCTCATAATAACTGCCAGATTTAAATAAGTCAATAATTTACTGAGCATCTTAATGAGAATTTACTATCAATAACACAAACTAAGAGCTAATGGAATTTTCCTTTTCATTTTTGAGTTACATTGTACGGTTGAGGATAACATAATCATCTCTTATTACCTTAGATGAGAACAAAGCAACATACATGCCAAGGAATTGAATGAAAACCAAATAGCTCCTTTTTCATTTTTGTTTCCATGAAAAGGGTGTTTTGGTTAGAGGAATAATTCTTTTATTTTCAATCTTCATTTCCACTTCCAATTAGTTTTGATAGTTGCAATTGGTATTCTATGGACAATAAAAACCTAAGAGTCAATTATTAAATAAGGTTGTAATTTTTAGTATTAATTTTGTATTTTGATGACTAAACAAGAGTTTTGAGTTTTTAAAACCTTATGAGTTTATTTAGGTTTGATCTAAGCTTTAACCTTAGACTAAAAACCCTTGGAATCATGGTTAATTAACTCTAACATGTAGTCAACTAAGCCTCCTTCGACAACTACTACCGATTCTAGTTGATGGTTTATTGGCCTTCATGACCCATACTAGTGGTCAGCCACCTTACTTAGCTTCGTTAATCTAGCTGCCTCCTTTTTTGTCTTGTTTTAATTTCCATAAAACCTTCAAATGGTTCTTTTAGATTCTTAAACTACCGTTTAAGTAGAAAACCTAGTCTTAGCCTTAAGATTTATAATCATTGAGTGGATTTAAGTTTTAATTATTGTTGTATATTGAATTATAAATGTTAACTTTAATTGTTGGTACCCTCGAATGTTGAGTGGATTGCTAAGTTTATAGATGATGTCATATGTTATATATACATGTAAGAATAGTAAACTAGTTTAATAAACTTTTGGCTTATAAAATAGTTTTGTGGTGTTTGTGCAAAGCTACTTAGACCTATAGGTAACAACCATGGACATTAGGATGGTAGTTTCAGACTCTTAGATGAAATGGTTAGTAAGGGTGAGTGTGGTTCAATTTGATACTTAAAATTGCACCCATTCCTTTTCTTTGTCTTTTTTTTTTTTAATCCAAAACTAACATTATGATTGGTTCATAATTTTTTAAACCTATTCAAGATGGTCTAATCCATTTTAGTTTGTAGTTCAAACCAAAAATCTCAAAATGTTTAAGAGAGATACTCACATTTTAGTAAAAGTTTCCTATCCATCAATGGAAAAAGTATTTTCAATGCAGTTTTGAGACTAATAACCTAAAGCTTTCCCTAGAGGAAACACTTTTCACATCCTACACAATTCATTACATAATGGAAATAGTTATTATATCCTACCATGATTTAGTTAACACCTCAAAAGTTAGATACTTTTCAAATCAATGGAGGAAGATTATAAGAGAATTACATTTTCACTTATTTCCAAAATGTTAGCAGAATATTTGGCTTCACATAATTTTTTCACATTTATTTAGAGTTGAAAACACAAATAGATGGACAAAAGGAACTCATATTATTTGGAAATGGCTATTATCATCAAATTTTCACAATCAACATAGTGATTATTCTTTTTTTTTTTTTTATTCTCTCGGTTTGGTTGAGTTCGTAATTTTTTTAAAACTTGAAAAATCAATTCAATTTGATTCACCGTTCAATCAACTTTTTTTTCCTAGCCCCAATGCTTAAATTGAGTGCTAAGGCTGCTGTAATAAATTAGTAAGTTGTCAATATAAAAGAGCCATGTTTGATTCACTCAATGAGTAGGAAGTAATGACAATGTGCTAATCAGTGCAATAGTACACTAATTAGAAAGTTTTAGATGGACTTGATTGCTTATAACAAGTTAACAAGTGACAAACTCAATAATAGGATTAACCTTTATGTTATATGTCGTTATATTGTTAGTGGATTAGCTTATAGGCTTAGTTATCATGAGTTGTCGGTAGTGCTAAGTTGAGTTTCTAACACACTTGTAAAATGGAGTTAAGTGTTTCAAATCTTAAATTATCAATATTTTGTTGTGTATTTGAACTAAATGATATAACCTAAGGAACCTATTTGATGCATTTAGTAATTAGAACCATATGTGTTGTGGTATATGTGTTCGTTTGTACAAATAGTAAAGTACTAAGTTTCATGACTCATCTTATTAGAATTATGTAACTTCAATTGCTTTTGATTTGATTGATCCATATGATAAACATGGACATGATTTGCTAACAAGAATCAATTGGATAACAATAATGACAATTATGGATATGAGAACTAGTTTAATTGATGAATTTTCAAAATTTTAATTTTTCTTTGTATGGATAAGAGAATTCATTTAAATTGTTGTATGGAAAAATTGTGGATTTATGCTTTATTTAGACTATGCAATTGAAGCAATATTAAGATATTATGGATACTTTTATATATTTGTGATATTTAGGAGGTGTTTGGAGTCTTTGCATATTCATACTAAGTGACAAGGTTATCGCATCCTGTAGATGGGGCATGACATAAAATTTATCCTTGTTTTCATCACTAAAAAATGTATATTTTCTTATATTGTAGATATATGACTAAAAAATTTACAAACAAACTTCTACTTCTTATATAATCACTTATTTTCCTTTTTCTTTTTGCCAAAAGAAAGAAAAGTCCATTCACATAACATAATTCCAATATAATAAGAAATATCAATCAAGCCAATGATAGGGGTCTAGTGATGCAATCCATAGTAGATGCACCTTATTTACATAATGGGTTTTATAACATATTTTTTTATAGCAAAAAGTCTTCAATAAGAATGAAAAACCAATCCTTTGACTAGAGAGGAAACCTACATAAGGTTGAAAACTAAACTAAGAAAAATGAAAAATAATAAACGATACACATGAGAGATGGGGAAGGAAAAGAAAGGAGGTGGTAGTGGTGATGTATGAGATCTTCTAGAGCTGAAAAAATGAAATTGATGTACTAAAGAAAAAGAGATGGAACTATAGACGGAGGCGATAGTAATAAAAATGAAGGGCTTTATGAGGATGCTACTGGACATATTATTATAGGGTATTTAACATGCTCAACCCTATAATTACCCTATATATTCTAACCCTCTAGGGTTTTTGGATAGGTTTTGATACTTAAGACTTAAAATAAACTCAATGGAAAACTTGAACTTGATAAGAAAATAAATAATATATATATTTAATGGCTACATGCTACTGTGTACTATTCTTAAAGTAAATAAAAATTAACAATTAATATAGATGACATTTTCAAAAGAAACCTTAGTTGCTATCACTATCTTCTTATGTCTTGTCTCTAGTCTCTCATCTCATGCTCATCATCCACATAAACATAAGAAAGGATTTAATAGGTATTATGTGTCACGTATAATACAAATGTAGCATGTAAATATTAATAAAATATTATCATATATAATAAATGCAAATCAAATGTGGCAATTGATTTGGAAACTACCTATGCAATTATTATAAGTATTAATATCTTATTAATATTTACATACCACGTACACATAACACATAGTGTGTAATACCTAATGAATCTTTTTTCCACAAACACACCCTCGAGCTCTCTACTCTCACCTAGCCTCACCACCAAGTCTCACCATTCTCTCTCATCTCAAATTGCTTACTCCCATCAACATCACCCACATACAATGTGCTCTAACACCACCCTCTTGTCTCGAATCTCTTACATTTTGTTGAATTGTGTTCCTTTCACTTAGATGGCTAGTTATTCCATTCACCCATCACTCTCAACTCTCATCTCACTCAGCTTAAATCAGTATATCTCCCATCTTATTGTTTTACTTCTTTATTTTCTTTTAATTATGACAACATATTTCTTTCTTGCTTATTTAGATATGACTATATGGTGTGTTGCTAGCTTTTAAATTAATTATGTTTATGGAAAAACCCTATCTTATTATGGAAAACAAAGCAGCTATTTTTTTTTCTTTTTTTAGGTTATTTTCAATCTATTGTAGTGAGAAATCTGATAATTTTGAAGATGTTAGTTTAGAGTGGCTTCTTATGCCAAAAGTTAAGAATAAAAACAATATGTGGTGGTGTATGTTGAGCTTGCATAGGAAGAAGAAAGAATGCTAAAAGAGTGAGTAAGTTAGTAGGTTAAAAAATGCCTTATAGGAGTAGGTTTTGAGTACAAGTAAAAATCCTATAAAGTTTTTGGATAGGTTTCAAGAGGCTTTATAGGGTGGCAAGTTAGAGTCAAAATTTGCCAAATCCATCCCAAAACTACCCTATGGCATCCATAGGGTCTTACTAGGTTTATTGATAGTCAAAATGAGCAAAAAGTGGAAAAAAAGTGAGAAAGTAATGGTTAGATGTGGGCAAAAGGAAGGTTAGTGCCCTTAGGGTTTCTCAATTTAGGGCTAAGGTTAAGGTTTTTCTTCTTTTTTGTTTCAACTCTAGATGACCACTTCAAGGAGCTATTTAAATTTGGAAATGGAATACTTTTATTTTACTTTCTTTTTTTTTTTTTTCTAAGAAATGGGATTCTACTTTAACAATGTATATTTAGAGATAATCATGATTTATTTTAGTATTTTTGTTTTTCTCTTGTAGGATTTACTTGATATTATTCATGAATACAAACAAGGATGACAAACTATAATATATTATTTTAATAATTCCATAATTTGACATTATTATATAAATGTCTAATGTACATATATGCATTCAAAGAATAGTAATAATGAAAAGGGAGAAGAAACTACAAGTTTTAATGCACCAATTCACTATGATATTAAAGGATCAAAGAGAAAATCACATTATTGGAACATTTTTGTAACACCTTAAGGTAAAAGTACATATATGCATTCAAAGAATAATAATAATGGAAAGGGAGAAGAAACTAGTAATTTTAATACACCAACTTATTATGATACTAAAAGATCAAAGAGAAAATCACATTGTTGGAACATTTCTATAACACCTTAAGGTAAAAGTAGCTAATAAATAAACAATAAACATTAAAGGATATTTTTTCTACTTGACTAATGTTTTATTGGCATTTTCTATATATCACTATTCCATCTCTCTTAGAATTTATGTGGAGCTCTAGTCACATGGGGTACTATAGGTTTGCTTAAGTTTTAATAAGGGTGCATGCTATACATCTTAAAAATAAGATAGTACATAACTAATGTATAGATTATACATTTCAGACTTGATGTATAACATACATGAAAAATAAAGATGATGTGTCGACACGGTTTTAAGGATATAAATCATATCATCAATGGACTATTTGGTGCATAGCAAAAAATTTAAAAATAAAAATAAAAAATAAACGAATTTGAAAATGTAATTGTTATGATAATTGATTTTTTTTTTCTTTTTTACATATTAATTTAAACGAAGTAAATCCAATCCGATCGAATGGTTTCACGTACTTCACGGTTCAGGAATTGATTGAAAATGGCGCTTCAAACATTAAAATGGAAGAATGTCAAAGCCCAACGTGGATATAGCTTCTATATTCCATCACCATCGCACTCGACGGGTTTGGGTTTGAGTTTTTGGGTAGTGACTATAAACAAAGTATGTCACCGGAGGAACCAAGGAATATGCTTCTCTTATGTCAATCTCCTTCCTTAATCTTCTACCTTGATAATGCTTATAATATTCACATACCAACTAGTGCAGCTTTATTAATTACACTTTCCCCGAGTTAATCTTGTCAAGATTGCATCACGAACAAACTATTTTATGATAACCACGTATTACGAGCTGTATGTTGCGTATATATAATTAGAAACTGATTTTAGTATTCTAAATATTTTATTCGTTGACCTTGGCAACATTTCAATTAGATTAATTTTTGGGGTTGCTTAGTCAAACATTTTAATCAGGAAATGCATTTCATTAGCGGAAACTTCATCCTTGTTTTATCAATATCCAATCAATGTTCCGATGATCTGAATATTACTTTGTGCTAATTTTTACCAGAATTATCTATATGTATTATTAAAGTCAAAGCTTTTTTTTAATCGTAACTTGGTGTATTTATTAAATAACTCACAAATATCAAAATGGCTATACATTATTCTTGTAAAACCACCTATTTGAGCAATTGAACGTATTTGGAATTGAAAGGAAAAAAAAAAAAAAAAAAAGAGAAAGAAAAAAACCCGTCCATTCTCCATGTTTATGTTTATTTTACCAATAAGGCTACATTCGGTTTTTTTTTTTTCTTTTTAACTCATAAGGAAGATAATATTTTTATTAGTAAGAAAACTAATATTTTATTTTCTTAAATGTCAATAAAATAGGTATTTAGAAACTGGTTTTAAAAAATCCTAAAAACCATTGAGATTATTTATTTGTTAATTTACTATTTGTAATGCACCCGTAATATAAGTACATGCATCCGCTAGTATCCCTTTGATTAAAAATTTGCATCTACAATACAGGTGTCTCGAAATAAAAAAAGATCTAGAGAATATAATAATTAAAATTTTTATTATATTTGTCTATATATAATATCTGCATGTGTCATGTATACATATTCCACATGAAGGTATATTTTTATATGCATTTTTTCTTAAAGAATTATATGCTATATATTAAAGTTAAATGGTTGATTTCGAGTTAATAATAAAAGTATACATGGATGAAATATCAAAAAAACTTTCATAACATATAAGTATATAGACTCTAGCTATGCATCAATTTACAAGCTATGCATCAATTTACAACCTCTAATAGTGGTAGATATGTAAAAAGTGTTTTATGATAATAAGAAAAGAAAATAATATGCTTGTTAAATTAGGGTTGTTAGACTTGGATTGATCCTTTTGGTCCAACTCAAGTGGACTTAACCCTTCTATAAAGTTAATCTAAGTCATCTATTTGACCCTTATTAACAATTCGATCAATTAACCTGATCGATTTAATTCAGTTATTATAAAAAACTATCGGGTTTTTTTTTTTCAAGTTAAAATATATTTGTTGATACCTAATTCTCATTCGGCTTGAAGCCTAGCATATAAGAAAGCCTACCAAGAAATATACTAATAAACAGCGAGCTTGTCCTCTATACCATGACCTGCTCAGCTAACCTCATAACCTCTTACTTAAACAAGCTAACTCAACCACCGAGTTTGCACATACTGACCACCTAGCATTAATTCAGGTCTCAACTCATTATTAACTAAGTATTTATTGAACACCACTCCTCCCCCCCCCCCCCCCCCCCCCCCCCCCAAAAGCTTCCTTAACCATCTTTTACCTTTAGCGCCAGCTTTCTACTACAATCCATTAATGGTTACTTGACATCCTTGGTACAGTTGGTATACCTGACAGTTACTATAGATGTCAAACCTCTAAGCTACAGATTTGGTTACTAAGCTAATCATGGCTAACCACCTTCAAAGTTGCCTAATCCCTACTACGACTCATGCTATCTACCAGTGATTAGTATAAGCAAATCCCAAACTACCACATATCTAGGTAATCCCCATAAATGGTACCAGACACCATGAGGTAAGGAGATTCTCTCGATCCCTTCGATTCTCTCGACTCTCTCTCGGTTCATTTTTGATATACAATATCAATTCTCAACATCCTATATACATACTAGATGAGCACTATCCCATGGGCCCCCCATCTTTCCCTTAGTTCTCCTTACTAACTTGAGCCTTAAAGGACTCTCGTAACAGCACCTACAGGGGGCTTTTTGTAAGAATCAAGGAATAAGAAGCAAGATCTAAGCCCAATCCATTCGAGCTCAACTTAAGCTCACTCATTCCCAATTTATACAACCACAATTAGATTGCTAAATAAATAAATGTAAATCAAAGAAAAATAAGAAATAAATTATAAAAAGGTCTTAATTTTTACTATTTTATATATAAATATAAATTATATTATAATATTTTTATTGACCCCAATTCAATCCCCATTTGACCCTCTTGACTCTTCATCTCCTCTCATTTTCAATGCAACCTTCCGATTAGATTTGACAATGTTAAATACAGAAAATAAGTTTCCTTGAGAATATTTTGTCAATAAATTAGGAATATCCTCATTTAAAAAATAGAATCATTATTTTCTCAATATTACTTAATTATTTTATGTTAAGATTGAGTAGTGATGCCAATTGGACTTTGGAACCTATTTAGAACTCCCACTGTCGAATAAGTCCAAAGGTGGATGAAATAGGACCACTCCAATCCAAAATCTTTAGCCATGGGATAAGGTGTAAGGTAGGACATTGTACCCATTGTTCTAAAACTTTTTAAGTCCTATGATAAATTCTTAATAATGTAAGGCAACATGTACTTGATCCATAAAATATCACTAGTAAATATTATAAACTTTAAAAAGGTGATAGTAATGGAACCATGTTTGTCTAACATATAACTCACTATTTTACACTTACACTAATAAAATAGTCAAATCTATCTTATTTCTCCATCTTAAGTTAGTATTTTAGTATATATTTTGTATGCTATCATCACTATTGAAATTCATTATATTTGCATTGATTATAATAGCTAATAGTTTAAATCAAAAAGGTAAAATATTTATAAGTTCCACAAAGTATATTGAAACCTATAAACTTCACAATGTACATGTTTCGTGATGTTTTCATAGTAAAAAAAGAGTCAATAGGACTTGTATGCAACTTAGAATACTAGTAATGGGTATGAACAAGGCATTATATCTCAATTTTTACTTACTCATGTTAGGAAGACTATAATAACCACTACATTCTAAATTTTAATTTGTATTTATCTACCACTAATAACTGCAAGTGACTTATCACTCATATAAAAGCCTTCTGCGATTCCAAACAATGTTGCTAAACTAGATTTAAGTTCCATATATTAGATTAACTACATGGTGGGAATCCTACCCTTCACTCCTTATCCTAATTTTACTAAACACCATTAGTTACTACATCAATCCTACAATCCCTTCTCCCAATGATGCTAATTAGATGCCACAAAGCTGGTAGATTCACACTTACAACCCTAAATTTAACTATTATAGAATTGGATGTGATATTACAAATTCTATGCATTATTAATTTTATGCAGAAATTGTATGGACCTTTTTGAAATTTTTTATAATTATATAGACTCTTAAGGTTTTTTAAGTTGAGTTCATTCCCTTTTGTAAAAGACATAGGTCTTGGGTTTTTCAAATGTAGCCACCTAACTAGATATAGAATATGGCATAAATCCAAATATTTCAAAATATAAGCCATTTATAAGAAAACAAAATATAATTGATGTCGTTACTAAAAACTACAATATATATTGCCACATAATTAAACATCACAATTACATGAACTTATTCTGAAAGATTATATCCATATTAGATTTTCCATCCAATTAGGTAGCTATTGCTGGTTAGACTTTGTAAGATGTGGATAGCCTGTACAAAGAGGGGAAAGTAAGCTCAAAGGGGCCCCAAAGGTAGTTTTAATACAACCACTTTGATACTTAAGTTAGTAAGATGCAATAGAGGGTGCATAATAGTTTGTAGAGAATAAGAGTTTTGGAATCTTTTACAGAATGTTAATTGTCTATTTATAGATGAGTTCGCCAAGCTATTTTTGGAAGGAAATAAGCTTTCTAAGATCCTCTGTTAGACTATAAATTCTATGGAGAAAAGCTCGAGATAGGCTATTGATATTGTTAACTTGTTTAATCTAAACGAGTTGTTCCCACCTAGTCTTTATTGAAACTTATGGGCTAGACTTGACCAGTTTAGGCCTAAAGGTGTAGGCTCTAAGGAATAGGTTAGAGACAAGAGCTCGAATTAAACTTATGATGAGATCGCCTAAGCTCTAGAGAGCTTGGTTCAAACTCTAGTAAGGTTGTCCTTAGAGCTAGAAACATGGCTTAGATTCCTAGTGAGGTCAACTAAGCTTTGTGAACTCAACCTGGCCTCTAATCAATTTGACTTGGACTTTGAGAGCTCTATCCATACTATGGAGAGGTGAACTTAAGTTTAAAAACTCATGTCTAAAATAGCTCATCAATAGTGGCCATGTCTAGAAAATAAGTAGAGACTATACCTTTCAAAAGTGGAGAAATGCTTAATTTTGAAAACCTTGAATGTCCATTTAATTTACAATAATATTTTTCTAGTGTTGGGTATGTAATTGGATATGTAAATTACATCTCTAATTATTATTAAAAGGAAAATGTAAATAAGTATTGAGGTCAATTATTATATATCCAAATACTTTCTTTTGTGTAAAGTGTTGAATAGGTCTTAAAAATACGAAATGTTCCTTTTCTGTTTGATTATTGTCCCAAGAGCAATTAATAATGTGGTTCATCTTAAATGTATAAATGAGTCAAACCTAATCATAAGATGTGAGTTACTTGAATTTACCTTGATGCTCACTTGAATTCTACTCAGTAGTAGTAAAGATGAGCTCAAGTTCAAGCTACTTAAGCAGTTTATTAAGTTGAATTCAAGTTATACGATATTTAACTCAATTAACTCTTTTGTTTGATCAAGTTTGGTTAAACTTAAATGTCGTTTGAATTCAACTTAAATTTAAATAATAATATTATGTTAATTAGAAGAATAATATAATTTTTATATGATTGAGACTAAAAAAGTTTTAATCAAGTTGAGTTCAAATGCACTAAGTGATTTTTCAAATTGAACATGAGTTTAAAATTCTAAACCTAACCAAAGTTCCAACTCAGATTTAGTACCTTATTATTTAGATTCAACCCGTCTACAGTCCTACGACATATTAAAATAGTTATATCTACATCTCTTACATACATACATACAAGTACTATACATATATATATACATACATACATACATATATATATATATATATATATGTATATAAAAAGCGTAAGTATGCTTGTTGAACTTTCGGTGGGCGTTGACATTTAGTTTTTAAGTTACTTGGACATCTTGATTCGCTTAACAGAAAAAGGTAAATCAATAATATATCGACCAAAAAACTAAACCTTGATGCACAATAGTTTCAGGCCTACTCACTTCACTTTCAATTAGACGACATCTGCTTATGCTGCTTTTTGCGGAAGAGTGGACAAGATTTCTTCCATAGGAGGAGCAAAAAAGCAAGTGAAACAGAAGATATAAAGTGACATGAGAACGCAACTGGAAGAAGACACCTTAGAAATATTTTTAAACTTTTCTTATAACTAAATTTTATCAGTTGTTCGGAAGAGAGTTGGTATATCTCAATATGTAGGGCTAAGCTCTCATTTCTTATTCATCTAGAAATTTCAAAGTTTGAACTCAAAATACTAACACAATGAAGTTTCTTGACTTGAATTGTCAATATACGAGGTTGGACTTAACTCAACCGATCTCATTTAAATTTGATTTATATTTAAGAAATATTTTTCTTTTTATTAAAATAATATTTATATTTGCTGAAAAAAAGTAATATTGATATTTAAATTTAACTCGAATTCAACTAATATTTAAACTCAATTTATCTGTTATTACATTAAACTTGAGTAAATTTCGAATCATACTTCAGTAACTTCAAGATAGATTTCTCCACCATTGCCATAATGCTTTTAAAGCGTGTGCCAATAAGTGGGTTTTTTCATAATAGTTGGTGGTAGGAGATGAAGTAGCGAGAAATAGCTAACTCTACCATCAAAGAATGATGCCAATTTGATTCAATTAACCACCATCAAATACTCGAAAAAAAAAAAAAAATCATTGCTACTAGTACACCACATGCTTACATGAATGCTAAGAAAAGATTAATGATATTTAGAATTTTCTTAATATTTGCACGCGACTACTCCATCCTCAAGATATTGGCTGCTTCCATCTGTCTGCTCCACCCGGCAACTAAAATTTACTCGTAATTGCGACATAAAGGTAGTCGAACACCGTTAACATTAGATAAAATATTACAACTTAAAGGCCTTCCATGAGCTAAGATATGAATGTCAGGTCAGTAAGATCTTTTATATCGAACTTTAATTGGCATGACCAACTGACGTTAATCAATCCGTGGACAATGTCAAAAGTCAGCTCTTTTTAAATTTCACTAAAATAATAAAATAAAATATTGCATGCTGAAGTCAATAGATAATTCGCTTTTAACAGAAGAACACACAATAACAATACACATAAACATCATAAACCCCAAGTCCTAGCCATTCTTTTACAAACAATTCCAATCTGGATTTTGGCAAAACCAGTGTCAACAGCTGAACTGATGGCACCATTTAATCTCCGCTCCTCAAATGGGATTTTCCTATTCTTCATCATGAATCTGTTTCTTCACTTTGTTCATCCATTTTCATTCAACGTTTCTCACTTCCATCCTGGTGCAAAGGATGTTCTTTATGAAGGTGATGCAACCTCATCATCAGGAGCAATCGATCTCAACTTAGTGGACTACGAATTCCGCATCGGCCGGGCCATCTATGGTCAGCCCGTGCGCATGTGGGATTCTTCCACTGGCTTTGCTGCAGATTTCGCTACTCATTTTTCGTTTTCGATCGACACCCTTAATTCTACCCTGTATAGTGATGGACTTGCATTTTTCCTTGCCCCTGTTCATTATCCTATCCCGCCGAATTCAGCCGGTGGATTCCTAGGATTATTCAACACAACAATGATTGCACCATCAGCTGATAATCAAATTATCATGGTGGAATTCGACACCTTTCCGAACAACAAGTGGGATCCTAGTGTGGCGCACATAGGGATCAATTTTAACTCGATTAATTCATCCGTATACGCCTCTTGGAACCCTGCATTCTACAGTGGAAAGATGGCTAATGTTTGGATATCATATAATGCCACTGTCAAGAACTTTAGTGTATTTTGGACGTACGAGGAAAATCCTGTTTTCACAGGACAGGTATCACTTTCTCACATGATAGATATTACTCAAATCCTCCCCGAGTGGGCGATAATTGGATTTGCTGCTTCTACTGGTATTCATACCGAGCGGCACACCATTTATTCATGGGAGTTCGAATCAAATTTCGATGGGAAACAACATGGGAAGAAACATTTGTCTAGTACACCTCTTATTGTAATTATTGTTGTCTCTTGTTGCTCCTTTCTGGTGCTTCTAGTTGGTGTTCCTTACTGGATTCTAAAGATGAGAGGTAAAAAATTTAGGAGAGACCAAAGAAGGGTGGTTAACTTGTTTGTAAACCATGATATCGAGAGAGGCGCCTTGCCTAGGAGATTTACTTACCAAGAATTAAGAAATGCTACCAACCGATTTGCAAGTGATCGAAGACTGGGACAAGGAGGGTCTGGTCATGTCTATAAGGGAACACTGAGCCATTTAGGCCAAGTAGTTGCTGTCAAGAGAATATTTTCAGAGATAGAGAACTCCGAGAAGAACTTCATCAATGAAGTGAAAATTATAAGCGGTTTAGTACACCGAAATCTGGTGAAATTCATCGGATGGTGTCATGAGCAAGGGGAACTCCTGCTCGTTTACGAATACATGCCTAATGGAAGCCTCGACATGCATCTTTTTGGCAACAGAGGGAAACTCGAATGGAAAGTAAGGTATAGGATAGCTCTAGGATTGGCCTCTGCTCTTCACTATCTCCATGAAGATGCTGGACCCTGTGTCCTTCACAGGGACATCAAATCAGCCAATGTCCTGCTAGACACAGATTTCAGCACCAAGCTTGGAGATTTCGGAGTTGCTAAACTTATAGACCCTCTGCTGAGGACTCAAAAGACAGGTGTTGTAGGCACGCTAGGATACTTGGCACCCGAGTACCTAAACGAAGGGAGGGCGAGCAGGGAATCAGACATGTTTAGTTTTGGGGTGGTTGCTCTGGAAATTGCTTGTGGGAGGAGGACTTATGACTACGGTGAATTTCAGGTTCCATTGATTAGGTGGGTATGGCAACTGTATTTGTCAGGGAGTATCCTAACCACGGCAGATGAGAGGCTAGGGACGGATTTTGATGCAAAGGAAATGGAATGCTTGTTGCTTGTGGGGTTGTGGTGCACTCATCCAAGTAAAAGGGAGAGACCAAAAGCTGGAGAAGTCATTAAGGTTCTTAAGCTTGAAGCTCCAGCTCCAGCGCTTCCACATGATATGCATGATCAGGATTTCATCTAGAATCCTATTTTCCATTACAAATTTGAAGGACCGATCTCGTTTCAAAATTTTGCTGGTTTACCTTTTTTTTTTTATAACACTTTAAATTTTCGAGAAGTTCAGGTTTGTTGAGAAACATTTCAGGAAGTTCTCTTTTCCTTTGGAAAAATGGCGAGAATTTCACCTTATGTCTATGCTTCTGATTCACATCTACCATGTACCATAATGATAGAAAAACTAGCAACAGGTCTACTGAATTATCTTGTTTTGCAGTATGTAATTTCTGTTGCAACGGACTCGTGAATAGTTAAGCTGTATATAAAGATACCCGAGTTGTCGAATTTTTCCGGAATTTCCAAATGGTTAGGAGTTACCGAAACTTACCCTCTTGTTCTTGAACCATTAGCCTCATGGCTTCAAATTTGCAGGTTTAAAATGACAAAATGCTTTAGCATAGTGGTGAATTGATTCCATAACAGAACTACAGGCGTTAATATTTCAATACAACAACTTAACTCCTCCTTGTGCAAGAAACAATCTATGTCGTCTTACATTAGCAAATAGCGAGTATTCAATATAACAGATTTTGGCACATCCCATATCAAGAATTAACATTATAGATGAGGGGTTCTTACTGGAGTTGTCACATGATAGTCACATGAATATCGCCTTAGATGTGGTTTCAAAGTAATGACATGAAAATAATACTCTATGAAAAGATTGGAAAGAGAATAAAAGGGAGAAGGAACGGGCAATCCCACTCAAAACACAGTAAAACACCATTTTTTTTATTTTTAGAATTGTGTTAAATGAGAAGTAATGACTGAGTATTTATAAGCTTTTAAGCAAACAAACTAATCTAACGATCCTTATTCCAAGCTTACCAAACCAATTATCTTTAAATTATCCCAAATATGAACTTAACTCCTTAAACCCTATCACTAAGTCCTATCACTTAGCCCAAAAAGTTATGTAAGATAAACAATAAGTTTAGCTTAATATAATAATATAATAAATTTTCAATCCTTTAAATTTTGCTCCTTGACCAATTTTTAAACAAAGTACAAGCATTTTAGGCATTAATTGCTTATTTTGAATAGCTAGGTCATTACTTGGTATATATGTGTTATGAATTAGTTGCATTGGTACTAAGTGTGCCCACATAGTTAAAACCTTCACGGTATTGATGATAGAAGTGTATGATCCCAACCAACATAGCAAATTCATTTTTTGCATATTTCGGTGTGCAAGTCATACAACACTATCTAATTGGATGCATTGCTTTAGGCTTTCTAAAGACGACATTGCCTCCAAGGCAATATTTACATGAAATAGATCTTCCTTAGTAGACAACCATTTTTCCATAACTTTATTTTCATACTTCAATGTTATACACACACATACTATACTATACTATATATATATATATTTCAAAGCATCACTTAAGTTGATTGTTGTTGTATCCTCGTAGTCACCGATGATGAACTCCCAATGACCATGATAATTGTGTACAAACCAAGACTATTTATGCCTCTTTTAATATGATGAATAATGATATCAATATATTGAATCCTCACAATAGCATAGCTTTTAATCAAAAGACTTCTGGGCTGAGATCACTATAAATATAATTCCTTTTAGTGAATACAGCTTTCCCTTTTTTTTTTTTTAAAATTTGCTCCAGTATTTGCAAATTATTGATAATGAGCGATCTATTGAAAGATCTGGATGAAATTCGTCTCTTTTAACGATCCATCATGTTGACTTAACCATCCATGACCCCTAATAAAAGATTGAAAAAATATCCATCTCCTTAGAATTATTTTTCGTCACAAAAAATTGTTTGATTGGAACACCCGCTCAAAAGATGCATTATTCTTCTTGAAATTATTGAGCTTTGCTGCAACTTCGCATTTATCAGAGAGAGTGGTCACACGCCTTTTTGTTTCCATTATGAAAGATGTGAACGGAATGTACGGACACAGGGACAGTGAAGGCATGGTCTCTACACATACCAAATATGAAACTATTCTTTCTTTCCGAAAATCTTTTGCAGCAATACAACGTAAAGTTTCACCAATCTTTTTTGCCAAAGGAATATCAAATCTGATTTCAAAAAATTTTCTTGCCAAAGAAAACTTAGTCAGCAATGTCTTCACTTTCCCATTCAGAAAACTTCATGATCAATATCTTACCTTGTTCTAGATGTCAACATATCTTTCAAATCCACTAACTTCCAGATTAAATCATCTCAACATCTTTTTCTTTTTTCTTTCGATAGTATCCTTGTAGATATATACATATATATAAACACATATATATACATATACACACGAGCAATCACTAATTCTTTTTGTACTCTATACTCGTATTGTCCGAACTCCGGTCTTCGACTAACAAGTTCGAGCAGGTAAATGCTTGAGTTATGGTACTCCTTCGGATGAGGAAGCATCAAGCAAACATCATTGAATCATGAATTTTCTTTTCTTTTTTTTTATTTTTAAGTCCTAAATTCAACTCGTTTTACTCCAATCATTTCGACGAACGAGTACGAGTGAATGAACAAACTTTTCAAGCAAACTAAGAGGCTCAAGGCTTCGAGTAGGTAAACTTCGTTCTTTCTTCTCGTTGTTTTATGTGACGCATGGATTGACTCCCGTGTGGCTTCTATTCTTGTTATGGTTCATTAGCGAATCATATCTTGCTGGATTTTTTTTTTTTTTTCTTTTATGTCATGACTTAAACAACAGTGGTTGTGGCGGTCTTCAATTTAGCACATCCACGATGTTCTTCTTTCAGTTATTCTTCACGGCTCCCTTCAAGTGTGAGTTAATTGTTGTCCTAGCTTGTCTGCGTATATCTTATTCACATGGACAAGTTGAGTGGCCTTGCTATCTCACAACTCATTCATTATTACTTGTAATAATAATACTTAGGATATCCCTTTTCAGAAGGTATTTGATCATGCTAAAGTAGCATGATATAAAGAGCTTCTAAAATCATCTCATGCATGAGAGCATAAGCTCTCACTTGTAATAATAATACTTTAGATATCCCTTTTCAGAAGGTATTTGATCATGCTAAAGTAGCAAAAATGGCATTCATTACTTGAGATCAAGAAATTTCTTTAGTTAGTGGAGGGAGAATTTCCTACTACTCGACTACTATTACTTAGTTGCAATGACTTGTAATTTACCTAGGAGGCAATACTCTTACCAATCTGCACTATCAAGCTTGAATTTTCATCATGCACCTGGGAGTCCATGCTCTTACCAGTCAACAATGACATCTGGTTATATGTTGCTCAACCATAGAAGTCACCTTATGGTGAACTTAATTGAAGGCATCCTAAGCTTATGGCAGTAGTAATGTAAGTTGCTTGCTAGGGAATCACTTAGGCTTAGAGCATTATAGTTATGCACCATGGGAGTACCTATGCTTAAAACTTAAGAGTTCAATTACTGTAGCATTGCTTGGACTTAAAACATGGAAGCCAAGATACTAAGGTGTTGCCTTGGCTTGATGCATGGAAGCCAAGATGCTAGGGCATTACCTAGATTTTGGTGTAGAGTCAAGATGCCAAGGCATTGCCTAAGCTTAATGTATAAAAGCTGAGATGCTAAAGCATTACTTGGGCTTAAGGCATACAAGCCGACATGTAAGGCATTGTTTGGACTTAAGGCATGGGAGCTAATATACCTATATATTGTGCTGCATGAAAAATATGCTAAAGATGTGACAGCTTTAGATTCGACATTCCACATATAACTTAGCTTCTTCTTACTTTAAGTACATATACAATCTTTCCTTATAGTAAAGGAAATTCTTAGAAAAGGCATCACCAGTTTAGTTGATGGGATAGAAGCAGGATTTACTCACTTCTTCCTTGAAAGGTGTAGTCAATAGTAAGAAGATTTCGAGAGCAAGGCCTTACTTAGCATACATCTTGTTACGCGATAGTAGTAATAGCTAACTCTAGCATGAATTGGAAACAATGCTAGGAGCTAATTCACGAAACTTGTAGTTTCCTGCATTATCTACATCTAATGTGTAACTTTCGGAGGACCTCTTTAAGTTGAATTATCCCAGTTATTGTTCTTTAGATATAGATCCACCAAGTAGTATGAAGGGAAACTTGGGGGGATGAAGAGCCACCAATTTGGACTCTCACATTCTTTACTTCAAATACTGGATTTTGTTTAAGCTACAACATGTACTAGGGTGGGTGGTTCACTCATGCCCCTCCTTAAGGGTATATCTTCTTCAGTAGTAGGAGGGTAAGTTGGTTAACTTAAAGGGGTAACGCATGTTTGTGCAGCAACAATAGAGTCTAGTAGAGCCACTCTATGTTGATTTAAGGCTTTTATTGCCTCTTGCATGGCTTACGTCACCTCTATAGTATCTTGAGGAGGCTCAAAGATTGGATTATCTTGATTGGTGTCTTAGGGTACTAGAGGTAGATCTTGCTCGACTTATTCAACATTGACATCTTACCTTGAGAGATAGCTTCACTCGTAATAGCTATTCTCTTTTTAAGAGGTGTCATAGCTCTAATATCACTCTCTATCCCTAATGGAGTCACCAAAATGTAAATGATGGGTTCTTATCGTAGCAATCACACGATAGTCGCATAAGTATTACGTTACATGTAGCTTTGGAGTAATGACGTAGAGATGACACTCTATGGGATGATTGAAGAGGAAGAGCAAGCAATCTTAGAGTCTCAAATACATAAGTGATAGGTAAGGTCGATGTCTTGAGTCCCTTAGGCTCCCTTGCCTGCCACTTGTGCATTTAAGACTTCTAGGTTGCTTGTTTCTCCTTCCTGTCATTCTTTGTCCAATCATCCTATTAAGTGTCATCTCCACATCATTACTCTAAAGTTACATATAATGCGATACTCACATGACTAGTATGTGTAACAACCCAACCAAAACTTTTCCCATTGAAGTATTGTTCACTTTGGCATAAAACGCTACGCAGTTTTGTCCCTTAGTGTAGTAGCTTCCTAGGAGGTCATCCATCTTGGGATTGCTCTAACCCGAGTATGCTTAACTTCAAAGTTTTGATGTATTCCAAACCGCTACACCAAAAGGCGCCTCGATAATTATAGTTCCTTTTCCCAATATGTAAGGGGTATTACAATCCACCCCCTTATAAAATTGATGTCCTCGTTAGTTTTGTTACACAAGTCTAAAATCACTATCAGGTAGGGACTAACCCTTCCAACTAGTAGATTACTTTAATAGCACCTGTAACGGCCCAACTGGAACTCTTCTCACTAAGGTATTGTCCACATTGGCGTGAAACATCATACAGTTTTGTCCTTCAATGTAGTAGCTTCCTAAGAGATCTCCCATCCAGGGATTGCTCTAACCCAATTATACTTAACTTTGAAGTTTCAACGTACTTCAAGCCGTTACACCAAAAGGCACCTCGATTATTAGAGTTCCTTCTCCTAACATGTAAGGGGTATTACAACACGTGACTGCTCTAATAAGAACGTCTCACCTACAAACATAAAAGCACTTACTGTAGTTACAAGTTTAAACATTTAGCTCGTTTGATTACAAAGCAATCATTTTGGTGTAGTTTCCTTCATTGGTGTTTTGTTGGATGATTTACAAGTAGAATAGCTTAGGTGTTTCTCTAAAGCATAGTATTCCCTTTTTCAGTTTTAGAATAGGTATAATACCTCCATAAACTTAGTTTTAGCAATTCCTTTCAATTGACGTGACACATAAGAAATGGAATCTAAATGAAAGACTAAATTCTTATCAATAACAATACAAATGGAGAGTGTTGTTAAAATAGGTATACCAAGCCTACCTATTTATTTTTCTTTCTCAAAATGTAGGTAGGTAGTGCTATAGTTTCAAACTTATTTATGATGAGCAAAGACATTATTGTTGTAAAATAAAGTTTTAAGCTAGAAAGAAATAAAGTGTAGAGAAAGAAGAAACAAAATATAGAGACAAGTAATAAACTTCTTATTTTTAATCTCTTCTTATGATCTTTTAAATGCTCCATTTACTCTTCTTTTATAGGTGTACAAACATAATTATAGATAACTCAAAAGCCAAGAGTCACATTTTCCTTCATACTTCAATTCCTAGTGAACTAATCTTAAATCTTAGTCCAATGCATTAAATCTCGTTATGTGAGTCAGCAAATCTCTATTATTCTCCATTTTTATTCATCTCAGTGGATTCAATAAATAAGCATGTTAAGGAACTAAATAAACATCCATAATAATGAATGAAGTTATAATATTTCCCTTACATGTCTATTGTACAAGAAATATGTCTTATGGAGAAAAACACAATGGAAGAAAGGGAAAAAAATTTAAGAAAAAAAAAAAACTTAGTGAAGGGAAAAGAGTACACCATTCCTCATCTTGATCATTCCTAGTTATTTAAATAATATCTTAGATTATGCTTAATGCCGATTCATAATCAATGTTGGCACTTAAGTTTAGCAGGTAGAGATTTGTCTTCTTGATTCCAAAGATGGGCTTAGCCTGAAAAAAAAATAATAATTAGTGGGCGCTAAAAGGTTGTCAAATGCAACTACTTCAACACTTAAGTCAGCAAATTAGCATTTAAGAAAAATAGTGAAAACTTGTGTATGGATGTGTAAAATCCCTTATTTGAGAGGCTTAGCCCTCATTTATAGGTGATGAGAGAGCTATTTTAGGAAAGTGCATACTTGGTCTTATTAGGAAAGTGTATCTTCAGGGGTTTGTTCCTAACTAGGTAACTATGTGGTGCGTTCCTTATTAGGTGAGCTTTAATACCTATAGCCCGGTTAGTCCTAAATCAAAACAACCTCAGGTGGCTCTAGAGGCTTCATGGTCCCAATGGTTCGAGCTCCGAGTCTTTACAGGCCTTAGGCTTAACCTTACTTTGCTCTCCATTGGTAATCATGGTGGTTTAAGGTGATAATAGGCCATAGTATATAGGTCTCCAACTTTCTGAGGTCACAATTGGCCTTCAAAGTCCATAGTCTAAATTCTTCCATAAACAACTAGAACACATTATTAAGTTCTCTTCTTTTTGTTTAATTTATATTTTCTTTATTTGCCATTATTTCTAAAATAAAAGAATAAGGCAAAATGCAAAGCTATCAACTTATGTTTATTTTGATGTGCATATAGCTACCTTATCTTTAAGTAATGCCATTAAATCCTCAAATATATAATAAAAGGTGAATTTAAAATCCAATTTACTATTTCGCCTTTGGATACAATAATAAAAATGTGATACCTCATGTGTAAGTAGTCCTACATGAATTATAGGAGAGGAGTTGTATTAGTTTATAAGGCTAATGTAATGAATGCTATGTTAACACTAGGTAGAAACAATTAGCCCAAGTATTTGAAATAAGCCCATTAATATTTATGTAAAACGTGGAATTTTAAAATTTAAAAGGCGAAAAAAAAAAAAGAAAATGCTAAAGGATTTTATGGCTTTGTATGGTGTATCATTGACTAAAGTTTGTAAGGGCATTTTAGTCCAATATAAGTTAACCCCACTACCTACCCCCCACCTTCCCTCATTTCTCTTGCTATCAACACAAAGAGGTTAAAAGCAAACACCCCATCCCTAATCTCTTTTCCTTTCTTTGTTAAACCTAACTACAGTAGCTTCCTAAACCACTATAGAACCTCTCAACCAAAATTCAGATTCTGACTTAGGGATGCGATAAACCGTAAGAGAGTGAAGGAAAGACAAAGAAATAAGAAGTTTTGGTGAGTTCTTTATCCTTTATTTTGGAAATTCGTAATTCTTCCATGGGTGATGTTAAACCCTAAGTAAAATTCCATTTTGCAATGTTTTAGGAGTGAAAATTTAGGCAATGGGTGTTTGTCAATCAAAAAAAATATGTAAGTGTCCTCAAAATCTTATTTTTCCTTTTAATTTTGTGATTATAAGTGATTGTAGGTTGTGTATTGGTGAATCTTTGAAGGATGGAGATGTTTGATGTGAAAAAGGGTGGAGAATATAAAAACAATTTGGAGATAGTGTATCAAATGAAGTATTCATTGATTTTGAGTCGAGTTGTTAAGGGTGAGAACCTTGATTGACTTTAAGGTGATGTAGAGAGGTGTTAGAGGGTCATCAAAGTGGGAGATGTCGTTAAAAGTGTTAAAAGTAGTGTTTTGGACTGAAAGATTTCGTTTTAAGGAAATCACGACCAACAATCACGGGAATAATCTTGATTGTGATCCTCTATGGTGTGTTGTGGTGAGTTATGGGTATGAAGAAGAAAGAGGAAAAGTAGCCAAGAGGATCATAGCCAATGTTCACTATTGTGATCTAGGCCATGTACTTACCATACTATAAGAAGGAGAGTCATAGCTAAGGTTCATGGCCATGTATCTTTCCTTTTTCTTTTTCCCTCTTTTTTCTTATTTCTTAACATCCTAAATCCTAACCCAACCTATTATAAACCTTATTAAGAGTTTAAATTGGTTCTAAAAACATAGACAACGATGAATTTAAACTTAAGAATCATATGAGAAGATAAGGGAACCTAACTAGGATAAGTGAGCTTAGAAAATAGTTCCTAAATGTTGTTACTCTTACTCATACATTAGTTGTTGATCTTGGAAAGACTTTTAGCACAGGTGATACTACTGGGTGATCTTAGAGTTCAAGTACAAGATACATGTTTGCTTATTATGCTTATTTAAAGTGGTTGTTTAAAACAAAATTAACTTATACTCAGACTTATTAATTACACGCTCCTTGTGCTTATCCTACTTCAATCTCTCCTTTATAGGGTCCAAAAGGATTGGTGAGGCACTTAATAATCGTTACGCCAAGTTTGGGACACTGAGACTATGATGGTTGTTGGCTAATAATCAAAGATAACAAATGATGCTTACTACATTGGTTATTAATATATATGCATGTGAATTCTAATAGTATGTTTCATAAGCATGTGGTTTCCATATTTTGTGCTAGGCTTCAGATCACCCCATTTTAATTTTTCAGATATAAGTACTTTAGTGGAAGTTATAGAGTTAGATGAATTTGGATTCGATCATCAAAGTTTACTAAGATGGAGAGTGGCGATTTGAGTTTCTATTATGAAGAAAAGAAAAATTTGAAATTGAGTTAGGACAGTTATAGTTTATTTTGCCACTAGTAAATTCTTGTTTAGAGTGCTATAAAATTTATTTGGAAGTTATTATGGATTGATTTGAAGAATTAAATCCTATTGGATACGTTTGGAGGTTTTGATATATGATTTTAGAGATTTTAGTTTTTGTGTATGCTTGATGTGCCAATATAAGATAGGTGTTGATAGCAAAATTTCACCTAATAATATTGCTTGGTTACCAAGCCACTAATCATTATTATTTTTAGTTAAGGCCTTCAATGGCTCAGCTCATCTAATGGGCCTAAGGGCCCGACTTGATTATATATTTGATTTAAATTTGAAAAGTAGCATGGACAGTTGTTACCTTACATGACTTCATTACATAAACGGCCACTATTCCTATTCTTTAGGCATATACTTAATTAAGGAGCTGCTATGTGGACCATGACCAAAGACTACCCATTACTACAGACATACGATACATGCCTATAAATAAGGGAAAGAAAGCGGTATAAGAACTCTCTTAGATGCTCTTAAGTACACTTAGCTTTCTTATTCCCCTCTTTACTTTAAACACTTACTAATTTAGGAATCAAATTGGCTATGCCAAACTATCCCTATCACCCACTATAGCCTTTCTTTCTTCTTTTACAAGGTCAAAATTCCATACCAAAATGAACCTACAACATTTGGTGCCATCTATTTTCAAAGATGTACCTACATGGCAAAAACACAAATGACAAGAAGTATAAGTACTGGTTCTTCTCCCCAACACCTTCGGGGGGGCTATGGTGGGGGAGTAAGCATACTAATGAGCAACATTTTGCTAGGTTAGAGCAACTTTGCACTGATTTTTAGCCCAAGAGAATCAAGAACTCAATAAGAAAAATGATGAGATTTTGAATCTTCTCCATAAAGATATTTGGCTAGACTAGAACCAAGGGAATGGTGATAACAATGTAGAAAATTCCGATGACTTGGTTTATTCTCCTAAATTGCCCAAAAAGCAAGTCAAGTGATAAAGGAAAACAACCATAATAAGTGCACCATGCAAGACCATTGCATCAGTACCCTTGCTTCAACTAATAGACAATTTCAAATAAAGAAGAGTCCTTTTATTCCTAAAATATTAGAAGTAATACCACAACATATTAATTTGCTGCAGTTTGAGGCATATGATGGAACAAAGGACCTAGAGGATCATCTTGAGTATTACCGTACTTTGGCTAAGCTGCATAGCTTGAGCGGTGTCATGGCTTATCAAGTATTCCCTTCAACTCTAAGGAATGCAATAAGTACGTAGTTTAAACATTTAAAGCCTAACACAATTTCATGTTTTGAGGACTTAGCAAAAGTGTTCTTACAGCACTTCCTTGCAAGTAAGCTCCCTATTAAGGATTCATCTGTTCTTAACACCATAAAAGCAAAGATCTAACAAGTCTATTACAAACTACTTAGCTCAATTTATGGCCAAGATGGTCTAAATCCCAGAGTTGGATATAAGTGTTGCTCTTAACACAGTGATCAATGAAGTTAAGCCACAAAGAGATTTCTCTTTAAATCTCTAGCAAAAAACAAGCCAAAGACTTTTGCCAAATTTAAAGCTAAGGTTATATCTTATATTTGATAGGAAGACAATATTAAAGCTTGGCGTAAGGTTGATCAAAGAAAAGGAGATCAAAAGAGTGACAAGAAAAAGAACGTGAAAAATCTACTTGATGCATGCGATGATCAATTTTCAGAAGGGAATAGTAGCAAAAGGAAGAGGTCATGCATCCTAACTTACTCTGCTCATATCCCAATCAACCATTTGATCTTGGACATATTGATGGAAGTACGTAATTGGAAGAGGGTATTATAGTGGCCAAAACAAATAAGAGGAAAGCCATCATGTAAAAATTCTAATGAATATTGTGATTTTTATCTCAATAGAAGCCACAACACCAACAAGTGTATTCAACTCAAAAACGCAATTGAAGATGCAATCCAATGAGGGTTTTTGCACAAGTTCCTTACCCATGATGCCAAGAACATTGAATGATCAACTCAAAGACAACGTGATGAGCAAGAAAATCTAATACAGCCTCCTTAGGCCGGAAGAGATGCAAGAGATGAAAGTAATAATAGTGCACCAAATTGTGTGATAAACACCATTATGGACCTTTTACTTTAGGACTGTCAAGCTCGACTAATGCTATATGATATGTTTGTAATGTATAGGGTAAGAAAGTCAAGGTTGACAATTCCTTCTCTTTCATAAAGGAGGATTTCAAAGCCATGTAAAGGCCCCACGATGATGTATTAGTAAGCAGTGTAAGAATTATCAACTTCGAGGTCAAAAAGATCTTGGTTAGCACTGGGTGTTCGACAGACATTATTTTTCAACATGCCTTCAACCAAATGATGTCAAAGATCAGGGCATAGCTAAGGTCTTATAATTATGATCTATATGCTTTTAATAATCAACCCGTATGGGTTGCTAGAGTTATTTCTCTTCCTATTCAAGTTAGAGACAATGAGCATAATGTAAAGGATAAGGTAGACCTCCTCATTGTTAAATATTGGTCCCCTTATCGTATGATCATGAGTTGACCATGCCAGCATTTATTCAGCATGGTTCCTTCAAGTGCATACCTCAAGGAAAAATTCCATACTCCCATTAGAGTTGAAATATGCAAGGAGACCAGCAATTAGCTAGATCCTTATATTTGAGAGTGTTCCTACACGAAGAAGTCTTTTAAATTGAGATTGATCCAAAGAAGAAGTTTGGCAGCATTGAGAATGTCAAAGAAGGAGTAGAAGTCCCCTTAGCAAATGATCCTAAAAAAACAATGAAGATAGGGAGACCATTTCTAATAAATATTTGCTGAAGTTTAATTAAATTTCACCAAGATAATGTCAATGTCTTTGCTTGGTCTCCTTCGAATATGCTGAGCATCCCCCAAAGAAGTAATGACATATAAGTTACAAATTGATCTGAATGTGAAGATAGTTCAATAAAAGAAAAAGGCATTTTGCCCCTAAACAATAAGTAACCATAGAAGAGGAGGTTCAAAAGCTATTAAAGTAAGATTCATAAAGGAAGAGCCTTATCCAACTTAGTTAGCCAATTGTATATTAATCAAAAAGTCAAACAGCAAGTGGCACATATGCATAAACTTTACAGATTTCAATAAGGCCTACCCCAAAGACTATTTCCTCTTGCCAAGAATTGATTAGATGGTTGACTCAACTACTGGGCAATCCTTACTCTCCTTCATGGATGTATTTTCTGGCTACAATCATAATAAGAAGGAGAAAGGTGATGAAATTCATACATCCTTTTCCACAAATTTTAGGGCATATTGTTATGTGGTGATGCCTTTTGGGCTAAAAAATGTTAGTGCAACCTATTAGAGGCTTGTGACTAAGATGTTTAAGCCCTAAATCCACCGAAATGTCTAGGTTTATGTCAATGATATGATAATAAAGATGAAGACGAAGGATCGGTACCTTATCGATCTTGAAGAGATGTTTGTCACCTTAAAGAGGTATATCATGAAGCTCAACCTACAGAAATATGTTTTTGGGGCAACTTCGAGCAAGTTTTTAGGATATACGATCACTCAGCACGACATTGAAGCAAATCTTAGGAAGATTGATGCGATTTGGAACATGAAGTCCTCCTAATACCATTAAAGAAGTTCAAGAATTGACTAAGTAGAGTTGCTGCCCTAAACAGATTTGTATAAAAAAGAATAGATAAGTATAGGGAATTTTTCAAATTGTTGAAGAATCTGAGGGAATTTTAATGGACTAATGAGTGCGAGGCAGCATTCAAAGAGTTAAAAGCATCTATAGCATCGCCGCTAATACTTTCAACCCCTATCTTCAAGGAAGACTTATTTTTATACTTGTCAATTAGTAACCTAGCACTTTCATCTTTCTTAGTTCAAATAGAAGGCATGGAGCATTGGTTGATCTATTATGTAAGTCATGTCTTGCAAGGCCTAGAACAAAGGTATATTAAGATTGAGAAATTTGTTTTGTGGTAAAGTTAACTAGAGATGGGGATAGCATAGAAATGGCTAGCAAATCTACATGGAATCTATATGTGGATGGTTCCTCTTCTAAAGAAGGATGTGGCATAGGCTTAATTCTAAAATGACCCTACAACGTGAAAATCCAGTATGCATTGAAGTTCAAATTCCTAGCAAGCAATAATGAGGTCAAATATGAACCCTAATTGTCAAGATGATGTTAGCAATGGAAGTTAGAGCCGAAAAGACTAAGGTTTTCTCCTATTCACAATTTGTAGTAAATCAACTAAACGGAAGCTACGTAATGAAGGAGGATATGATGAGCAAATACTTAGTGATAGTGTGAATGCTCATAGAAGGATTCCAATATTTTATGATTGAAAAGATACCAAGGGCTAGGAACATTGCTGTCGACAAGCTCTCGAAATTGGCTAGAGCAACACTTTCGAATTTAAGTGACAAGCTATTTATTGAATACCTTCCTGCTAAGATTTTAGAAGCAATAAGGTAAAGTTAGGAAGTAGCTCCTTTCCCAAAAGAAAAATCTTAGATGGATCCTATTATTGACTATCTAACGGATGGTGTCCTTCCCAAAGATAGAAAAGAAGCTTGAAGAGTGATATATTAAGCTAAGAATTACACATTGATTGATGACTAGTTATAGAAGTACAACCTCTCATAACCTTATCTTTGGTGTCTTCCACCAATGGATGCTCAACAGGTGCTTTCTAAATTACACCACAGTGTCTACAATAATCATGTGAAAGGTCAAACTTTATATATCCATGGATTAAGACTTAGCTATTATTGGTCGATCATGAAGGAAGACATAAAAACTACCATTCGACAATATTTACAATTTCAAAAGCATGAGGCTTTGAGCCATATGCCATTTATTGAATTACATAGCCTAAGCCTTTTGCCTAATAGGGGCTAGACATACTCGAACCATTTCCAAAGTTTATGACACAGTGTTAGTTCATAATAGTTATAGTAGACTATCTCACCAAATTGGTGGAGGCCAAAGCAGTAGCGAAGATCACCGACCAAAAGGTTGAGTTTTTTTGTCTTCAACTTTATCATTTTAAGGTTCAGGATTCCTTTTATGATAGCAACTAATAACGGGCCATAGTTTGAAAATGATAAGTTCTGAGCTTTCTCTAGGAAGTACGACATCCTATTAAATTACACCTCAATGGCTTACCCCTAAACCAACAGATAAGTGGAAGCTATTAACAAAACCATCTTATATAGTTTGAAAGGAGAGTTGATTAGACTAAAGGTAAGTGGGCTAATGAATTACCTGATATTTTATGGGGGTATAGGATTACCCATAGGACTTCAACAAGAGAAACACCTTTTAGGCTCCCATTTGGATTGGAAGCAGTTTTGCTAATTGAGTTGGAGTTACTTGATTTGCAAATGCAAAAGTTTGATATTATGGTGAACAAGATTGGTTTGATGGTCAATTTGGATATGATTGAGAAAACAAGAGACATTATGAGAGTAAGAGTTACTACCTATCAACATAAGGTAGCAAGGTACTACAATAAAAAAGTATAGCATAAAGTATTTTAGCGTAGAAACCTAGTTTGTAGGAACTAAAAGCAACGGGCATACGAGATATTCAAGGAAAGCTTAGCACAAATTAGGAGGACCCAATAAGAGTCTAAGAGGTCATAAGCAATAGGGCCTATTGATTAGGAAAGCTAGATGGAAAGATCATACCTTACGCATGGGACGTCGAAAACCTCAAGTTTTATTTTGAATAATTATTTTCTATCAACAACACTATTTTATGTTTGCATTTGCTTTTTCTTTCCTAACAATGTAAGGCAATGACCCACACTATGTTCAATATGAAGTATTTGTTCTAAGTTTATGAGCTTCTTTCTTTACCATTGCTTTTATTCCTGATCTATGCATGATTAATAGATCAATGAAGTTCTAGCTACATGATAAATGAACTAATACCTAATAAGTTTTGATTGACATCAGTAAACAGGCTTAGTATTAATTGTTGAATGATGCTAAGTGTTCCTTGAAAAGAGTTCCAATCTACCAAGGCTAGCAAACTCTAACTAGCATTCAATATGCTACTTAATAGTTTAAATAACAAACCTTAAATGCCTTAAAGTTCAAGTCGTATGCAGTTAACAAATATCATGTCTACGAAAGAGATACTAAGTACAAATTGCGCGTGAAATAAAACATACCAAGAATTAAAAGCGTTAAATGCAAAATAAAAGTTAATTACAACCAAATGGTCAACATCCCGACCGCAAATAATGTCCATGAAATATCATAAAAGACAACAAAGCATAAATCAACTGATACCTTAGGAGTCGGAGACATTTTTTCTTTTGGATGGAGAGAAATTACAGTCTTGGTTGAACATAGGGAGTCTCCTTCGATAATAGTTCCTTGGCATCTGTAAACTTCAATGTTGGCTTGATTATTGTCACCTTGCTCTCGACCATTAGCCTCTTATTCCTCACCGCCCACTTCATCATCACTGCTGACATTGTCATCATTATCCATATCGGCAAAGTCAAGACATGACAACTCATAATCAAGGAAAACTTTTAGAATCTCTATCTTAGCCAACTGTACCCCTTACAAGAATTTCTTTCGAAGCAATTTTTCATATTGCCAGCTAAGAGTCACAATTGATAAAGCTTCCATGATAGAAAGCTTCTTTTTCTCACTACACTAACTCAACAATGCATGTTTGCTGCTCAAAGTTCTTGATCTCCAAATTCTTAATTTGGACCCTTAATTTATCCTCCTCTTTGCTCATGTTGGAAAGTGTATTTCTAAGCCTCCAGCACTCTTCCTTCTTCTTATGAAGCTACTACTTAAGATCTTCGACCTCTTTATAAAGTTCTTCATATTTAGCCTTCAAGCTTATGACTTGGTTGGCCGCCAAAGTGTGCACTAACTTCTTTGCCAAGAGCTCGCCTCTAATCGTTTGGCCTCCATCTCGACCTTAATTTTGGTATTCCTAGCCTCAGCAATTTATACTTTAGAGGAGTTATAAGCCTCCTCTATTTTCTGCATAATAAAAAAAAAACGTACCATGAATAATCAACTTCTAAGTACATTAAACAAAAGATTATGCATACCTTTCTCTTTCGCTCTCCAGCATCATCTATAGCTGTCAATATATAGCTTGTGATCTGCGAAGCAATGAAGGTTTAACAAGTGAAATTAATATCATCAACCAAAGCCAAGGCTGATTGTAAGGGGTATAGGTCCAAGCTTACCGAAAGCTTGAAAATAAGTGATGGAAGAGCACAAGAGAATGGAAAAGATAAGAAAAGTAAGCAAACCCACAAATGACTCCAAGGGACATGACATACAAATGGAACTTCTAAAGACTCATGGCACAACACGATATGACGTACAAGATATTTTGATGAGGTTACTTTCTACCTAACCTTACTTAAGGGTTGAGACAAGAGTGAAGACAGAAGTAAACAAGCTAAGGAAGCAATGTTCATAAAGGGAATGTTTAGTATATGATAATGATGATAAGATGATGTGGCTACATGTGTAGTAGGTATTTATACCCGAAAATTTAGGGCAACTTACCTAAAAATGGAAAAGACAAAAAAGGTATTATCCTAAAGAAGTAATGTAGAAGAAATACAAAGAGTAAAAATGAATATTCTAAGAAAGGTAATGATTAAGTACAACAGATTTTCCAAATGGGCCTAGATAAGTGGCAGCAATGTATCAGTAATGCCCTTGGAAGATGTAAACAAATCAGTATGGTCAGGATGGGTGGCCAAGCAAGGGTGCCGAGCAAATGTAGATTAGTCTAAGAAGGAGTGGCTAAGGACTTGTATGAGATCTCTTGGCCTCTTAGCTTCAATGTTGCTAAGCAGTTGGTCGACTCGGCCACAACCGGGTAAGGGCATGTAAAGGGTCAAGCTATAAGCAAAGTATTCATCGAGTCGGCACATAATTTTTGAAAGATGTGAAGCACTCGGCATAGTGTAAGAATTTGGTCGGTAGCAAGGAGCAACTCAGCTTTAGTGGGGGTCGGCTAGAGCTAGAAGATTTGTCTCATTAGTCATTCTAATCCTTAAGCTCGGCTGCTAGTTAAAAGCCCAGTAGTCTAATTTCTGTCATTCCATCCTGGTTGATTTGGATTTAGGATCAAATCCAGCCAGTCCTCATTTAGTATTCCTTCAGGATGATAGGGACTAAGGTCAGTAATATTGAAAGTTTCAGACACCTTATAGTCTTCAAGTAGTTCCAATCTATAGGCATTGTTGTTGACTTTTTGGAGGATTTTGATGGAGCCTTTAACATAAGCAGACAACTTGTTCTTTCTCCTATTCGGGAACCGCTCCTTGCTTAAGTGTAACCACACTAGGTCTCTAGGCTAAAACTGTATCGATTACCTGCCCTTTACCTTTTCTTGCATTTCCTTATCAGATTGGTCAATTTGCTAAGTAACCTTATTGTAGATGTGTTGTAGGGACTATGCTCGAGCTCTTGTATCAAGGTCTTCTTGCTCAAATATAGGTATAAAGGTGTAATCAAGGGGCAACTTGAGATTAAAGCCATAAACAACTTCAAAGGGGGTCTGCTTGGTAGTGTCATGTATTGTATGGTTATAAGCAAATTCTACCACGGCTAAATAGACATCCCAATCAACCAAGCACTTATCCACTGTAGCTTAGAATAGTGATCCTAAAGTATGATTGACTACCTCTATTTGTTCATCAATCTAAGGGTAACAAGAAGTGCTGTATAGTAGTTTAGTCCTCATTCAACGCTATGGAGTTCTCTTGAAGTAGCTCAAGAACTTTGGATCTCTGTCTGAGATTACACTCCTCGGCACGTTATGTAACTAGGCAACCTCTTACAAAAAGAGAGAAACAATAGTCGAAGCATTGTTAGTCTTAAAGCAAGGCACAAATGTGCCATTTTACTGAATTTATCTACAATGACCATTATTGAATCTTTGCTTCGTGCAATTCTTGGTAATCCAAGGACAATCTCCATGCTCAACTCAATCCAGGGTCTGGACAGGATAGGTAAGGGCATCGCTTTCCCTTGTTCGACTCGGCACTTGACCCTCCTACAAATGGCATAGCCTTCAACAATCCGATGTACATCTCATCTCATTCTTAGCCAAAAGAATCATCCACTCAACAGTTCATATGTTATCCTCTCCCCAAAATGTTCTAAGAGCCCTCCATTGTAGGCTTCTATGATAAGCACCTCTCTTACTGAACAGGTCAACACAGACAACTTTCTACTTCAAAACAATTAACCATCTTCTACATGATAATCATTCACTATTCTTCCATCTATACATCACCTAAGTATAGGTCTAAAATGTAGGTCCTACGAATATTGTTCTTTAATACTTGTAAGCCCAAACAATCAAGCCTGCAATTCGATCAAGAGCACATGTCTCCTTGACAAAAGCATTTGCAACTACATTGCTCTTCCCTTGTTTATACTTAATCACAAAATTGAATCCCTCAAGGAATTCAGTCCACCTCACTTACCCTTTCAACAATTTGGTTTGACATCGAAGGTACCTTAAAGACTCATGATCAGTATAAATGACAAATTCCTTCGGAAAAAGGTAATTCTACTACACTTGGAGCATTCAGATAAGAGCTAAGAGTTCTTTGTCATATACAGAGTAGTTTAGTTGAGGTCCTCTAAGCTTTTCGCTATGGTAGGCATATCGAGCCCTATTTCGATTTCCTTAATTTAATCTACATTAAGCTCAGCCCGCTTAATATAAATTACTCGATATTAAATTAAAGAAAATAAAATTTTTTAAAAAAAATGGAGTCGCTAACCAATTCAACTAGTAAAAAAATAAAATTAGGATTTTCGAATGGGAAAACCCTAATTTGACCACTAATCTATGGATATTCTAAAAAAAATTAATTTTTAGAAAAATTAAACCAAAAAACAGAGTTCCCGGGCTAACCTATTAAGATTGAGTCACCATGTAAAAATTAAAAAATTGATAGGCTTTATTTTTTAATTTTTCAAAAAAAATTAAAAATATGCCTAAGTTCACAAAATGTAATTAAAAATGATTTTTTATTACGAATTTCTAAAAAAAATTATTTTTAGACGGTTGCTACGAAAGTTCCTACATACTCGCTAATCGAGATCAAACTGACCATAATTCTTTTTTCTAAAATTTTTAGTGGGTGGATAATTTTTATATTAAAAACCGAGCTAGGTTTATGCTTTTTGTTAATTTATTATTTAAAAATAAAACCTAAGAAATCTAATTTTTATAAATTAAATTAAAAAAAAAACCCTAACTAACTAAATCTTTTTAGAAAAAAACTCAATTTAAGATTTTTTTATATTTTTAAAACCACTATATGTAAAAAATATTTTTTTATTAAATAAAACATGATTTTTCAAAAAAAAAACTTAATTCAACTAAATTTTATTGGAATGACTAAAAAAAATTGTAATAAATAATAAGGGAAACCTATACTTAAACAAAATAAATTAATTAATAAAGAAAAGAAAAAAATAATAAATAACTAATGAAGTAGATTAATAAAAATTAATGAAATAAATAAAATAAAAATAATGAAAATTTACCTAGCATTGGATTGTGTGCTCGTGTGTTCAGTTTGGGTGATGGCTAGGCATTGTGGGTGAGGATTTGGTTGAGTATATAGGCGATGATGGGTAAGCGTCTAGGTGAGCATACAAGCAGTAATGGGCGAGTGGATGGGTGAGAGTGAGCATAAGCATGGGCGTAACTAGGCGATAATACAGGCGAGAGTAGGCGTAAGCATAGGTGGTAACTAGGCGACAACACGAGCGACACTAGGCGAGAGTACGGGCGGTAACTGAGCAAGGGCATAGGCAACACTAGACAAGAGCATGGGTGGTGACTAGGCAACAACACGAGCGGTAACTAAGCAAGAGCACAGGTGACATTGGGTGACAGCACGGGCAATAATTGGTCGGTGATGGGCGATGGCCTAGGCGACAGCATAGGTAGTAACTAGGTGGTGATGGGTGATGGCTTAGGCGATGATGAGCGATGGCACAAGCGACACTAGGCAATGGCCTAAGAGGTGATGGGCAACGCGTGTAAGTGGCGCTGGGCAGTATTGGGCGATGCATCAGGTAGTTATAGGTGACGGTGTTTTGGTGAATGTGTGGTAGCGCGTAGTATATGTAATGTTTTGTGGTGGTGGCGTGTACGGTATGAGTGGCATGTGATTAAGAAAACCCGTCTTCTAATCCCCCGTCGACGTACTATTTATAAACTCAAAGTCGAATCTTCCGTATCTCGATTCTTTCTAACAGTTACCCTCGTTTCTAGAAACCTTAGTTATTTTGGCTTTCTCTTTCAAGCTCGATCCAATCATAATTAAATATAGCTCGATAATTCCCTAATCTGATTTAAGCCCCTAAATTAGATGAATTTTTACTCTATATTAGTGTAGCCTAAAATTAATTAAGCCCATATCATCACCTAATCGACAATCCAATTCAATTCAACATAACACGACTCGACTTATGACTCAATTTGCTATGACTTGACTTCATTTTCATTTTTCATTTTTTTCCTTTAATTTTCGTTTTTTATTTTTTTATTATTATTTTTATTTATTAACCTAGCTCAATCAAAATAAATAAATAAATAAAAGATAGCAAAAATGAGGTATTTACAGCTGCCTCTCTTTATAGTGAAGTTCGATTAAAACTTCGCTACAAAGACAAAAGAGATGCTCATTTTTGCCAAACTTAACTTGGATAATCTGAAGAGGATAGATCTCTTCAAGATTTTTTTTTGTTTTGGTGGATAATCCGAAAAAGATAGATCTCTTCAAGACTCCTTTTGGTTTAATCTGAAGGGGATAAATCTTTTTGAGATTCAATTTGGTTAATCCAAAGAAGATAGATCTCTTTGAGATTCGATTTGGTTGATCCAAAGAGGATAGATCTTTTCAAGATTCGTTTTGACTTTAATTACTAACCTGAAAAGGATAGATCTATTCAAGATTTGTTTTAGTTAATCCGAAAAGGATAGATCTCTTCGAGACTCATTTTAGTTAATCCAAAGATAATAGATCTCTTTGAAATTGGTTTTGGTTGATCCAAAGAGGATAGATCTCTTCGAGATTAGTTTTAGCTAATCCGAAGAGGATAAATCTCTTCGAGATTGATTTTAGTTAATCCGAAGAGAATAAATCTCTTCGAGATTGGTTTCAGCTAATCTAAAGAGAATAAATCTCTTCGATATTGGTTTTACTTGATCCGAAGAGGTTAGATCTCTTCGAGATTCAACTTGGTTTCAAAAGCTAGCTTAATTCTTCTAAATACCTTTTTCTAAAGACTTTTAAGATCTTTTTTTTTTTTGGGGGGGGACTAAAGAATTTCTTAGAAGCAACTTCGAGATTTGACTTGGCTAATCCAAAGACTTTTGATGTTCTTTTTAGCGGTTTCAACTACCCCATTCATCTAAGGTCGATATGGAGTTGAGTTTCTATGATTGATCTTGAATTGGCTATACACTTCATCCATCAACTTGTTATTTAAATTCGTCCCGTTATCTGTAATAATAGACTCGGGTGCACCATATCTTGCAACAATATCATTTTTTAGGAATTTGACTACCACACCTTCGATCATCGTGGCATACGATGTTGCTTCTACCCATTTGGTAAAATAGTCAATTGTGACTAAAATGAATTTGTATCCATTTAAAGCTATTGGCGAAATTGGACCAATCATGTCAATTCCCCACATTGAGAAAGGCCAAAGAGATGATAACACATGCAATTCCTGGGGAAGAGTGTTGATTTTGTTAGCATACACCTGATACAGGTGACAATGCCTCATGTGCTTGATACAATCCGATTCCATCGTCATCCAAAAATACCCCATTCTCATGATCTTCCTGGCTAACACATACCCATTCATGTAAGGAATATAAATTCCTTCGTGCACTTCTTTCATTAATTTCTTGGCTTTTTCTTCTTCTGCACACCTTAGCAGTGTTGCATCTAGTGATCTCTTGTACAATGTGGCTCCACTTAATAGGAAATGAGTAGCAAATCTTCTTAAAGTTTTTCTATCTTTTCTATCAGCATCTTCAGGAAACTCCCCCGTGTGAAGTAATTTTTTGATATCATGATACCATGGTTCTGTTGTTCCCTTCTCTTCAACTACAAGGCAAAAAGCTAGTTTTTCTTCCACCTCAATCTTCAAGGGCTGAATTTCTATCCGATCTATGACTTCCACTATTAACACTAATGTAGCCAATGCATTGGCAGATTGGTTCTAGATCCTTGGAATGTAAGTGAATAAAATCTCTTGGAATTTTTGAATCAGCTTGCTTAAATGTTCGTTGTAAGGTATCAATTTCTTGTCTTTGATCTTATACTCTCTTAAGATATGGTGAATTATAAGGGAAGAATCTCCATATACTTCAAGCTCTTGTATTCATACATCTAACACCATTTTACGCCCCAAAATGCAAGCTTCATATTCTGCTATGCTGTTGGTAGATAGGAATGTTAATCTTGCTGCCACAGGGAAATGGTTACCCTCAAGTGATACCAGTACTACTCCTATCCCACATCCAAATACGTTAGCTGCTCCATCAAAATACATTTTTCACCGCTCAATTCATTTGCCATCATCACATTTTCATTGGGAAATTGTGCTTCTAAATCATTGTCTTCATCTTCTAATGGGTATTTTGCCAATTAATCAGCCATTACCTACCCTTTGATTGAACTTTGACTTACGTACTTGATATCAAATTCAGAGGATAGCATTTGCCACTTCGATATTCTTACAATCAATGCTAACTTTTCTGCTAAATACCTCAACAGGTCATGTTTCATCAACAACTCTATTGAATAATAGATAGTATACTACTTAAGCCTATGCATCACCTACACTAAGGTACAATACGTTCTTTCCACTTCTGAGTATTTTGCTCGCCTTATGTGAACTTCTTCCTTAAATAATATATAGGATGCTCTTTTCTTCTTGTTTCATCTTTCTACCCCAGCATGCATCCCATTGATTCTAGAAGAATTGTTAAGTAAAGGATCAAGGGCGGTCTTAGTGCAAGAGTGACCGGTATAAGAGGATTCATGAGATAGTCTTTGATTTCAGCAAATGCTCACTCATACTCTTCATCCCGTTCAATGGTTGTATTCTTCCTCAAAAGTTTAAATAACAGCTTGCATCTATCGGTTAGCTATGATATAAACTGAATAATGTAATTCAACCTTCCCAACAGTCCCTAAAGTTCTTTTACAGTCTTAGGTGTTGGTATGTTTACTATTCCCTTGACTTTATCTGGGTCTACTTCAATTCCTTTTCTACTGACTACAAGACCCAACAATTTGCCTAAAGTCACTCCAAAGGTGCACTTCTCTAGATTCAGCTTCAGTTGAAACTTCCTCAATCGCTCGAATAGCTTACACAAAATATCCATATGATTTTCATCCTTCTTAAATTTGGCCATCATATCATCCACATAAACCTCGATTTCCTGATGCATCATGTCATGAAACAAGACAACCATAGCACACTAATAAGTTGCCCCAGCGTTCTTTAACTCAAAAGGCATCACACAATAACAAAACGTTCCCCAAGTGGTAACGAAAGTTGTTTTGATTTTATTTTCTTCTACCATTTTAATTTGATTATACCTCGAGAAACCATCCATAAATGAGAAAAGATTCTTCCCAACTGTGTTATCCACTAATACCTCAATATGTGGCAAAGGAAAGTTATCATTTGGTGTTGCCTGGTTTAAATCATAAAAATCTATGCAAACCCTAACTTTCTCATTTTTCTTCAACACTGGCACCACATTAGCCACCCATTCGGGGTAATCCAACACTTCTATAAACCTGACTTCTAACCACTTCACAACTTCTTCTTTTATTTTAAGGAGTATGTTTGACCTAAATCATCTAAGCTTTTGTCTTTTCAGTTTAATTTCCTCGCTAGTTGGCAATTTATGAACTACAATAAACAAATCTAATCCAAGCATATCTTTATAAGACCAAGAGAATATATTCAAGTATTTTGATAGCAATCAGGACGACTCTTATTTCTAATCATTCGTTAAATTACCACCAATTTTCAAGTTTTGTAGACTTTCCTCTATCCCTAGATTAATCTCATCCATTGGTTCGTCACTAATCACTCTGCCCTATTCATGTCAACGCCAACTTTCCTGAATTTTGTTTAGAGTCTTAATATCATCTCCGACGTCTATCCCAACAGGGTCGGAGGTGATATTGACACTTTCATCATTTACATGCGTGAGATATCCATTACGTTCATTGTTTTTAACAGATCTAAAGAATAAAGGGAAAAAAGAAAAAAGAAAAGGACAACGAATAAATAATAAAGAAGAATTGATAGAAAGAATAGAGTGAATTTTATTGAATGAATGGATTCAAATTTTTTGAAAGGAAAAGTCTAACTAATTGGACTAATTATCAAAATCGAATGTTCCTAATTAATCTAATTTTGCATTTCTAAAGAGACTTATTAATAGGAATAGAAAACCAATTGCATGGGGAAACTAGTACGCCAATATCTTCCTTCTCGTCTGGACCAATGCTGCATTGCTGAGTCGAGTCAAGGCCTTGGATAAACTGGCTACTTCAAGTTCTTGAACACCAACTGATATTGGGAACGTCCGATGGATGTCTAGAAATTCCATGTAAGCATGGTACAGCTGATCTCCTCTCTTGCTTTTGGTTTTAGCCTTCATTTCTTAAATCTCCTCTTCAGTGGGCTCATACCTAAGCCCAAACATTCCAATCTATTGCTTAGGCTATTTCAAACGACCCCGTGCCCCCTATCTTGCTTCTTTGATCACACTAACTTCGTTGAAAATCTGTAACCTTGGCTCTTCCAATTCTTCATCCTTGACATATGGAATAGTCGTCTCTTTGTAAATCTTGTAGTCTTGCTCCCCAAGAATAGCAACCAACTGCCCATTGGCTATGAATTTCACTTTCTAATGCAGACTGGACGAAATTGCCCCTGTTGAATGAATCCACGGTCTTCGTAACAAAAGGTTAAAAGTTCACAATATATCTAGAACTTGAAAGGGAATAGTGAACATTTGTAGGCCGATCTCAACTTACAACCCAATTTCTCCAATTATCTCCCTTTTTGATCCATCAAAAGCTCTTACTGAATTTGAGCTAGGCTTTATATCGACTCCAAGTAAATTTAGTGTCGCCAATGGACACACATTCAATGATGATCCATTATCTATTAGAACTTGAGCAACCACTTTCCTTGTACACTTAACCACTATGAAGAGGGGTTTCGTGTGCTGGTCTCCTTCTTTTCCTAGCTCATCTGGTGAGAATGAAATCTAATTCATTGCAAATATTGAGTTTACCACTAACTCTAGTTTTTCAGTAGAAATCCCTTCAGGTACTTTGACATCTTTCAAAATTTTAATTAAAGCTTCTCGGTGAGTATCTGATGACAATAGCAGGCCTATTAAGGAAATTTGGGCTAGTACTTTAGCAAACTAATTCATTATCTTATACTCACTGGCCTTCACTATTTTCTTGACAATATTCTAATCTTTATTATCCATATCTTTAAAGATCTTTCATGAAGCCTCTCCCATGGTACACTTCCTCTTGGCTTTATCGGTCTGATCATAAACTCATCTCGAGCACATAAGCCCATCGACCATAGGTAATGAGGCCCTAGTTATCTAATTCACCATTTGGTAATCCAAGGGTGCTGCTTCGTAATTCTTCGGGGCTATTGGGACATTGAAAGCAATCTTATTAGGCTTTCCCAACTCCTCAACCTTCTTAGTCTTCCCATCATACTCAAAAACCAACGGTTTAGGCCCATCTCCAACCATATCAGCCATCTTCATGGCTTCTACAATAAGTCTGTCTTCTTCCTCAAATTCTAGACCCCATCCAGTGGGTGGTTCATTAGCATATATGGCAAGCGAACCAGTGTAATCTACCAAATACTCAAACTTTCCGTATGGTTCTCCTAAGGTATCAACCGTTGGATCTCCAGCTTCATATCTTTTTCTAAGCTCCTTTTAAGTACTTCTCTTTCGCAATTTTGGAATCATCATAACCATGATATCAGCTTTCTTTATCTTCCCATCCTTCAGCAGTTGATATATTGCCGGTCTAGTTCAGGTTCTATCCTTGAGATTGATATTCTACAAGTACCTAGCTTGCCTCAGATTCCAAGCTATCTCCTCAATAGTGATGAGGAGACTATCTAAATCAATCTCTGGTTTAGAAACTTCAGCAATGATTATATTGATCGAATTTCCATGATTCGATAAGGGGTTGTTACCTACATTAAGAGTGGGAGTCTAGATGAAATCCAATTGAACCAATTTAGTGTCAATAAGATCCTGGATCTTGTGTCTGAGTCTCCAACACTGATTTGTAGAGTGCCCCACTTGCCCCAGATGATAATCACATCGAAGCTTCTGGTTATAGTCCCTTGGTCTTTGTCCTTCCCTTGATATTTCAAACGTTAAAAGGTTCTCTTTCCTTAATCATGTGAGAACTTAGCTTAGAGGAATGAGAATATGAGTAAACTATCTTCTTTGTGGTGGTTATTCTAATTCTGATTCAGTGGGGGATTAGATCCTCCAGTTATGGCTACTGGGGCTGTGGGTCTGACAAGGTTGCCGATACTAACAACGCTTACGGTGGCTTCTTTGGCTTTGTTGGAAAATCTTGGGGGAGATGTCTTCTTCTCAACTACTTTAGGATTAGGAAGCCTCTTAGTAGTAATAGCTTCCTCAATTTAGCACCCTAAGGCTACAGTTTCTACAAAGTTAGAGGCAAAGCGCCTGACAAGATGTTGGTAATAGGGGCTTCCAAGAGTATTAATGAAAGTGAAGGTCAGATCCTTCTCGGTTAAGGGTAGTGTCACCCTAACTGCCATGCCCCTCCATCTTTGAGCATATTCTTTAAAGTTTTCGTTGGCCTTCTTTCATAGATTATTCAGATCCCACATGGACGGAGCCACTTCGATGTTGAATTCATACCGGTTGTAGAAAGCCCGTGCTAACTTATCCTAAGTATACCAAGTTAAGGCAACCCCAATCAAATTGTCTTGAAAAGTCTGGACCATTACCTTGTCATACTTCATGTATTTCCCCATTTTCCTAATGTACAACCAAGTGTGGAGTTTCAGGCTACCAGTCCCATCATATTTCTCAAATTCTGTCACTTTAAATCTTTCCAGGAAATCATTATCTTCATATGTTAACAAGTTAATCATTTCCATCTATTTAAACCCGTTAACCATTTCTAGGGTTTTCATCTTCTTTGTCAATTTTTGCATAAACTTTCTTTCCATCTCCCAGTGTTTCTCCTCAATCTCCTTCCTCCATACCTCAATATTAGGGACCGATTCTTCATCTTCCAATTCAAGGGATAAGGTCATTTCTACTTTCCGATTTAGGTTGACTTGAGATCCTTGTTTGTCATTAAGAATCCTAATAACCTGAGTGAGAGCCTAAATCTGTTTGGCCATCTTGTTCATGTTTTCTTCTAGAGTTGCTACTCTTGGGTCGGGCTCAGTTTGATTGACATTTCCAATACCTTAAGTTGATATCCTAGCTTTAGAATGAGTGAATATCAGGCTTCTAGTTGAGTCTACTCATTTGAATGCTATCTTTGAAATCCTATACAAAAACCTAAGTTTTAAACTATTTGGAAAATTAAAGATTTTTTTTTCTTTTTCTTTTTTTTTCTTTTTGTTGTTCTGTTGTTTACCTCTTTTTTTTTTCGAATTTTCTCTTTTTTATTTCTTTTAAAAAGTCAACTAAACAAATAAATAAACAATAATAATAGTAAGTAAGAGACTACGTAATTAATGAAAATTTTATTAACTAAAGTTGTAAATTTATTAATCATAAGATCCAACTTATACAACGAACTAAAAGAAAAGAGAAAAAAAACTCCTAACTAATTTTCTTAAAAACTTAAATCCTATATCTAAAAGAGCCAACGAATCTAGTTAGGATGAGCTTCATCAACTTCCCTCATAAGTCTTCGTACCGTAATGTCCCTTTCTCGGATCTTACTCCTCAAGAATTGATTTTCCTCTAACAGTCTCTCATTTTCCAGCTTTAACTTTTTAATAATTCTCTTACTTTCTTGGAACTTGGCTTCAACTTTAGCTCGTATGGTGTCTTAATAAGCCTGCTCAGTGGGTGAAAGACGTACTAGTTCTGGCTCGTGTCTGAATATGTTCGGAGCTTCATACCATATCTTTCCAATCTTCTCCAACTGATCATAAATGAACTACTTGGTGGCTTAGTAATCTCTAACTTTACCTCTTAAAGTTCCCACATTGACTATCTTTTTTACTTCTCTCCGTTCCTACAACTTTACGAGTTTTTCCAGTTGTTGAATCAAAGTAGCCATGAGTAGAGAAGGATCTTAATAGTTCATCGTGATGACATCCAAGGAGTCTCTATAGGCTATCTCTTGAAGTGGACCTAACTGTCTGGTGATACAAGCTGGGAAATATCCTGTACAGCCAGTAATACTGATAAGGTGGACCCCTACATAATCGGCGCACCCCAAGACGACTTAAGTGTAGTGGCTCCATCTAGCTATCCACATTAAGTCTACTGGCTGCATTTTGCTAATAACTTACATCCATCCATTAAATTGAGCTTTATCCAGTACCTTCAGGTGGTGGGCAAAGTTGTCGATTAGATTCATATTTTCAGTCAGGCACTCTTTGAGAAGATTCCCTCCATAATCCTGTATGTGACTGAGAAACTACAGGGCAAGGATTATAGGGTTAGCCATGAAATAACCATGCCCCTACTTTTTCAGGTGGGTAAGTGTCCTAAATTGTTCTGCCAGTAATACTAATACATAAGATTTACCGGTTAGGAATTGAATCACTAGCTCGGTAACTATATAATAGACTTGACCATATCTAAAGGGAAATAACACTATTCCAAACACTGCTACAATAAATGCGTTGACCCTCTTTTCAACCCACGATTCATATCCTCCACAGAAGATCTAATGATATCTCTGATAGGCATTTGGGCTCAAAAACTACTCCGCTAATCTTAGGATGTGATACAAGGCAAGTGCACTTATCAGTTTTAATATAATGGATGTGAGTCCGAGTCGATCTTTCAGAGATCTCGAGTACTAATATTAACCTTAGCTCTATTATCTAACCAGAAAATTGTGATGGGTTGAATGAATTAAAAATACTAAAATTAACAAACTAACCTAATTATGAGACTTGATTAAGCAATTTAGAAAGTGATAAAATTAAGAACGACTTCAAAAAGACAAATAATGTATTTAAGAATAATTTCCTCTAGTGTTAAACATGTGACCGCTAAAAATATATCCAATTTCATCTCTATTATTCTTGACCAAAGGGATTCACAATTAAAGTTAACACCTTTCTCAAACATATTAACCCTAATCCTAAATTATTTACCGAAATCTCTTCACTTAATAATATAATTTAGAATCACATTAATGTATAATGAATTCCTACACAAAAGAACAACTTTACAGAAGAATCATGTATCTTATCTCTAATGACACATGCAATTTTCTCCAATTATGTCAAGATCTCGTTATTTATGTGATTTCTCAATCATCATGCATAATATCATAGATTGATACCCTAGAAATATCAATTAATAATTAAAACACATAATTGAATCAAGAAAGATAGAAACTTTATTGAAAATTATCAATAAATCTAATAGTCACACGAAACCCTAGGTTCTACAATCCTAAATACTATAATCTTAAGCTATTATGATGAAACTAAAAACGAATTACAACAAAATCAAGAAATAAAACATAAAAAACCCCTTTTTGTTGATGAAAAATCTCTTCAATCTTGAAGGTGGGTGTTGCTTTTGCCTTTTGCTCCTCCTTTTCTTCAAGTCTCTTCTCTTTTTAATGTCCAAAGTTATGTGGAAAACCTTCATAAGTCTTTTTATAATATATTGTAAAGTTTCTTTTTTCGTCACCAAACACAGCATGGGATACAATTGTATCCCCAGGTTGTGTAACTTACTAACCTTAGCACAAGAAATCTTCCTGCATAGACACAACCTGAGGACACAGTTGTGTCCCAGACTGTATAACTTTCTGACCAAAAATTGCCATTTTCTCCTATTATTTATCTAACTTCAAAACTTCATAACTCATTCATTTGAACTCTAAATTGAGTGAAACTTGATTCCTTTTCTTCATTTTCAATCCAAGAATGCATTCAAACCTTGAAATCAAAATTTTACTCAATTAAGTATCAATTTCTTTAAAAAAAAAACAAAGACATAAGGGAAATACTATAAAATCATCATGTGAAATATATTTAAAATAGGAGTTATCAAGATACTAAGACATTTCTAGCCTTCTAAAGACAAGAATGGTGCCAAGGCCAACTTCTTGACTCCCAATAATGTCGTGAAACCTTTCTCAAGCTCAACTCTAAGATCAGGGATAGCTATACCTGCTTCAAGGGGTAAGGCACTGAGTAGCTGCGAGTACTCTTCTATAGTAGGTGTCAATACGTATGGGCTGAAGTTGAAAGCTACAGATTCTGGATCTTAATAATGGATAAGGGCCTAAATTAGAGGCCAATGGAACTAGACCCACATAAGGGATATGACTGGTTCGATCTTCTTGCAAATGTGGTCTTGCTTGGTAAGTAGAAGCTGGTTCAACGATCCTCTCAAGATGGCCTCGGGGAAGGAGTATTTATCCAACTAGATTTCATGGATGGGCTTTGGACTGACACTACCCTGACTCTCCATATCTATATTACAAAAAACAATATATATATAAACAAAATAAAATGCAACGATTATTTACAACAAGGCCACTAAATTTAGAATAAAGTTGAATACGATGTTAATAATTTTGCAGCTTTTTTAAAGATTTTCTTAAAAATTGTTCAACCTTTCACTGATTAAGGAGTGATTAAAAAAAAAAAAGCAAAATACGTATAATACAAGGAAATAAAATATTCACAAAGAAGCGAGCATAGTCTAATATATAAAAATGCAATACGTTACACACAGATGCAATGCAATAGGGGTGGTAATTAATAAATTATAGGAAGTATGATGAATCAGTGATCAAGGATCACCCTTACATATAAGTAGGTTCAAAATAGAATTTTTAAAAAATAAAGCTCACAAATACTTATATATAAAGGTTACTGGTTTTATTTTATTTTATTTTATTTTTTCACTTTCTTGAAGAATAGTGTCGGGTCAACCGTGAATTGATTAAGCCTTTATTATAATTTAAGAATAACTACCCCTTTTTCGAAAAGGGTGATGCAAGAGGGTAGGGTCTACAAGTCTTAGGCTTTGTAGTTTCAAGGCTTTCTAAAGAGAAGCCTAGTAGGCTAAATTGAAGTCTGAGTAGGCTCGCCTATCACTACTAAGTGAGGGTAAAGACCCTAGCGACCTGAAGGTTATACAATGGTGGCCCGTCTTAGGATCCTAAGATAGCCCAAGTCCGACCACATCTAAACACACAAATGGTTAATAAAAAACCTCCTCAACTCCCCTAAAGGGCCTATTGGGCTAGGCTTTTTCTTATTAACGCCTGCATCACTAAAAGACAATTAGTATAACTAGAATATAATACAAAAAGAAAATAATAATATAAAAGCCCATCAAAATTTTTTAATTTTGATGTGGCTAGCCCACCAAGCATCCCTAGTATAATTGTCAATTCTATTGAACCCTATTTTGATTTCCTTAATTTAACTTATATTAAACCTAGCCCGTTTAATATAAATTACTTGACATTAAATTAAGGAAAAGAAAATATTTTTTAAAAAATAAAGTCGCCAACCAGTTTAACTAGTAAAAAAATAAAATTAGGGTTTTCGGGTAGGAAAACCCTAATTTGACCACTAATTTATGAATATTCTAAAAAAATTAATTTTTAGAAAAATTAAACTAGAAAACTAGGTTCGAAGGCTAACTAATTAAGACTAAGTCACTATGTGAAAATTAAAAAATTGATGAGCTTTATTTTTGTAATTTTTCTAAAAATATTAAAAATATACCTACGTTCACAAAATGTAATTAAAAATGATTTTTTATTACTTTTATTACGAATTTCTAAAAAAGTATTTTATTTTCAAACGGTTACCTCGAAAATGTCTACCTTCCCTCTAATCGAGATCAAATCAATTGTAGTTTTTTTTTATAAAATTTTTAATTAATAGGTCATTTTTATATTAAAAACTAAGTTAGGTGTACGTTTTTTATCAATTTATTATTTAAAAAAAAACCTAAGAAATCTAATCTTTTTGAATTAAATAAAAAAACACTAACTAATTAAATCTTTTTAGAAAAAACTCAATTTAAGATCTTTTTATTTTTTTTAAAACCACTATATGTCAAAAATATTTTTTATTAAATAAAACATAATTTTTCAAAAAAAAAAACTTAATTCAACTAAATTTTATTAGAATCACTAAAAAAAATTGCAATAAATAAATAATAAGGAAAACTTGAACTTAAACAAAAAATAAATAAATTAATAAAGAAAAATAATAATAAATAACTAATGAAGTGAATTAATAAAAATTAATAAAATAAATAAATAAAATTAATGAAAATTTGCCTAGCATCGGATCATGTGCTCGTATGTTCAGTTTGGGCAATGGATGGGCGTTATGGGCGAGGATCTAGGTAAGCGTAGGGATAGTGATGGGCAAGCATCTAGGCAAACGTACGAGTAGTGATGGGTGAGTGCATAGGTGTAACTAAGCAACAGCACGAGTAAGAGTGAACGTAAGCACTGGTAAGGGCGAGAGTATAAGCGACACTAGGCAAGAGCACGGGTGGTGACTAGGTGAAAGCATAGGCGACATTAGGTGAGAGCACAGGCAGTGACTAGGTGAAGGTACAAGCGGTGACTAGGCAAGGGCACGGGCGGTAACTAGGCAACAACACGGGCGACACTAGGCAACAGTACTGGCGGTAACTAGGTAGTGATGGGCAACGGTATGGGTGACACTAAGTGATGGCCTAGGTAATGATGGGCGGTACGTATAGGTAGCGCTAGGCAGTACATCAGGTGGTTGTGGGCAACAGTGTTTTGGTAAGTGTGTAGCGGTACGTGGTGTGTATGATGTTTTGCTGTGGTAACGCATATCGTATAAGTGGTGTATGATTAAGAAAACCCATCTTCCAATCCCCTATCGATGTGCTATTTGTAAACTCAAAATTGAATCTTTCATATCAAAGTTACGGAATATTCAATTACGATTCTTCTCAAGATTTACCTTAACTTTTAGAAACCCTAAATTTTAGGCTTTCTCTTTCATGCGCGATTTGATCCTAATCAAATATAGCCCGATAATTCCTTAATCTAATTTAATCCCCTAAATTAGATGAATTTTTATTTTATATTGGTCTGTCCCAAAATTAATTAAGCCTATATCATCACTAATCTGACAATCCAACTCAATTCAATTCAACATAACACGACTCGACTTATGACTTAACTTGCTATGACTTAACTTGATTTTCCTTTTTTATTTTTTTCATTTTTCATTTTTTATTTTATTATTATTTTTTATTTATTAACCTAGCTTAATCGACAAAAAATAAAAAATAAAAAAAATGGCAAAAATGAGGTGTTTATAAGGCAATTGGTCGACTATCTTACATTAAGACAATGCCTATATCAATGTCTGACATGTCGCACTCCAGCTTAAATATCTTCTCAAAGTCAGGTAAACCTAGTACAATTGCAGAAGTCAATCTTTTCTTCACTTTGGAAAAACTTCTTTCCTCTTTTTCTCCCTATTTAAATTCGATGTTCTTCTTCATCAACTCAATAAGGGGTGCAATTATGGTATAGAAATTCCTGATAAACCATCTATAAAAGGATGCTAGTCCATGGAAACTACTCACCTCGGCACAAGTGGTTAAAGTTGGCTACATGACAATTGCTTAGATCTTTTTTACATCTATTCACAAGCCTCCTCCTCTTACTACACAACCCAGAAATACCACTTCTTCCTGGCAAAAACAACACTTCTTCAAATTGCCGAATAATCTCTTAATTGGTATCACGTCTAATATGGCACGGAGATGCTCACAGTTACTCGACATGTTAGCACTGTATACTAAGATGTCATCAAAGAACACCATGACACACTTCCCGATCGGATCTCTTAGTACATGGTTCATCAATCGCATGAAAGTACTCGGGGAATTCGATAAGCCAAATGGCATTACTATCTACCTGTAAAGTCTATGCTGAATTTTGAAAGCAATCTTCCACTCATCCTTCAACCTCATTCAAATCTGATGGTAGCCAAACTTCAAATCAATCTTACTGAAAACCTTAGCTCCATTCAATTCGTCCAACATGTTATCTAACCTAGGGATAGGACACCAGTATTTAATGATGATCTTATTCACGACTTGACTATCAACATACATTCACTGGGTACCATCCTTTTTTGGCACTAGGAGTATTGGAACAACATAGGGACTTCGACTCTCCCTCACATATCCTTTTTCTAGGAGTTCATTGACTTGTCGTTGGAGCTCAATAGTTTATTTAGGGTTCATCCGATAAGCTAGTTTGTTCAATAAGATGATGTCTAGAATCGAGTCAATGTAGTGCTCGATGCCTTTAAACGATGACAATTCTTCCAGTAATTATCCTAGGAACAGGTCAGCATATTCGTCCAACAACTCTCTAACCTCATCAGGTAATTCAATCTGCTCCTTCAATTTTAGTAGCCTCCTGACCAACATAAAAGTCAGTATATAAGCCTTTATAGTTTCTCAGAGCTCAGTTCTGATAAGTATTAAATCCTTCTTGGGTCCTCAAGCAAGCTTAACCTGTAATTTGCTAACTTAACTCGATGTCATAGGATTCAAGGTAACCTTCCTTCCGTCCTTTTCAAACACATAGGAGTTCCAAAATCCATCATACATAACTCTTTAGTCAAAGAGCCATGGTCAGCCAAGTAGCACATGTGAAGCATACATAGGTAGTATGTCACAAAGGATCTCGTCAAAATAATTTCCAATAGAGATCGACAGCAACACTTACTGAGTAACATGTAGTGGCCCTCTCTCGTTCAACCATTGCAACTTGTATAGCTTTGGATGTGCTATAGTTGGCAACTTCAACTTCTTGATCAGATTGGCTGAGGCCACATTAGTGCAACTACCATTATCTACAATAAGTGTACACAATTGATCATTCACCTTGCACTTGATATGAAACAAGTTCTCTCTTTACTCCTCCTCATGTGAGGGTTTGAAACTTATTGTATGTTGGACAACTAGAATTGACTTTTCCAAGTACTTTGCAAACACATCCTCCTCAATCAGGTTAACATCTACTTCAAACCTATCTTTCATTTCTTTCTCCTTAGGTTCCTCATCCATGCTATCTACTTAAACCTTTACGGCATCTCCCTTGATAATCATGGTCCTTCAGTTCGAGCACTAGGCAGCTATATGTCTAAACCCTTGGCACTTGTCTAGACCCTTGGCACTTGAAGCACTTGATCTGGCCCATCTTCCTACAAACCCCTATCCCTTCTCATATGTTCGGGTCAACACGATACTGTCAGGTTAGCCCTTTTATTTGGCTTGGACATCAACCTTTCTAGTCAGCTTGGTACTTGACTAAGCTCGAAAACTTCCTTAACTAAGTCAGCTTGTTAAGGGTCAGGTTGGCATTCTACTTCTTCTCTACCTTTCTACTCATTAGGCTATCCGTATAGCCTCATCTATTATAGTAAATGGTTAGAGTTCCATAATATCTCGAATATCACTTCTAAATCTAATAAGGAACCTAGAGACTGTTCACGCTGATGGTTCATCTACTTCATAGTAGATCATAAGCATTTGGAATTCTTAGACATACTTGTCAATAGTTCATCCTCCTTACCTAAGCTCTTGAAGCTGAGCAAAAGTGTCTTATAAATAGGTATCTAGGATAAATCTGTTTCTAAGTATTCTCTTCATCTTATGCCAAATATTAATTTCCCTACATCGCTCTCATCTTCTCATGACCTGAAAGCTCTTCTACCACATGATGGCATATCCTGAAAACTCAACGATAGCAGTCCTCACCTTCTCTTGATCTTCATACTGGTAATAGTCGAAAACTCACTCAACTTTCTCCTCCTAATCCAAATAATCATCTACACTCCTAAAGCCACTAAAACTGGAAATCTAGAGCTTCACATGGTTGGTAACTCGAGGTGCTCTAACTCGTTCTTCTTCTTCAACGTCATTCAATTCCCCAAAATCAATCATTCGTCGAGCTCACCTACCTACTATTCCATATCACACTTAACGAGATGGGTTCTATCCTTTAGCAAGTCAAGCAACTTATAGGGTGTTTTGCATAACCTCAATAAGTCAATAAGCCAATGCATGAACTACTTTGGTTAAATTAACTAGGAGGTTGGTCACCTCATCAAGTCTTTCATCTGTACTCCCGAGTCTACATAAGGATTATCGGCCATAGGGAGCAACACCACTATTGTCATCCCTAATACCAACGTTAACACTCGAATCTATCATTTTCCTCGATAAATTTGATTTCAATCATCAATTCTAAGTTACAACTAACACTATTTCTCCTAATATAACAACATATACAATCTTTGCACAAACAACCAACTAAGTTGTAGCATAGTAACAATACTGACAAATAAACTATTAACACAGAACTTACTTTGTTTTTGGATGTTCAAAATAGGGCAAAACAAAGTAAACACAAGAACAAGTGATTCCACTCTCCTACTTACTGGAACACTTCCACTAAATCTCTACACAACTACGACGCACTGCTATAAGAAGCACTACTTCACAAATCACAAACACAACTTACCCAAACGGAACCTCTACTCTGATACCAATATGATGCGAATTGAAACCAAGGACAAATAAGGCCAATTGCAAGGGTATAGGTCTAAGCTTACCGAAAGCTTGAAAATGAGTAATGGAAGTGTGTGAGAGAACAAGAAAGATAAGAAAAGTAAGCAAACCCACAAACAACTCCAAAGGATATAGTGCACCAGTAAAACTTCCGAAGATTTACAACACAACTCGATATGACACATGAGATGTTTCAATGAAATTACTCACCATCTAGCCTTACTTAAGAGTTAAGATAAGAGTGAAGACGGGAGTAAATAAGCTAAGGAAGCAATGTTCACAAAGGGAATAATTAGTATATGATAATGATGATAAGATGATGCGGCTACGTGTACAGTGGGTATTTATACCCGAGAATTTAGGGAACTTGCCTAAAAATGGAAAAGAAAAAAAGGGTATTGTCCTAAAGAAGTAATGTACAAGGAATACAAAGAGTAAAAATGATATTCCAGGAAAAGTAATGATTAAGTGTAATAAATTCTCCAAGTGGCCTGGATACATGGCAGCAATGTATTAGCAATGCCCTTGAAAGATGTAGATAAATCAATACGGTTAGGATGGGTAGCCGAGCAAGGGTGCCTAACAAGGGTACTGAGCAAATGTAGATTTGTCCAAGGAGTGTTAAGGACTCGTATGGGATCTTTTGGTCTCTTAGCTTTAATATTGCTGAATAGGTGGTCAACTCAGGCATAACTAGGTAAGGGGCATATGAAGGGTCAGGTTGTAAGTAAAGTATTCATAATTTTTTAAAGATATGAAGTCATTTGGCATGGCGTGGTAGCTCGGCCAGTAGCAAGGAGCAACTCGACCTCGACGGAGGCCGGCTGGAGTAGGAGGATTCACCTTATTAGTCCTTCTAGTCCTTGGGCTCAACTGTGAGTCAAAGGCTTAATAGTTTGATTTCTATCAAAAGCAAACCATAGTTGTGAAAAAACTCACATCATATAATTTAGCAACAATGTGAGCTTTGTCATTACCCTCAATCTTGTCCACATTCTTTTTCACTATCTTCTTGTCAAGCCAAAGGATGATCCCTTTCAACAAGGCTAAGGATTTGAACCTTTCGCCCAATACCGAATTGGTGTCCAAAACCTTATTGTTCCAACATGGCATAAAGTACTCACTCACCTTGTGATTAGGAATAAACTTGGTAAACCTAATGTCGAGGGCCTTATTTCGCAAAACCTCCTTTATCTTCTCATCCATGCCTTTGCCCTTCTTGGATGAAGGTTGGTCAACTAATTCCTTTCCACTCTTCTTCTCAGGGCTCGATAGAGGATTTGTCTAGTCTGTTGCATTATCCACAACCTCTTAAGGCATAACCTCTACATTGTTTTTGTTAATGAGATTGTGACTAGCTTCTACTAATAGCTCCTCTTGAGAAGTGTCTTTGACTGCAAGAAGTACCTCGAGCTGGGTAGTCCCAATGACCTTCATCTTCTCAATTGGCTGACCTACACTAGTACAAGGGGTTTCTTTTTTCTTCTTCTAACAGACTGGCTCTTTGACAATTTATTCCTTGGCCACTTTCTATGGTATTAGTGGCCGACTAATAGCAGCTTTAGTAGCTATACACTTATCAAGTTTCTATTTTTGGCTTTGGCTTAAGCCAGCAATTTCTTAGGATCCAGATCACCTGTACCTATGTCTGCATGGAAGAGAGAGTATTATAAAAAAGGAAAGGATGAAGAATACTTGAAGACTTACAAGTCTATGCCAAGCGAAGCTTAAAGGCTACAAGGCTCCCCTTATGAGTTATGAAAATGGCTTTCCTCTTCTAACTCTACTCGACATGGAAGGTAGATCATATCTTACCTTTGTTATTGGAAAATATAGGCTCCCCCTTTTCATATCTAGATATGATCCTCTCGGAATCCCAAAACAAAAAAAAAAAAAATTCATTTCCTCGCCTCTCTTTGATTTTCTTAGCAGTAGTGACATCATTCAGCAACAACTCAATATCTTTGGTTCAAATGGGCTTGATCCATTTATTGCAAAAATCTAACTTCTCATCTAACCTAATTGTAACATACTTATCATGCTATTTATGAATTTAGGACTCTAATACATCCATAAACTTATGCCCATGCCAAGCTGCCATGTAAAAAACCATCCAGCTACCTCCTTAACGAGAAAAAATATCTAAATAATTGATGTGTGGCTCTAGCCTTAATCTACTCGCATATTTTTTCAAACGCAACGAAGAGCCTATAAGTGTTAAGAGAGAACAAATTCGAAGCAACACGAAAGTAATTAAGGAATTTTTTTTTAAAAGCATAAAATAGCAAATGCAACTCAAAATCAAGATATTTCAAATACAAGTAGATCTCATGGTCAATAGGAAAACAAACTCTTTCATCCTCCTTAGGCCTATGTAGGTGCCATTCATTAGAGAGATCTTGCTAGCATTTGTTATATTTTGCAACAAACAGCCTAATAGCACCACTCACTAACCCATATGAAGAATCAATGTTATAAATAACATTGTTGTATAAGTACATGATGGCTGATCTATCTTCCCTATCATCTAGATAATTGTCCACAAGAAGAGCATCAATGTAGGTAAGTTTTTCCCATCTTTTTATTGTGTTATTCACCAAACTACCAAATGAAGAGGTCAAACTAGTTCTTCTATGGGTAGGGGGAGGAATAGCCTAAAAAAAAGTAGCTTCAGAATATGAAGAAATGAAAGGAAATTACCCATACATGCGAGAAAATCGCTTCAAGTTTGGATGAGAATTCGCATGAGAGTTTTGAAAGAGAGATACAAAGAGTAAAGAGCAAGAAATGATAATCATAATATAAAAAAGGCATTTATACATGTGTGTTAATGATTTCCTCTCTCGAAATTTAAACGTACAGCTAATGGGGATATGTGTATTGATTAGATGGCTAAGTTTAGATGGTCAACAACTGTCAAAGGCTAGATATCTAATGGTTATTGTATCACTGGCAGTTAATAACCCCTGCAATATAATGATGATAAACATGATAGTTGTCCTACGAGCTTGTGCAAAAAATGAATGAGTGGAAAAATTAAAAGGCTATGACCTTTCACCTGAAATTCAATACGACATCTTTTAATTGTTAGACTAAAGGACGCCAATAAAAATACAACAAATCTACTTAGAAGGTATATTATAACTTCTAAGAGAGCATAGGCTCAAAGTAAATGATTTAATCAATAAATATTTTATTATTTTTTCAACTTCAAATTGATTCACATTATTTCCACCAGGGCCCGCTATGTCAAAAGTAAGAGAAACCCCATCCCCCTCTTTCATAATCATTCGATTAGGATTGATCTAAACCAACCTAAGTTAAACATTTGAGTATTGATAAGACCATTCACTATTTCTCGCCACTCAACCAATCAAATTGAGTATCGATCCTTATTATCAACTCCCATAATCGCCAAGGGAGTTAGGGGGGTTAAGGGTAGTAGAATTTCACCCAGCAATATTACTTGGCACCTCGATTACTGAGCTAACAATCATTATTATTTTCAGTGAAGGCCTTTAATGGCTTAGCTCATCTAATGGGCCTAAGGGGCTAGTTTGCATATATATATTTGGTTTAAATTTGAAATGTTGCGCAGATAATTGTGAACTTGCATGACTTCATTACAAAATTGCCCACTACTCCTATTCTTTAGGCATATGCTTAATTACACGTAGACCATGACCAAGGACTATTAGTTACTATAGACATACAATATACACCTATAAATAAGGGAAAAAAGCATTGTACGAGCTCTCTTAGACCCTCTCAAGTGCACTTAGCTTTCTTATTCTCCTCTTTACTTTAAACACTTACTAACTTAGGCATCGGAGTGGCTATACCAAACTAAACCCGACACCCACTATAGCCTTTCATTTTTCTTTTACAGGATCAAAGTTCTATATCAAAATCAACCTACAATAATAGGGACACATGGGCTATAACACTTCAGGTTCTATTACATTATAGTTAAAGTGATATCAGAGCTTAAGATAAAGGATCCTTGGACTACTAGTATTGAACCTTTAAGATGGTGAGATACAAAGAGTATAGGCAGTTAAAGAGATAAGCTTAGATCTATGAAAGTAGTTCTTACTAAAGGTTGCCGGTGTGTTGTTTCAGTTTACCTAATTATCTTTCTTCATTATTACATTACTATTTGCTACTAATTAGTATTTATGTTCTCCTATTTTAGTTTTATTTTTTCTTGTATTGTCATGTCTTATGTCTATTTCCTATATAATTTCTAATTACATTTTATGTATTAGACTTATATATTTTAGGTACTTGTCTCCCTTCATTATTCCCTTCTTAATCTTTTTGTATCCTTTTGTAGCTTACATTGGTGTATGATAGGACAATAGTTGGATTAGCATGATGACGATAAAATGGGAATAGTATAGCTAGTCCCCTTAACATGCTCAATAAGATACGCAAAATACCTAGTTGGGAATTAAGCATAAAAGACTTAATCTATAATAAGAATAAAGAAACAACTTAACGATATGGTAACCAAATACATTTATAAGCACACGTACATCCATAACTAAGACTCAACAATACTACGTAAATTCATATTCGATAGTGTAAATCCATAGGCAATAGGAAAGTAATAGAAAATTTAACCCTTAAAAAGAATAAAAAATTCATAGCTAGTATTAAATAAGAAAGCATAATCTTTTAATGAATCCAAAAGATTCACTAGGCTCAAATAATAGATTAAAATGCCTCAGGCCAACTAATATACCTTATAATTTGAATAAAATACACAATACAATTGAAGCTTGAGAGCCATAAATAACAACTTTTACATTGAGGCAAAATGGGAAACCTCTTCACTAAATTATCTATAGCAAGCAATAATACAATAATCAATAAATAAATATATATATATATTTGAATATTTATAGATCCAATAAAAGATTAAAATATGATTTGGCCTTCCTACATACATTAGCACGTCATATAAGTTAGGGTTAATGAGTCCTCTTTCTTTAATTGTGAGTCAAAGTCATATCTAGTCTATTGATTTTGTCAATTGTATTGGTGTGTCATGTCAATTCTATCGGTCTCATATAAGATATCAACAAGAGGGGTAAATTGATATCTTTAAAAATTTTGAAACCCTTTTCAATGTAAAACAAAATTATCCCTCTTAATAACTTAATTTAGTAAATAGTGATACATTAATAATTCGACACACGATTAGTAACACAAATAAACAACTTAAAGTAAAGAAGATAAGGAAGAGAATATCAGGTATAGGATTTATTGAGCTTCAGCCATCTACCTACTACTCTCTTCTAGCTCCACTATTGAAGACTCAATCTACTTCATCGATGTTACTCCACTTGATCCACTATATCAAAACAAACTAGGATAAGTTTACAAGCACCTACCACTTTTGGCCTTTACAATACTCTACTCTACCTATCTAGCCTCTTTATAATCTAGGCTAATTATGGACTTATAGAGTACAATCAAACTTCTCTTAAATAACATTTAAATATTAAATAATGTTTATAAAACACAAGTGAGAACAATAATACAAATCTCAAATAATTTAACACAAAATCAAAAATGAAGATTGATGAATAATCACCTTTTTTTCAACTCTCTGAAGAAGTATCTAAGAAGTATTATGTGCTCTTTCAAACGGTAGAAAATAATCGTGATCACAGTATAAAGTATATGTTTTTCCTTCTTAGAATTGTGTTGATATTTTTGAAGCGTCTCTTTTTTATACTAAGGTCTTCTAACGGCTAGATTATTGAAGACTATCTCTACTTTAAGTTTATCCAATTCCAACATGATGCAGATCGAAGCCAAGAATAGATAAGGCCGATTGCAAGGATGAGTCCAAACTTGCCAAAAGCTTGAAGAAAGGGTGAAGGGAAATGTACGAGAAAGACAAAAATGAGGGAAAAGTAAGCAAAACCTACGAACAGCTTCAAGGGATATGACATACCAATGGAACTTTCAAGAACTCATAACATGACTCAATATAATGCATAAGTTGGTCCAGTGAGGTTACTCACCACCTAACCTTACTTAAAGGTTAAGATGAGAGTAAACAAATAATGTTTACGAAAGGAAACTATCTAGTGTATTAATGATAATCCGATCATCTATTGCTACAAGTATAAAGGGTATTTATACCTGAGAATTTAGGGCACCCTGCCTGAAAAGAAAAGGACAAGAAGGGTATTGTCCTAATGAAGTAATGTACAAAGTGTACAAAGGGTAAAAATAAATATTCACAGAAAAGCAATTATTGTAGTAGCAGATTCTACAAGTGGTCTTAGATACATGGTAACAATGTATTGGTGGTGGTGTTGGAGGATGTAGATAAAGTAGTACAAGCTAGTTAGGTAGCTAAGTAGGGGTGCAGAGTAGGTGTGGACTCGTCCGAATAGGATTGGTTGACATGTAGGATCTCTCGGCCTTTCAACAGTAATGTTGCCGAGTAAGGGGTTGGGTCAAACAAGACTAAGTAAGTGCATAGAGTCTGGCTGTTTTTAAGGCGTTCTTCCATTCGACACATAATTTCCGAAAGATGGACAGTCATTCAGCATGGCATAAAGAGTTAATCATCACCAAGGAGTAACTCGGCCTCAGCAAGAGTCAGTTGGAGCATGAAGATTTGCCTTATTAATCCCTTTAGTCCTTAAGCTCGGCTATGCGTTAAAAGCCTAGTAGCCTGATTCTTATCACAATGTCTGAAAGATAACCCATTGACATTTTTAGAGAAAATCTTAGAATTTGAATTTTAACTCGATTTTATCTCGATCATATCTCCTTCAATAGATATACTTGATCAATAACTTCCAAATAATCTTGAAATTTGAATTTAATATCCCATAAATTTTGAAATCATCCTTATCCTTATCTAACCTTAGATATTTTCATTAATTATTCAAAGTCCCTGAACAATTTTCTAAAATGTTGTGCTGATTCTTTTTACATAAGCTTCTAAAATATTCCCTAAATATTTTTTAAACTTATCTCTCCTTTTTTTTTTTTAGTCAATTTAAACCTTCTTAATAAGTCTCTGAATGTAACTCAATTTACAATTTTAAACTTTTTGAAAAACTATCTAAATATATGCATACTTGTTAGTACATTAGTATACCTCTCTTTTTGTTATCATCAATATTTATGAGAGATATCTAATAGAGTCTAACCCTATAAGTCAGGTCAAGTCGTCAGTCTTATCTTGATTAAGTTGGTCGTATGTGTTACTTATTGACCCCATATCTATGTATACGAGTACTAAGATGTATAATATGGAAACTCCTCAAGATTAAAGGAACTAAAGTAAGAAAAGATATATGATGATAACTAACATTAAAGCCTAATATGAATATGACAAGATATTCTAACGATAACTAACAAGTAGATTAATAGTATATAACAATCCCTGAAGAGAGTAAATAATAAATAATTATAACTGAAGCTACCATGATGATGATGATGACGATGACAATGATGATAAAGCAATAACATATACAAGTAACAAGGAATAATGAAGTATGATAAAGTCCAATAAACCTACAAAATCATTTAATGATTCAAAATGTACAATCAATCTTACAAAAACATAAAAGTAACAATAGTAAATAAATTAACTATAATATAATCTACAAAAGTAATAATTAAATTAATATGACTTACCCGATCAAAAGTATGTATGTGTAAGAATAATAATAGTGAGAATAACAATAAAACTTCCTCTCATACTCTATTAATGAGTTAAGGACAAGCGAAAGACATGAGTGGCTACGGAGAGAAGTGCAATAATAGTAAAAAGTAAGGAGATAGGAGAACTCTTGAAGTAGAATGATGGATGATAATTAATGAATAAAAGTTGGAGTAGACCATGGAAGTGTGTATTTTTTACGTAAGAGTTATAGTGTTGTTCAAGGCTTTGTAACAACTAGAAGATTGCCTCCTCGATGTTACTTGATGTTTTTGAATCAATAGAAGTTAATGGCCAATAGGAGATGACATGATAAAAGGGGATATCATGATTGACTTTTGTCATACAAACATAATGGTATCGAGATTGACATTGCAAGAGTAGAAGGTAATGTGTGGATGTTGGGCTGTTAAGGTAGGATTTGATGGTGATATGATTGAGTTACAAACAAATAGAAAGTGAGATAAACAAAAGAGTATTAACAAAGGAGTACTTAAATGCCTTGGAGACCAAAGATAGAGTTGATGCATTAATTAAGAGAGCTAAGAAGTCAACATGATAAAAGTAACAATAAGTCAACAAAGTAAAGGAAACATGAAGAAACAAGAAGTTTTTGTAAGTTCTCTATCCGTTATTTTGGAAATTCGTAATTCTTCCTAGGGGATGTTAAACACAAAGTATACTTCCATTTTTGCAACATTTTAGAAGTAAAAATCTAGGCCTTAGGTGTTAGTCAATCAAAGAAACATGTAAATGTCCTCAAAACCTTGTTTTCCATTTTCATTTTGTGATTATTAAGTGATTGTGGATTGTATATTGGTGATTCTTTAGAGGGTGAGGACCTTAGTTGACCATAAGGTGATACAGAGAGGTGTTGGAGGATCATCAGAGGGTAAGATGTCATTATAAGTGTTAAAAGTGGTGTTTTGGAGTGAAAGGTTTTGTTTTAAGGGAATTACGGCCAAGGATCACAGGTGTGATCTTGACTATGATTCTCTATGGTGTATTATGGTGAGTTCTGGGCATGAAGAAGGAGGAAAAGTAGCCAAGGGGATCACAGTCATGATCTAGGCCGTACACTTGCCATGTTGGAAGAATGAGAATCATGGCCAAAGTTTACAACTTTGATTCCTAGGCATGAATATATATCTTTCCTTTTTCCCTCTTTTTCTCGACTTCTAACCTGCTAAATCTTAACCCAACCTATTATAAACCTTCTTAGGAATTTAAATTAGTTCAAAAAACTTAAACAATGATGAATTTGACATTAAAAATCATGTAAGAAGATAAGTGGACCTAACTAAGATAAGCAAGCATAGAAAATAGTTCCTAAGTGTTGTTACTTTTACTTTGTACATTAGGTACTGATATCGAACAAAGTTTTGGTGTAGGTGATACGAATAGTTATTCTTGGGGTTTAGGTATGGTATACATGTTTCTTATTGTGCTTATTTAGAGTGATTATTTAAAATGGAATTAACTCAAACTTAGACTCATTAATTGCATGCTGCTTGTGCTTATCCCACTTCAATCTCTCTTTGGTAAGGTCTACGAGGGCTAGTGAGGCACTTGGTGATTGTACACAACTCACTTGATGGGGTTTTGTATCAAGATGACCCTATTAGATTCTAAAAAGGATTACTTGGGTGATGGGTAAGATCTATGCTAATACTTATGTGTATGTATGTTGCTTAGTTAAGGGTCATGAGTTACCCCAAATCTTGAGATGTTGTGATTGTGATGGTTACTAGCTAATAATCAAGGATAATTAGTGGTGCTAGCTACATCGGTTATTAATATGTATGCATGTGAATTATGATACTATGTTTCATGTGCATGTGGTTTCCAAATTCCATACTAGGCTTCGGCTCACCCAATTTTAATTTTTTAGATATAAGTACTTAAGTGGAAGTTACAGAATTAGATGAATTTGGATTCGATCGTCAAAGTTCACTAGGATAGGAAGTAGCGATTAGAGTTTCTAATATGAATAGAAGAAAAATTTGAAATTGAGTTTGGATAGTTATAGTTTACTTTGCCGCTAGTGAATTCTTGTTCAGAGTGTTGTAAAATTTATTTGGAATTTATTATGGATTTATTCAAAGAATTAAATTCTATCAGAAACATTAGAAATTTCGATATATGATTTTAGAGATTTTAGTTTTCATATATGCTTAACATGTTAATAGATGATAGGAATATGTAGCGCGTTGTAGCGCATTATAGCACTTCGAGTTATAGGGCATTACATTTTATTAACATGACTATTGGTTACTTTAGCCTAAGACATTATAAATGATATCAAAGCTTACCTCTACCAATGGATGGACAATTTGGAGACTATTTTGAACCATTTTAGAGAAGATGTCCAAGGAGGGCTTAGAGTGTTACCAAGGTACGACTCTTAACATGCTTCCAATAAGACCTGTGAAATAATGTTGGTATTAATGAACTAAATCATGCACCAAAATAGGGGAAAAAATTGGGCTTAATCGTAAGGTCTTGCAATGGGGTTGGGGTGATTATGATACCCTATATGTAAGTATTCCCACATGAATTATGGGAGAGGAGTTATATTGGTTCATAAGATTAATGTAATACTACCTAAGAAATTTTAAACTAAATAGTTGAAATAGATCCATTAGTATTTGTTGACATGACTATTGATTATTTTTTGCATGGGGCACTATAAAAAAAGTAAATCAAAATCAAATATATAAAATTATGTGTAAATTAGACATTTAAGAGTTTAAATGAAATTTTTAAAATACTTGGTAATCTAAATGCACAATATCAAAAATAAGGGGCCATGTATAGAAAAAGAAAACATAAGATGGTACATTTGTAGTTTACCTAAAATAATAATAAATGAAAACAATAAAAATAACATTTTGATATGGTGTTCTCTTGTTTTGATCAATATTATGCTTGCTTAATTTGATTACATGCTTAGATTAATTAATATCATGATTGTCGTCAATATTATAATTGCATGTTAGGGTAATCCATAAATATTAAGGCCATTTATATTATAATTGCAACTTCTTGGAGTTGGTGATTCTGGAATTGGGATTAATTTGATTCCCTCTTTTCAAAAGCCATAATCACGATTCTGTTCCACCTTCATTAATCATAGTTAATTAAAATTACTTACTTAAATTTAACCTAATTATAACATTTAATAACAATAACATTTTTTACGAGTAACTATATAGGTATTTCATTTAACCTCATAATAAGAATGGATTTACCTTTTTAATATTAATTTCATTCCATTTTAGACTATTCATGAATAACAAATTTGACATAATAGTGTCGGTACCAGTGTTTGATTGCAATTTTCATCATAGAAAGTCAAAATATTGATTAGAACATAAAAAAAAAAAAAACTATTTTATTTTCTTTTGTTGTGTTGACTAGCGTTGCATTTGGATAGAATAAGTAGAGAAATTAGGTGTGTAATTTTGTTTCAAATGTTGTTTCTACAAACAATCTTTCCAACTAGGACATGTCACTTGATGTGATTTTTGCTTTTACTTTCATGCTTTTATTTAAAAATTATTTGAAAAATAATATCCTTTCAAAAGTAATTGGATTAGGTTTCAATTGCATTATGTAATAAATTGTTTTAATATTCTATTAGTATATGTCATATTTAGGTTCCCATGATAAAATTATTGATTACCATAATGCCATTACACGAATAGAGTTGCTCATACTATTAAGATAAAACCTAAATTTCTCCACTAACCTGCATCCTTATATGAATAGGTAAACTAAGAGAATGAATGCACTGTTGGAACTATACTTAAGGCAAAATGTGAGTGCCTATTAGAAGAATTGGGCTAAGAAAACATAAATGGATTAGATATCCTTCAAATTATACTGTATGAAGCCAAGGGTAAGAGTCCTTTTTAGGTTATGCTAGGGATTTTAACCCATTACTCTAAAATGCCACTATTGCAAGGTATAGAGGTAGTGGCTACCAACATATAACTTTGCTAAGAATTGACAAGAGAGATAGATCTAGTTGTGCCTATATACATAACATGGCTAAAAGAATGAAGAAATTTACCGAATGGAAGAGAAGGAACATAGAGTTCCATGTAAGAGATCTTGTCTTGGTTTGGTAACATACATTACAATGGACCAAGGGGATGCTATACAAGCAGCTGATAAGAAAGTAAGAGAGGTTAGCTATAAGTTAGAACTACCAACATGATTAAAAGTCCACCTAATGAGAATCTAACCTCTCCGAATGTTAACTTGATGCCACCAACATGCAAACCAATGTTGTTAAGCCTCAAACCTATCACAAGAGAGAGGCTTAAAGTAATTCAAGCCCTAGTAAATTGAGTTCTAAAAGGACAAATGACCAAAGATCAACTAAACTATGTTAGAGGATTTCCCTCTCATTACATGTTGAGCCGTTTCTTAGCTACTCAAGCCATTAGACCTCTACCCCAACCCTAACTTAGACCAAAATAGCTTTAAACCATTGAGCTTCCACTTCCTCTCTTAGGATCCAAGCTAATCAACTTGGTTGCCAACTTGTCTACAAGATACAATTAAGCCAACTCAGCATCTGTGCTAGTAATAAACCCTTCCGTAGAGGACATGTGTTTTGAGAACCATATTGGAAACTATGTGATAAGAATTAGCCCCATGAACCGATCACCTACAACCAAGCTAGCAAACTCCAAGGACTCACTCGAAGGATACTAGCTTAAAGCCATATCCGAGATGGAGATTCCTATCTTGACTTGATCCCCTATTAACTTGATTATCTGATACAACTGTGCTTTATCCAAATAGCCGAGAAGACAGCCTCAAGGCCTTTTGAGCTATATTCAGGAGCCAACCATAAGCATCTAACCCTATCTCGAGTTGATTGTTCTACAGCGAGACTAGCTAGCCCTCAACCTGATCCAGATCAGGTCGGCCCCTGACTGTAAACTTTTCTCTTGTCTAATTTGTATCGTATTCCCAACTTCTAACCACCAAATGATACGTATCTCCTGACACAATATTTCAAAAGGACTCTTTACTTTCATACAGAATATTCTTTGTCTCTTTTACCCTTTTAGGTATGTCTTATGTAATTTAATTGTAAGAATACCCTTTTGTCTTTTCATATAAATAAAGTAACCCTAATGGGTAGGTATATAAATCCCTATATTCTTGTACACAAAAAAATTAATCAATCATCAATACAAAAGATTATTCACGTTTCCTTTGAGTAACTTAGTATTCTCATTATTCTTCAACTCTTATCTATTCCCTTTAGTAAGAGCAGTAGCAAGTAACCCATCAATTCAGATTGATGAGTCACATCCAACAGATTATAGGTTGAGTAGGATCAAGTAGTCCATCATATCTATTCGATAGCTGCTCGAACTTTGCTAGCTTTTCTTTTATTTCTTTTGGTTCGCTTCTTTGTGGTGTTTGTTCGTATGTCTGAATCCCGTAGACACGTCAGCTTCACTAGTATCAGAGCATGGTTCTGAGAGGCAGTATGCAAAGTTGCTGTGAAGTTTTGGTTTGCTTTACTATTAGTAATTGTTGTGTTCCTTCAATAGTTGTTGTAATGCATTCGTATGTTAGTAATTATGGTTTCCTTATTACTCTGTTCTTACTCTATTTTTCACTACAAAAACAGAGCAGGTTTACTTTTGTTCTATTCAAATGGTTATTGGGTATTAAGGTTATTAGTGTGTTAACTAAAGTTTTGGGTAATACGATAGCAATATTTTCTGTATAGTATGTTGTTCATCTATTCGAGAAGTATTGTACCTTGTCAAATTCAAGTATTCAAGGTGTTGAGCCTATTTTTTCTCCCTGGTTTTATAAATTAATCTTCTTTTAACCGATCAGTATTAAACTCTACCCATTTAACATTGACCCTCGACTATGGATTAAAGTAAACTAGTTCTTTTTTCCTATGAGAAAATTTTAGAGTTAGCACCTGATCGGAGTCGGGAAATAGTTTAGGTCAAACCAAATGGATAGATTTAGTTTTGATCTAAACACTAGTTTGCACGAATAAAAAGCTGGTTTTAAAGAAAAGGTTTTTGCAAACCAGAGAAATGAATTTAAGGGTCAGATTCTTTAAACCCTTATAGGTACCATCCACTTTCCAAATTTAGATTTTAATTTCTAAAATCAACTTTCAAGAAAAAAACTATACTATAAAACAAAAAATCAATCATCAATTAACTAAATGGATCCTATTAGATAAATTTAAATTAATTTAAAGGAAATCTAAGATTTTTATTTTTTACTAAATTGAGTAACTATTAGTGGAAAAACTTGTTTTTTTCATTTTTTACCATCGGCCCTAAAATGCCTACACACCCGCTATTCAGGATCAGACGTACGTAGTTCTTTTTTTATTTTTGAAAAACTTTAGATGGGTAAGTTGATTTTAAACTTAAAAGAAAAGCCAAGTTTACCTTTTAAGTAGGTTCGGGTTTTATTGAGAAAAGTCAAAAAGGTCCTAAATTGGGGTTTACTTTTGGAAAGTTTAAAATTTCTAACTTTGAAATAGTTCATTCATTTTATTTATTTGGAAAAAAGTAACTTTTTCTACATGATTAAATAATTTTGTTATTTATTTATTATTATTTTTATTTTTCTATTTTATCATTCAAGTTGTTTATTACTATTTTAATTAAAACCTAAAACTAAACTTTTCCTTTCTTTCTTTCCTTTTCTATTTTCTTTTTCTCTTTCATTTTTTTGGTTTTTTTTTCTTTTTTTTTTGTTACAATTACATTTACATTTACACCAAAAAAAAAAAATACAAAGCAAATAAACCAAACAACAAATGAGGGTTGAACCAAAGGAGATGGACGTAGGCATAGGTCGGTGTAGGATCTGGGTTGGTACGAATCGATTAGGTCTGATGGTTGGATCAAGTCGATGAACTTCAATTGCAGCAATTGGCAAGGCGTAATTCCAAGTGATCTTGATGGCAAAATGATCGAGGAAAAGGAGATTTATGGCTATTGTATTAGGTTTATGGGAGGTAAGAAGGATGCCACATCCTATGTTGGTCGGTTTAAAGTGGCTGGTTATAGTGCGACCAATGATGGTGGTTGAGTTGTCGCAACCAACCTAGCTAGGGATGCAAGGGGGATTGGGTTAGTGGTTTTAGACCTAAGGGAGCTCACTGGTGGTGGCAAATAGGCTTGATGGCGGTCGAATGGAGAAGAATTTAAAGAGAGAGATAGAGAGAAAGAAAGATAACTGCAAAGAGAGAAAGTGATCAGAAGAGAGAGGAAGAGGTTAGAATCGGTCAATTCTTTGTGCTTGTTTCCTAGAAATGGAGATCGGAGCTCCTATTTATACAATCTATGCTTCAAATTCGTATGAAGGTGCATTAATCCAAGAATCTCCATGAAAGGGTTTTGACCGAGCTTTGATTTTGAATTCAAAGCAAGAGTTGAATGTTGAATGAAATCCATGATTAAAACATCCTCCTTAGGCTCACTCTTGCTTAATTTGTCACTCAAGAACTTGGAAAATCGAAGAAATGCTTAAATTAAGGATTTTTTCAAAACAGAGCACTTGAGTTTTTTCCATTTTTCAATCCAAAATTAACGAGAATAAAGGAATATAATGAAGCTATTCTTAGATTCATTGTACAGTATTCTAAGTGCCCTTCACAATTTCACCATCAATTTGGTGAAATCACGAAGAAAAAGGGTCCAAAAATGGGTGAAAAGTGAGCTGATCGCATGAGAAAATTCTAGGAAAAGTGCGAGAAAGAGGGCAAAAGAGAAAGGAAAGAGAGAGAAAAGGCATTAACGTGGCACCACGTCAACCATGAAATCTAACAAGGGAATGCTGCATGTCATGTAGTGACATGTGGCAGCTATCATGACGTGTCAGGTGACACGTGTCATGCCACATGTACGCCACATGGAGCACCACATCAGCTTAGTCCACTTGTTGAATACCACGTATTAAGATACATGGTATAATGAGATCCTGACACGTGGTAATGCGGTGTATGTGTGTTTGAGAAAAAAGACAACAAAAGGCAATTTTATACCTTTAGTGAGGTTCGAACCTAAGACCTCAAGTTAACCCAATGCTAATATTCAAATACTTATCTATTAGGCCGTTAACTTGTATTTTGTTCATATGTATAATCAAATTGCACATATAGACTATGTTAGATTTAAATGTAAGCTCAAACCCAACAGCCTTAATCTTATTTATATTAAAAATAAAAAATTTTATTATTTTCTAAATTTCCTAAATCCTCTATTTTTCTATTTTTTATGGTTTTTCTAAATTTTCTATTTTTTTGTATCTCTTAATTTTGGTTTTTCCTAAATTTTTTATTTTTTACATTTTTCTAAATTTCTTTTTTTTTTTTTTTTTGCTTTTTCGAAATTTTCTATTTTCTTTAATTTCTTATTTTTTTGGCTTTTCTTAAATTAGGACCTTTTACCCTACCCTAAAAATTTTGAAAAAATAAAAAAATAGGGGCAAAAATAAGGTATCTACAATTGCTCCTTTTTAGGGTGAAATTTGAGTAAAATTTTACTACAAAAACAAAAAAGACACTATTTTTTGCCCCGAGGATAACTTCAACCTAAGAAGTGCAACGACCAACTAGCTATCCTAAGTTTGGTTCATTAGGAATTTGATGAATGATGAAAGGTGAAAGAGAAAAGGAGCTTTAATAGCTAAAAGGGAAATCGAAGCTTGGTCGTACCCCTATGAGCTGATTAACTAAGATGAAACAAACAAAATGCTTCTTGAGCTGGCTAAAACCCTAAAATGATATTGAAACTTGGTTGTGCCCTTTTTAGCTAACTAACCAAGATGAGACGAGTGAAGCGCTCCTTGAGCTGACTAAGACCTTAAAGAGATATTGAGGACATAGTCATGCCCCTATGAGCTAACTAACCAAGATGAGATGGGTAAAGCACTCCTTGAGCTGGCTAAGACCCTAAAGAGATATTGAGGACTTGTTCATGCTCCTATGAACTGACTAACCAAGATGAAATGGGCGAAACGCTCCTTGAGTTGGCTAAGACCATAAAGAGATATTAAAGATTGGTCATGCCCCTATAAGCTGACTAACCAAAAAGAGACGGGTAAAGCGCTCCTCAAGCTAGTTAAGACTCTAAAGAGATATTGAAGACTTAGTCATGCCCTTATAAGCTGACTAACCAAAATGAGATGAGTGAAGCGCTTCTAACCTGGCTAAGACCTTAAAGAGATATTGAGGACTTAGTTGTGCCCCCATAAGTTGACTAACCAAGATGAGGTAGGGGAAGTACTCCTTGAGCTGGCTAAGACCCTAAAGAAATATTGAGGACTTGGTTGTGTCCCTATGAGCTGACTAACTAAGATCAAATGGATCAAATGGATGAAATGCTCCTTAAGCTGGTTAAGACCCTAAAAAGATATTGAGGACTTGGTCATAACCTTATGAGCTGACTAACCAAGATGAGAAGGACGAAGTACTCCTTGAATTAGCTAAGACCCTAAAGAGATATTAAAGACTCAATTGTGCCCCTATGAGCTAACTAACCAAGATGAAACGAACGAAGTGCTTGTTAAGCTGGCTAAGATCTTAAAGAGATATTGAAGACTTGGCCGTACCCTTATAAGCTAACTAACTAAGATGAAATGAGCGAAGCACTCCATGAGCTAGCTAAGACTTTAAAGAGATATTAAAGACATAGTCATGCCCCTATAAGCTAACTAACCAAGATGAGACAAGCTAAGCGCTCCTTAAGCTAGCTAAGACCCTAAAAGGATATTGAAGACTTGGTCATGCCCCTATAAGTTGACTAAACAAGATGAAATGGGCGAAGTGCTCTTTAAGCTTGCTAAGACCCTAAAGAGATATTGAAGTCTTAGTCGTACCCCTATGAGCTGACTAACTAAGATAAGACAGACGAAGCGCTCCTTAAGTTGGCTAAGACTTTAAAGAGATATTAAAAACGTAGTCATACCCTTGTGAGTTGACTAACCAAGAAATGATCAACTAAGTGCTCCTTGAGCTAGCTAAGACCTTAAAGAGATATTGAAGACTTGGTCGTACCCCTATGAGCTAACTAACTAAGATTAGACAGGCAAAGCACTCCTTAAGTTGGCTAAGACCTTAAAGAGATACCGATGATTTCGTTATGCCCCTATGAGTTAACTAACCAAGATAAGACAAGTGAAGCGCTCCTTGAGCTGGCTAAGACCCTAAAGAGATATTGACAAAAGTAAGCACCTCATAGGCTAATTAGAGACTCTAGTTAAAAGTTTGCTAGAAAACAAAAACACGAACACTGATTATTATCTAAGCAGATATAGTCTATCACAACCCAACAGTATCGTTGTCGTGGTAGGTCGCCGTGTACCGTATAAAGGTCTACTATCAATCCCCTTGCTGATCGTAGGCCTTTCATACGACACATAAGGCTCCTTCCACTATACGTTACCACTAGGCCCATAAATAAGTAATATAGAACAATTTAATTAAAATTACTTTTATGGTATAAATTAACTAGACGTGTGGACTCATGAGACCCACACCAAAAGAATATTACAAACAAATGCAATTCATAAGGGAACTGCATTAGAAATTTTAATCCATGTTATAAATAAAAATACAAAAGTAACTAGTTATTTACAACTATTACAAAATGTCCTCTTCGCTCTCAGATCGCTCTAACCTATCCCTATACGAGACTTACCATGGGCATATCTCAGCCAGGATTAGTGAAGAGATTTTCCTACATCAAAAGAAATCTATCGGGGTGTAAACTTAAGCTTAGTGAGATAAATACCCTCATCAGTACCACATGGCAGAAATTTATTAGATATACAATCATATGAATACATGAACAATTAGTATATAAAACAACGCATGCAATGACCTAGGAACTACATACGACTCAGAATTACGCCCCCCGTAGTCTAGGTTTGGAGATAATTAACTGACCTAAACCAAAATCTAGGTTCTAGACCTTAGGTTTTATTTCATTTGCACTATTGTGCTTAAGCCAAAACAAAACTGTAAATATATATATATTTTTTATATTTGTATATACTTTATTTACCGAATAACAAATCATACTTTTAAAATCCTAAGTCTAGTGATGTGGTAGCCTCCGCAATCCACAAACACACGCCCTAAGCAGAAGCCACAAGACACAGCCCCTTACTGACTGTTAGTGTCTCCCAACGCCTAGTAAGCCCATCAGCTTAGGATAAAGACTCAATATAAATGATGACATAGCTAGTGCTCAATCCTACAGGAGGCTCATCCTCCTGTAAGTTCCTTCCCATCTTCTACGTGAAGCGACAATCGATGTTATCCGAATGCAATATAAGGAATGCATGATTCATTTTAATTTCTTAACCATATAAGTGATTAACTCGATTTTCAAGATGATTAGATAATTTCATTCTATACAATTGCACGTATAAATTATTACAACAATTCCTATTATTATATAATTAACAAGCCATCGCATTCATCCACAAATTCATACACATACATTTCCCATATCCCACAAGCATCCAAATTTATATATATATGTTTAGGTGCATCTATTCTGCAAGCAAAATCAAGTAAAGAGTCGTCGGGAATTTACTCATTCTGCCATGTGGTCAGTTAAAGTAATCCGGGGGCAAATCGTCTCCGTACATGGTGTCTCCTGATCATCGAAATCATAATACTATAAGGAATTGATATAAACTTAAGATACTAAGCTAAAATCCCTTAAGTTATACTCTTGACTAATTTTCGTGTCTTTTCCCGGTTTTTATTTAAAAGTTCAATCGTGTATAACTTTTTCGTTTTAAATCTGATTTTTATGATCTTATAATCAATCTTCATCGTTTTCGAGTGTACTTTAACGTCGTGAGATTAGATTTTCGAAATGAGGTACGAAAATCTATCCATGGGCCAGAACAATAGCGATCCTCATGTTTTGGAGTGCTTTTGGGCCTTGTTTGGTAATTGGGCTTTTTAGTAACTTGAGAAATCCTTTGGGCTTGGTCTTAAGATTTTATCCTAAGCTCAAAATACTCCTTGAGATCAAATTTACAACTTTGATTTATACTCCTAAGACTAACAACCACTTGATGGGCTCTTTAGTGGGTTTAAGTTGTCAAATGAGCTTATTTTTTGTTCAAGCTAAAGTTAGTGACCTTGTTAAGCTTATGGAGTCTTAGGTGGACTTCTTGTAGGCTTCAAAACAACCTTTCTTAGTATTTTAAAGTGTTGTTCAGAATTTTAATGAAGGCCCAACTTAGAGTTCTAGGCTTGTTTTAAGAGTTTTAAGCTTGGTTTTGAGTTTTAGGCTTTGTATACTTGCTATACTTGTTTTGGTTGATCTTTCCACTTTGTTCATTTAATTTTATCATATTTTTAAGTGTCTTTTAAGGATGTTTCAGATCTGTTCAGTTTATATATGAGGGCTTCCAACTTGGTTTTTCAACTTGTTTCATCATTTTCTTAAGTTTAAGTGTTAGATCATACACTTAAACTACTTGTATTCAAATCTTAACTTAACTTTTCTTCCGTGGGATGATTCTTTAACTCATGCTTTACATAAAAAGATAGAAGATCTCACACTTATTACAACTTCCATATCATAGCTTATGTCATACAAAGTTGGTTTCCTCATAAAATTTTATGTGATGAATTTTTCCTTAACTTAAGTCTATATTTGAGCATGTTTAGCTTAATGGAAATAAAATCAACATCTGAATGATCTTTGAATCCTCACATCCAGCATGCTCATCTTCCATTCAAGTTCTTGTTTCAAGATTTTCTCAACTTAAAATCTTCCGTTCAAAAGGTTAAACAAGTATCTTTACATAACACCAATTTACATGCTCATATTTCAACTTTATACAAGGGTTTCATGAGTTTGTTTCTTAGGATAGTCTTTGGTGTTATATCAACTTATAATCATACTCATATCTTCAAGAAATCAAAGTTTCCTAACATAAACACTAGCCCACTAATCACAAGAAATACTTACTTGTCCTTAAAGCAAAATATGGTGGTTGTACACAAAGGTTCTACTTAAGCTCTTAACTTTGCTTCCTCCTTTTGCACCCTTTTTGGAAACCCGAGTTGTTTGATCTTTTGAAGTGGGGTTTGTGGAAGGTTCTAGTGGTTCTAAAGGAGCTTAGATGTTGGAAGAAAATGACACAAGAAAAGAAAATGGAAGTGCCATGAGTAAGGCTTGGAAGTGGCAGCCAAATGAGAGATTTTGTGGGGTAAGGTTATTTCCTCTTTTATGTTTGTTTCAAGTGAGAGAAAGAGGAAGTAAAAATGAAATTAAAAGTGAGAGAAATGAAGGAAAGAGTGGCCAGTTGGGAATGAGGGAAATGTGTGCTTAAGATGTGTTGAAATTATTATCTTGTAGTTTACATAAAAGTCAACAATTGCAACTATTGATGATATAAGCATTAAGGAGTGAATAGTGGAGTGTAAGAGCTTCTTGTTCAAACCGGCCATGGAGTGTCCTTTGAGGTCATGGAATTGTCTTGTCTCATTTAAAGAAGTTAAGCATGTGAAATCTTGTGAAAATTTGTCCATATATAATATAAGTGAAGAGGTGATAAGGAAAATATCTTATCACTAGATTTTGATAAGTTATCAATTGATAAATAATTCCAACTTTCAATTGATAAGTCATCTAAAGTGATTGGTTGGTCTACTTATTTATATGTAAGGCTTAAACATGAAGATAAGGGCATGGTCTTATAGGAAATTGTTTTAGGGTTTTCATCTTGTATTGTTTTATAATTTATGATTTGATTCTTATAAAATTGTGAAATTTTCTAAAGTTGAATGAAATTATTTACATTAAATTATCGATTAATCACTTAAGGTTAAAAGTCCCTAATTGTTTTAAGGTTTAAAGTCTTAGGTGGCTTTAGAGCTCGTAGTTCTTCAAGCTTAGGTTTTATCGATAATTGGTTTTTGAATTGGAAAAATTTAATTTGTTTCTAAATGTAAACTTAAATTCTTAGTTTCGTTAATCCTTGGGAACGTTCAGACATCACTCTTCATCAAATCATAGGCCTATTAAAAGTAGAGTTTACATAGTCTAAATGCAAATGCAAAGTTCAAAAACCAATGTATTAACATCATATAGAATTACTTACCTGGTCTTGCCAATAGCCTCCAAACCGTCAAACCATTCTTTAAACAGTCTTATTAAAACCAGCTAACTCACTCCTCGAAATGGGCTTAACTCCGAACCCCTATTGGATCTTGTCATGGAGCCTTTAAGGCTTTGTTGGTTTTAGAAAGGTTAACTCAATACAAAATGCCACTCACTGTTTTTGTCCATCAATTGGTTGTCTTTCTAGTAAATATCTGCCATAAGGTGGTTAGCTATCTAGACTTTGCCTTTCCCTAAAAAATAGACAATAAAAACTCCCCATCGAAGGGGATCAATCCATAAAAAGTATTTTAAAGAGTTTTGTCTATTACCAATATTCTATATCTCACTTTTTAACTTCTCTCGTGTTTTCAGTGTATGGGTTCAATTAAATAGAGTAAGGAAGCTAGACCTTTTAATGGAGTAGGAAGAGAGGGTGATGATTCCAATGTCGATAACTACCAAGGATACCAACTTTGCTTGTAAAGAATGAAAATTAGATCACAATAACATTCAAAACGACTAGCATTTACGTATTCTGAGTAAAAATTTCTATTGACTTCTCATGGGTAATACAACTTTACTTCATCAGCATTTATAGGGTCTCTTAATCTTAGACCATCCTTTTGACAAAATTAAAGTCCTTTCTAGTAATACCCACTTCACAACATAAGGGCCTCCATAATTGGGAGAAAAATTTCCTCTAGAGTCTTGTGCGTTGGGGAAAGACTTTCTCAACACCATATCACCCTCTTTGAAGTTTCGAGGTCGTACTCTTTTGTTGAAAGCCCAAGCAATTCTTTGTTGATAACACTAATTATGACATAGGGCTATCAATCTTCTCTCATCAATCAAATTCAATTGCTCAATGCATTTCTTCAACCAATCGGCTTCATCTAACTGAGTTTCTAACAATACTATGAGAGATGGGATCTTGATCTCTATTGGTAACACCACTTCAGTGCTTTATACCAAAGAGTAGGCTGTTGCTCCAATCGACCTTCGGATGGAAGTTCAATAGACCATAAGTGGGAATGGCAACATCTCATGCTAGTCCTTATATGTAACAGCCATTTTTTTTATAATTCTTTTGATGTTTTTATTGACTGCTTCAATAACTCCATTCATCTGGAGTCGATAAGGTGTAGAGTTTCTGTGAATGATCCTTAATTGTCAAAAAAAAACTCAAACATAAGCTTATTATTGACATTAGTGCCATTGTTGGTGATGATCATCTTTAGAGCCCCGTATCAAGCCAATATATCTCTCTTGATGAACTTAACTACGACCCCTTTAGTAATGCTCCATAGGATGAGGATTCAACCCATCTACTAAAGTAATTGATGGCAACTAATATAAAGTGACGCTTATTGGATGCTTTTAGAGTAATCGGGCCGATGATATCTATTCCCCTCATTGAAAAAGGCTACGATACCGAGAGTATGTATAATTCTTGAGGCGAAGCGTTTATCTTATTTGCATAAACTTAGCATAAGTGACAATGCCTAACATGTTTGATACAATCACTTTCCATTATTGACCAATAATAACCTAGCCTCATAATTTTCTTAGCCAGCGTGCCACCATTCATGTGAGGACCACATATTCCTTTATGTACTTCTTTCAACAAAATCTCAACCTCTTCGTTGTCTACACACCTTAAAAGTGTGCCATTAAAAGATCACCGGAACAAAGTAGACTTGCTTATCAAGAATTAGGTAGCTAATCTCATGATGGTCCTTCTGTCCTTTTTCTCGACCTCTTTAGGGCATGTGCCTTATTGTAGGAACATTTTAATATCACGGTATTATGGCTTTGTATCTTCAATTGCCAAACAAAAAGTAGGCTTGTCTTCAATTTCAATAGTGGGAGCTAAATCTCAACTCCACTGAATATCTGGACTATAGACGCTAGAGTAACCAAGGCATCGAGAAATTAATTTTGAGTCATCAGTATGTGATTAAAAGTGATTTCTTTGAATTTCTCCATCAACTTAATCAAGTGCCGATGATAAGGTACTAGTTTAGGATATTTTGTCTTATATTCTCCTCGAGCTTAGCTGATAATGAGTGAAGAATCCCCATATACTTCTAATTCTTAAATATCTTTATCTAGGGCCATTTTGAGTCCCATAAGGCATGCTTTGTATTCAGCAATATGATTGGTATATAAGAAAACAAGCCTTACAACTACAAGGTACTATGTACCTTCAAGGGACATCAGTATTGCCCCAATTCCATACCTAGATACATTAGCTGCATATATTCCATTTTGGTAGTTCATCATCTTCTCCTTTATCAGAACTTCCTTCAACTACTAAGATATCTTCATTGAGGAAATTGACTTATACCTCTTGAGGGATATTATCAAAGGGATTCTCTGCTAACTGATCTGCTAAAGCTTGCCTCTTGATTGAATTCCGGTTCACATACGTAATGTCGAACTCTAATAGTAACATTTGCCACTTTGGGATTCTACCATTTAAGGTCGATTTGTCCACCAAGTATTTCAAGGGATCATGCTAAGTCAATAATTCAACCTAGTAATAGAGCGTATATTGTTTAAGTCAATACATTACCCAAACCAAAGCACAATAACTTGTTTCAATTTCTGAATATTTCTGCTCCCTTTCAATAAATTTCTTACTCAGGTAATACATAGCCCATTCTTTTCGTTCCTCGTCCTTCTAGCTAAGCATACACCATATGGATTCCAGTAATACTGTCAGGTATAGAAAAAAAGGCTCCTTAGGTATTAAAGCTACTAAAATTGGAGGGTTCATGAGGTACTCCTTCATCATTGTGAAGGCTTGTCAGGACCCTAAAGGGGGCCTAGTAGGATTACCTAAAATTTCCATAACATGTGTCCACCCATGATATGAAAACCGTCTTGTAAGTTAGAGATTGCAAGACTCTAAATAATAAATCACTAAGGTTACTAATTTTTAAGTAATTAATTTACTGTAGAATACAAATATAAATAACTATGGGTGTCCGATATCCCACAGTTCCACAGAACCGTAGAGAATCGGTATCCTCTACCAAATAATAAGACAGGATATATTAGCATTATAGTAAGATTTAATAAATAAATATTTTCTACAAAGGATGTCTATATATCATCTAAAAAGGACTCAGCTACTTCTAATACTAATGTACATATCTTCATCTCGCACTCAGCACTTGAGACATATCCTAATCCCATCATATGTAAACCTGCAAAGAAAACTAAGGGGGAATGAGCATAAAACAGCTCAGTGAGTTCGTTCCTCACCACTACCGATCAAGCAAGTTTTCATACATTATTATCGCACATGCAAGCAAGCTATCTACATACATAATAAATGCAGGCGTGATGAATAGAAGCAACACATCCATAGGAGTCCAAAACTATGGAAAGTGTAGAATTACGTCGTCTACACTTCGATTATCCCCTGTACTTACCCGCACAGGGCACCTCAGCTTACCCGCATGAGGCTACCTAGGGGCACCACCCCACTAGGCAAAACTCGACTATTACCTTAACCGAGAAAAGAGTTTCAATCCAAATAGGGAGAGTCCAAACTAGGACTATCCACCCTCTAAGGCCCCTCGGGTACAAACATGCGAGTCCTCTCGCAACCAAAAGTAACCAAGGCCTTTCAGGCACAATAAAGCGAGTCCTCTCGCTATCAAGTGGAGAACCCATTCTAACTTTGCCTTAACATTAAAAATACTATTTATGGCTCTACAAGCCCTTTACAGCGATCATGCAAAAATTTGTTTAAGAATAGAAAAGCTTTTGCCAAAAATACTTTTCTTAAGATTTTTGCAAGGCTAGCACTCTCCATTCATACCTTTACCAAGTCATAGACATGTGACGAATAGAACCGGTTGTTTAGGCAAATATTTATATTTATCAATTTAAAAAGGTGATCATACGGATGATAACATACAAACAGAACGATCATTCAAACATTCAAGCAATAGCAAATAGCAAAATATCATACAAGTAATACACATAGGCAAGTAGCAGGTCATTAGAACTCCCTTACCTGGATTATTGCTCATTCTCCAAGCCTTTAGGGTTTCTAAGACTCGATATCGAACGCCTAAATCAAAATGGTAAACCTTATAAGTGTTCTGAGAATTCAGACTCCTTAGTCAACTAAAAGTCTATTGTAGTTTATCTAGTGTCCTCCAATATAACCCGAGTATAATGTGTATAAGGTTACCATACTCCATGAGATTAATAGTAACTATTTTCTTATATTAGTAAGGTATGAGGCTTCCTTTATGTATTTTGTAATTTTTTTTTTTTGTTCTAATTCCGATATTTGCGAACTTATAGTCGTTTTTCATCGTTTTTGGACGCACGTTCACACGGTGATGTCCGTTTTGGACGTTAAGACCCTTGTTTTCCGATATGAACTAAATTTAGAGAAATTTTATCTTATTGAAGTTTAATTATTCTTATTGATTATGTTTATATTCTATTCTAGTATTTAATGATTTAATTAGACATTAGATTCTTATACTTAGGGAATTTTACATTAGTATTACTAATTCACATACTTGATTAAGTTTAATGCAATTTAGGAAGTGTCTTAGGGTTTAAGGAATTTTCAACTCCTAAGTACATGTATATACCTATGTTATATGCTTATGTAATCTTATTATTTCTTCTTTTATAAACCTATGCTTACATCATCACTTATGTAATGCTTTGATGATGTCATGGTTTATGTCATCCATTTATTACATGTAAATATATATGTCATTAAGTACTTATACATATGCATATGTTATATACCTACCTACACTCATAATATACTAATATGTATACTTATGTACTAATATATATACTAATACATATACCTTATGCATATATATACTTATACCTATACTTAGACTTATACCATATTTATACGTGTATACCTACTCATATACTTATATGGTTGGATACGTATTTTTATACAAAAATTTGCATGCCTAATATCTTCCTTAAGAAAAGCTTCCTAATTCCATTCTTTTGTGTTCTTAAGTGTGTAATTAGTGTAGTATAAGTATGTATGGTTAGGTTTTGTTTTAATTTAGGTTATGTACATGGAAAATACTCATGTACCATGCTTCTCATGCTTCCCTTCTTTTCGGTTTACCTCATGTACACATTCTTTATGCACATATTCATGTTTTCCTTTCTTCTTATTCATGATTCCTAGATTTCTACACTTAAAGATGGAAACTTTGTTTCCTCTTCTTCAAGACAAAACTAAACACATAATTACTTACCTAATCTATCTAATTAACTAACTAATGAATAATATAAAGCAACATAAAACAACTTAAAGACATACCTTTAATTGTGTTGGAGTTATGGAGACAAAAATGAAATTGTGAAAGTGAAAGAGGAAGAAGATGCTCACGGCATGGAAAGAGAGGTTTTGGTTTATTTCTTTTGTCTTGTTTTCATAATGAAAGGAAGAAAATGGTGGGGTCTAGAAGGGAGAAAATGTGGACAGCAATTGAGAAGAAAAGGAGAAGAAAAAAAATCAAAAAGAAAGAAAAGAAAAGCCACCATTAAGGAAGAGATATTTTCTTTATCTCTTTAGTCTTTTGTTGACTTTTCAAAGTGTTGACTTTAGTCAACATGTGTTGACCTTGGTCAACCCTTTGACCTTGGTCAACTCTCTTTAAGCTTATGTAAATTTGTGTACATAATGTAATGACTAAGGGAAATTAAGGAAAAAAAAATAAGGGAAATGAGAGGAAATGAGGTATTTGATGAATTTATTAGTAAACATAGTTGATGAGGTCTTACTTTAGGTCTTTATAGCTTATATATTTCATTTGATAAACTACTTTGGATAACAAATGCAAAAAGTACTAATTTGAGTATTAAAGTTCACTACATATAACCAAATCTTCGACTATTACCCTAACTCTAAGTGAGATTATCTTAATCGCATACTTAAGTGATAATTATAATCTATGACTCATTATCTTAGTTTCTAATGAATTACTTGAGGATTCGAATCATATAAGCATGAATGAGGGTCGTTTCTAACCTTTTACTAATGATTTGGCAAAATATAAGCATTATATTATCAATTAGGGTTTTAGGGTATATCATGGTGAATTAGTGCTTTTATATCCTTAAAGTTATGGTTTTATGATGTTTATTACCTTAAGGCACAATCTTTAATGTTTTTACACATTTAGGGTTTCATATATTCTTACGCTATTAAATCTTCGATTGTCATCTTAAGGTTATGATGAGGTTCGAGGTTTTAAGGTCTTCGTATATGGTTAGGGGTTCAATTGATGATTTAAGGTTTTTCGTATTCACTTAAGGTTTTGAATTGAGATTTTAATCGGTTTTAAATCTTATTGGCTCCTTTGAGTTCGAGAAATCATCTACAGTTTAGAAATTTGTTTCTATACTTAGAAAGCTAAATTCGTGGGGTTTATAAGGCTTACTTGCAATCTTCATCCTAGTTGATCTTGGCATTCTTTTTCAACAACTTAAACAATGAGAAGGCATTTATCTGTGAGTTGAGATATGATTAGTGCTATGTAGTTTAAAAGGCCTAACAAGCCTCTAATTTCTTTGACTGTACATGGAGGGGGCAAGTTAACTATTGCTTTAACTTTATCAGGATCCACTTCAATGCCCCTTTGGCTAATTATGAAACCCAATAATTTCCCTAAAGTCGCTCTAAAGGTACACTTCTCTAGGTTAAGCTTCAATTGGAATTTTCTCAGCCTATCAAACAATCTTCTCATATTATGTATAGGATTTTCTCTCTCTTTGGATTTGGCAATCATCTCATCTACATACACTTCAACTTATTTATGTATCATGTCATGAATTATTGCAACCATGGCTCTCTGATAAGTTAGCCCGGCATTTTTGAGTTCAAAAGGCATTACTTTATAGAAAAATATGCCTTAAGTTGTGATGAATATTGTCTTGGCTTTATCTTCTTCGAACATTCGAATCTGATTATATCTGGAGAACCTATCCATTAATGAGAAAAGATAGTTCCCAATTATATTATCGACCAAGACGTCAATATAGGGTAAAGGGAAATTATCTTTAGGAGTTGCTTGGTTAAGGTCTCAAAAATCCATGCACACTCTGACCTTTCCGTTCTTCTTCATTACTAGCACAATGATAGCTACCCACTCAGGATAATTAGATACCTTGATAAAACCGACCTCTAGTGACTTTCTAACTTCTTCTTCAATTTTCAACAAGACATCCGATCAAAACCTTCTTAGCTTTTGCTTCTTAGGTTTGATATCTTCTCGTATGGGTGAGTGATGGACCACGATTAATGGATCTAATCCAGGCATATCTTCATAAGACCATACAAATACATCTTAGTATTTAGATAGTAGCAAGGTCATTTCTGCCTTCTATTCTTCTTTCAAATTCCCTCCAATTTTCAATATTTTGGGGTTTTCATCAATCCCAACATTAATTGCCTCAATTGGCTCGTCAATGGAAATTCTACTCATTTCATATCTTTGCTAGCTTTCTTGCACGTCACTATAGTCATTGACATCACTCCCAATGACTAACCTAGTAGGGCCAGAAGTGATATCAATATTTTCATCACCTATCCATGCAAGGTATCCATGGCCTTTATTCGAAGCATTAGATTTGGCCAAAAAGTATGTAAAGGAAAGAGTATGAGTAAGGAAGGAGTGAAGAGAAGGAAGACTGATTCTTATTTAGAAGAAATTCTTTTGAGTACAATATTATAGAATAAAGGTAATTATTACAAAACTTTGTAAAATACTAAACCATGACTCATCATTTATCCTAGAGAAGACTTATAGCTATTCATAGGGATGGAGAACCAATTATTCAGGTGTTGAGACTTATAGGATGAGCTAGCTATTTTATTCTTGCTAGAGGTGTCCTCTTTGGTAGGCTTTGAAGCTTAGACATCAACTTGGATGAAAGTTTCTAACAATAGTAGGAAGGTCATTGGAGTGTAATACAATCTGTCATCTTTTTTGCCCCTCACTTGCATATTTTGCAACTCATCCATTAAAGTTAGGATGTAACCAAGCCTATAGGTACCAACCTGGCCTTCTTTAAATTTCAGCTTCTTATCTTTCTTCTAATCAGTAACCATATACACTTCTTCAAACATTTGGAGCATAAAGTCCTCTTACTCCTCGATGCCAATGTAGGGTATGGTTGTTTCTTTATATATTTTGTAATCTTTGTCACCTAGAATCATGATGACCTGACTATTTGAGATGAACTTAACCTTTTGATGCAAGCTCAAAGGTATGGCTCCTACTAAATATATCCATGGTCTTCCCAATAACAAGTTGAAAGTTCTTAGGATGTCTAGGACCTAGAATTGGATGTTGAAAATATGTAGGATAATGTCAACTAACAAGTTGATCTCCCCTATAATTTCCCTTCTAGATCCATCGAAAGCCCTAACTGGTGTTGAACTCGATTTAATTACTGTCACATCGATGCCTAATAGATCCAGGGTGGCAAGAGGGTAGACATTTAATGATGATCCGTTGTCAATGAGGACTCTTGCTATAATAATGTTGTTTACCCTCACTATTATGAAAAGAGGCTTAGTGTGTTCATTACCTTCTTCACCCAGTTCCTTGGTAGAGAAAGAAATCTGATCTACAATGAGGGTAGAGTTGGTGATAGACCCCATTCTCTCGGTTGGTATCTTGCAAGGGACTTTGATCTCCCTCAGAATTCTGAATGAAGCTTCTTGATGCGGTTCTAATGCTATTAATAGACTCATAAGAGATATTTGTGCCAGAGTCTTAACAAGCTGATCCATTATCTTATACTCACTAGATTTAATCATTTTGGTGAAGGGAAACAACCTTTCTTCACATTTAGTTGATTGGTTGTTTGAGCTTTCTAGTACAGTTTTCTTTTTTAGGTCTCCCTTTCGTTCATAAATTCTACTAAAGCAAGTAATTCCTCCTACGAGTGAACTCAATTGCCCTTGATTTACTACATGGTAAATGAGGTGGGGGGGGGGGGCAGCAGTTTTATAACTTTCGAGGGCTAAAGGTACATGAAAGGTGTACCTTTTGGTCTTTGGAATTTGCTTCTCCTCTTGTTTGTAAAATTTATAAACCCCGGGTTCTCAATTAAAACTGATCATGTTGATAGTGGGATTTGAGTTATCGAATATCATGTTGATAATGGGCCTATAGTTAGGCAAGGGGTTGTTGTTGACGTTTGGAGCAAGAGCCTCCACAAAGTCTAACTGGACTATGCCTTCATCAATTAAGTCTTGGATTTTGTTCTTTAATCTCCAGCATCAGTAAGTTGAATGGCCTACTTACCCCAAGTGATATTGACATTTAGCATTAGCATAAGAAATCTTTGGTCTATATCTTTCATTAGGAGGCTCAAAATGGATCAAATTACCTTGGTGAGAGGAACCAATATCTTGGTGAATTATCTCAGAACCCTACTGACTAGTAGCTGACTTTAGAATTGTTGTTGCATTAGTAGATGATTTGTCCTAAAGAAGACCCGGGTATTGGGCCTAGTGTTTGTATTTACCATGCAAACAGTTGCTTCTTTGATCTTACTAGTAGTAAGCTTTACAAAGGGTGGTCTTCTATTTCATGGCTCTTGTAATTTACCAAAAGTGACAGCATTTTTAATCTGGCATCCTACAGCCACCACCTCTACGAAACCGGAGGAGGCTTGCCCAATCAAATGAGAAAAGTAAGGCCTTTCAAGAGTATTAATAAAAGCTAATGTCAGTTCTTTCTCAATCATGGGGGTGGATACCCATACGGCTAAGGATATCCATCTCTAGCCATACTCCTTGAAAAACTCATTGTGCTTCTTTCATAGGGCGACCAAGTCCATCATGGTTTGTGCTACTTTAACATTGAATTTGTATTGTTTATAGAAGGCTCTAGCCAGTTTCTCCCATGTGTTCATCTAACTCAGATCTATTTAGGTGTACCAAGTTAAAGCAAGGCCCATTAGGCTGTCTTGAAAAGTCTATACCAAAAGCTAGTCGTATCGTATATATTTGCCCATCTTTCGCACGTGCAATCTAGTATGTAGTTTAAGGCACCTAATTCCATTATACTTCTCAAAGTTAGGTACTTTAAATTTTTCTAGAAAGCTTTCATAGTCATAAGTAGACAAGTTTGTAATACTAGCTCACTCGAAGCCATCATACCCTCAAGCTCTTTTAATATGTCCTAATTAGCTTCAAGCTTTGGGTTAACTGGGAATGAGTAAGTGTTTGGCTCAAAAGTCAGGTTGACCTTCGAATAGACCCCTTTTGTCTCAAAAGATTCAAAAGTCTTGTTAACTTTGGGATAGGCTTCTTCTGCTTCAAGAGATAAGGCTTTGGCATTCTTTCCATATCGAGCTTTAAAGTTTTCTTCATTCGACGACGTTGTAGACCTGAGTACGGCGATGCCATCAGTAAGGAAGCTCAGTTGATTTACAATCTTCCCCACTGTTCGTTCTAAAGAGCAAAACCTCAGCTTAGTGGGATTAAAAATTTTGGGGTTGATACTGCTATTTTGGTGTTGATGTTGTCATTTACTTGGCTGACCATTCTGGTTTGAGAGCAAGTTTAGATAGGACTTCTCTAAAAGGTTTGACACTTGGGAACTATCTTGGCAACTTCGTTTAAGATCACTTCTCAACAAGTTAGCACATGAATATTTTTAAACGGGATAAATGAAAAATAAAGAAACGTACAGGAATGTGAAGATGTATGGCAGACGGATGCAAAGAAATAAAATCAACAAATAACAAGCAAGATGGTAATTTTTTACTATTTTGCAACTTTTGGACTCCCTTTTACATTATTTAAAAAAAAAAAGAAAAATATATTGTATCATATAAAAAAAAAGGTACTCCTATCTCTAGACATTCTTCTGACACTTAGCTTATGTTCCTTTTTTCTGCTTACTAGGTCCTACTAGTGCTTCCTTCTTCTTTTCTAGCCTGGGCTCTTTTGTTTCTTCAAGTTCTTTGAGCCTTTTCTAGATCATCTTTAATTGGTGTTCTAAGGCTTAGGAATGCTATCTTGATTCTCAAAATAAATCCTCCTACATGTCCTACTCGTCATAGATCACTTGTACATGAGCTCGTACTTAGTCCATGTAAGTCTTGATGTCAAGATCTGATTTAGCTGGTGTGAGTTGTATGATCTCTAGTGCTTCCCATGCCTTATGAAGTTGATTGTACATATATTCTTTGGTGACCCCGTACTTATCTACTTCTTCTAAACACGCTCTTAAATCAATGTTAGGACTAATAGTCCTTATTTCCCATAATTGTTTGATTGCTAGAGTTTGAACATCTTTTATGGCGATGGATTCTAAAGGTCCTCATAATCCAAGGTCATGATATTCAATAAGGGCTTATAGACTATATCTTGAATTCCTCTAAGCTGTCTAATCATATTATTAGGTTAATATCTTATGTACAATTTCATCTCGATTAAGGGTATTACTTAGTAATTTTTGCAAACTAAGATTACCCTCTTAAAGTTGCTCCATCTTGCTGTCTATAAGATGTTAGCAACTTAGAAATTTTGCAATACTTCTACCTAGCAGTAAGTGGATTTTTCTTGTGAGAGATAGACCTTGTCGACAAAAGAATCAATCATATCAATATTATAGGCGAATTCTTCTCGAATTAGATTAAGTCCATAACACTTCATGTGGCTCACAAACCATACTATCCGTAGTGCCATGCTAGTCTTCAATGTACCATTGTTTTTCTCCTTCAAAATGTTGAAGCTTCAGATTTGTTCTACGAGAAGAGCCAGGACATATGATTTGCCTTCAAGAAACTAACCTACTAATTTAGCAACCTTGAAATGGATGAGGAACTTTGCATTAGGGAATAGGAGAGTCTCAAATGCAGCTAGGATAAAGGCTTTTATTTTATTCTATCCCCAGTCTTTGGGATTACCATAAAAGATGCCTCGTTTGTTGGATTTAGGCTCAATGGTGAGCTAAGCTTTTAGGTCTTCCAATATTATGCAGTTTCCATTATAACTTTTGAGGGCCTTGCTCACTTCAACTTTTCTGATCCTCAAGAATCTTGAAAAGGCATTCACCAGGTCAATTTCCAAATTTGGGGTATGTATAGTTTCTAAAGAAGGGGCTTAAAGTAGTTGGTATACTCTTCAAGTGTTAGACTAATTAGGTGAGGCCCAACTCGAAAAGCCACTCCCTTGGGTTCCCAAAAGATGGTTAGGACCCTAATTAAATTAATCTCTATTTTCACCTTGGGAAGTGATAGAATGGGTATGATCTTGCTGATGATGGTCTCCTATTCCCTTGGATTGAAGTGTTGAAGCCATTGGTCCAAGATAGGTTTGGAGTTGATGGGCTTATCAACATACTTGAAGTGGGGCAGAGTTGGATGAACAGGCATTTTCTCAATCTAAATTACAAAGAAAAATAGGTTACAAGATTGACCGATCGTTATTTACAGTAAACAAAACCTATTTACAATGATTCTATGCTTACAACATGTTAAAATTACAAGGGAAATCAAGGAAACTCTAAGCCATTATATATTTTCATTCCCATCTTGCTTGATTATTTGTCGATTCCAAATGTCATGAATGTATAAAGGGTGGGTTCTAAAGGTCCTTAAGCTTGTAGAACCTCACTTGTTAAAGAACACTTTCATTAGTTACATTAAGCTCAAGTGAGGGTAGCTTAATCAACCTTAAGCGGTAATTATACTATAGCACTTGGAGCCTATACAATGGCCCCCCCGTCCTAGGTTCTTAATGTGGTCCAGGTTTAACCATTTTTATCACACATTTGTGGTACATAAAATAAATCCAATGAAACTTCTTTTCTGGATATTCCTTTTGTACCCCGATCCTTATGAATGTATATTACTCTTACAATGTACTCTTTTGTCATTTTCTCATTTTGGTATGTTGCCTTAAATTAGTAGGTATATAAGGACTAACAAAGAATACACAAACATCATCTTCTTCATCAATCAAGAACAATACTTTATTTTTGGTTCATTGCATTGTGCTTAACTTCTTCTCCTTGCTCTTATCTAGTTCCTACTCTGGCTTGGAATTAGTGGTGCATGCCCTCATTACCGCCATTCATGAGTTACATTAAGGGCATGGTATAAGCTTGATTACAAACCTTAGTAATTCATATCCTTTGTTCAACTCACAAACTGTACTAGAAAACCCTTCCATTCCTATTTCTTCTCTACAAGAAGAACCTATCCCCTAAACATGAGGTAAGCTCTAGTGATTACTAAGTGTCCTAGGCATATTACCACCCAATATTCCATATCAACATGCTAAAGTACTTGTCACAAGGATAATGGGGACCTTAACAAATGAAGATCACAAAAGCTCTTATACTTCTACAATAAAGAGAAAGAGGAAGGATTGAAAGATTGCCTAGTGATAAAGTCAAGTTACTTCAATCACATTAAATACTTAATAAAGTAGAAGGCATAGCCAGAGAGTCAAAATAGTTAGAATCAATAGAATTGTTGTAGCAGTTTGAGACCCTAATTAGATAGTATCAAGTGATAGCAATAGGGGCATCACCAAATTCAGGTAGGGAGAATGCCGTAGACCTTTAAGACAAACTAGGGATTGTGAGATCTACAAAGCCCATCAAAGCTAAAGTTCAAGTCCTATATCCCTTAAAGCTTCTAGAACCTCGAGTGTTATAAAATATCTTGGTTTAAAGTGTAGGTAGCAATTTTTTTTTTATATATATATACAATATGGACCATTAAGTCAAATAGATCTTAACTATCCTTAAAGAGTATCTTGTATGTAAAGGAGAAACTGCTTCATTTATAAATTATCAAAAAATATGGTGAATTCATTGTATTTAAGAGGTTTTCTCTTTGAATACCTTCTTTCTCTCTCTAAAAACACATTTGGTTACTAGCAAAGAAAAAGGCTAGAATGGAATTACAACTCTTCAGGAATGGAATGGACAAGTAATAGCTATTCCTTATAGTCAATTTATGGTATTAAGAATAGATTTGAAAACATATTATAGAAAACCAAAGAATGTACATTCCCTTGGTCCTATTAAGGACTTGTAATTCCTGTATTTTTAGTAATGGCAAATATGTAGAATGGCCATTCCACCAACCAAATGTAGGAATAAGTAGGTAGGTTAGGAATATCTATTCTATTCCACACTTATAAAGTCAACCAAACATAGAATAAGAGTTTTAAAGTGAATTGTGAAGAAGACTAACTCTACCCTCTCTTAAGTCCTAAAGAGTCTAAGTGCTATACATGAGAGTTAGTAAAAAACACTCGACATGTAACACAAGGCCATAATAGATGGATCATTTAAATAGCATAGATTATTAAAATTAATTTGTGTAAATCTATGGTCATCTACCTTGGCTTCAAACTATTATATCAAAAGAGGATAGAATCAAATTGACTCCAATAATTTACTTGATGGATCTCTTAAATGGCTCCGTGATAAGTAAAATGTATTGTAGTAGGTTTTAGATCCCTTAAAGATGCAAAACTATCAATCCAATGTTAAAATGACAATACTATTTTAAGTCTTACATCTTGGCGTTTTCTTGTATAAAATTTATAATCATTGATGAAATATCATTTATATTTTTTTGCTATGGTATTGAGATCATTTGATAACCATATAATATAAAGAGGGACCTACTCTTACTCGATTTTATTTTAAAACAATTTTACAAAATTTCTATTACATTTTATTGCTTTTTCCTACTTTCTTCTTTTAACTTAACTATCTAGCAACACTAAGGGTGCTCTGCATAAGTAAAAATTTCATTTCTAAAAATACTTTTACATATAGTAATAACTAAGAAATTTGTTGCAGAAGGTATTTTTAGTAAATTTGTCAAATATTATGTTTATGGCTTCAAAATGTGGGACCGGATTTAACACCATTATACAAAAGAAGATTACACATAGGTTGTGATAATTTTGTAATATTAGATTACTCCTTTTAAATGTTTTAAGGTTTTGGAGATATATAATATTGGAGATGGAAGCTATTTATAAAAACTGAACATATTTATATATTATGGATATTTAATTGTTTTGTATCTTAACGTGCTCATACTGCAAAGTATGTGGTAAACTACTCAAGTTTTATGATTTCAAGGCATGACAATAATAGTCATATCATTCTTTATTCTTAATAAGTTTTATAAATGCATCAATTGTTTTTTGAATCTAACTTTTATGGTAATGATAATTTCTCAATTTCCTTTTTGTAATATATGCGCAAGACTATGTCTTACCGAGTGATTAAGTAGCAACATGTTGCTTACTCTTTATAATATCATATTTGACTTTGTTCTTTTATATGATTGCCTATCCATAAACCTCATTCTATATGAACTTGGTCCCTAAATTGTTCTTTATAACATACACAATGGATAACGCATTAATGCATTAAGGATAAAGGCCACATGAGTATGTGAATTTTTTTTTTTTTTTCATTTTAATACCTAAACTTTAAATTCATTTATTTTAGTATCTCAATATTTTAAATAAGACAAATTAATATCTACATCATAACAGCCGTTATTATAAATTGATAAAATAATAATATAAATATATCAATTTTCATTTTATTTCTATTTTAATACTTAAACCTTATGGAAGGAAAAAATATTCCCTATTTATTGCATCAAAATATAAGATGATATATTTCAATAACAAACCACAAATTTAATTTCCTTATTCACAGTAGATTGCGAGATTAAACTGTGACATGAGTATTAGGATGCTTATGTAGAATAATCGCGGCATAGGGGCAAGACAATGCGCAAAATAAAACTCCACAACCAAAGGTGGTGTTCATGTCATGAGCATATCATACGCAAAGCTATGCTCATCTAAAGAGATATAGGTAAGTGTATCAAACGACGATGCAAGCATTGAATAGCATGTATACACATGGTGACTTGGGTACTAAACGTATTTAATGATTGCTTAAGAACTCTTTCTCCTATATTTAAAGAATACATAGACAATGGGCAAAATGTAAATGAGGCAATTTGTATCACATAATTTTATTGCCGAGCTCGAATTTAGGTAAATTATACTTAGTCTAATTATATGAATTTGTAACATGATCCAAATAATTATACCTAAATATAGAGAGCTTCAAATAGATGAGGTGAGGATAAAGTCCATTAAGATTAAGTCGCATATTTCTTGTTCTTTTTAACAAGCTCATGTACATTTACACACTTAAACCTATAAGGGTTACTAAACCTGATCTGTTAATAGATAAAGCAATATGGCATTATGATTGACCACTATTTTTTATAAAATGCCATCAACATTTTTAAAGAAAGGAGCTACTTTCTTTCAAGGTTACTGTCTCTTACTCGTCATTTGTCACATGGATATTTGCTTGTTGAAAAATTGTCTATTCCATCTCTCTAATCTCTCTCTATATTATTCTTTTTCTAGTTCTCTATTAAATCATTGTATTTTAAAACTAACAATTTCTTAGTCACAAAAAGCGCATTGACACACATTGCATGTATATTGCACTCACAACACGCAGTATATCTAACAGACTTACATGGGGTAAGCAAATGCTACGACTGAATTTATACTTTTCAACTTGTGTATATATATATTATAATTAAAAAAATAATAACGAATTATACCAACTTAAATAATACGGGGAAAATAAGAGATCTTTTATTCTTATCAGTGAATTTCCCAAATTCTTTATAATCTTAGGTCGTGACAATATCCGGAAAAACCTGAGAAGAGCGAAAACAACGTCACGCGCCTTATCCATGTACAAACGCTACATACTGCATACACCTATCACCTTCAACCTCCGTTAACTCCATTCCAAAATATCTCAAAAATCTCTTTCCTCAATCTATTTCATCACCCAATTGATCTTCGTCTTCTTCATATTCAATCTCTCTCTCTTAGAGCAAGCAATCATGTCGTCCACATCCCTATCCATGGCTACGCCACCCTCCTCCTCCACCTCACTCTACAGCAACAAGCTCTCCTCTCCTCCTTGCTTCTCATTTTCACTTTCTTCCCCAAAACCCAAGAAACTTCCCGTTATACCCCTAAAATCCCAAACCCCATTCTCCCTCTCCTCCTTCTCTCTCCTCAATCTCTCCAATTCCAGGCCACTCCTTCTCTTCTCTGCTGCTGCTTCTTTCGAAGCTTTTGAACCCGAAAGCGAGCACAACCCAAGCACAGAACTTGAAGAAGGAGAAGAGTCTGAAGGAGCAGATGAATATGTAAGCCAAGAAGAAGAAGAAGATGAAGAGCAGAAAGAAGAGGGAGTTACGACTTCTAGTGAATCAGGGAGGTTGTATGTCGGAAATTTGCCGTATTCGATGAGTTCGGCACAGTTGGCCGAGGTTTTTGAAGAAGCTGGTCACGTTGTCAATGTTGAGGTTTGGCTCTTTCGAATTTCTTATCTCGGGTTCTTTGTCATGTTTTGTCTTCTAGAGATAATAAATGTTTATGTTTATGTTTTTTGGTGATGTAGATTGTTTACGATAGAGTAACTGATAGGAGCAGAGGTTTTGCGTTTGTTACAATGGGAAGTGTGGAAGAGGCTCAAGAGGCAATTCGCATGTTTGATGGTTCTGTAAGCACCTTGTTCTTCTCTGGTAACTAAGTTTCTGTTTCACATTGATTTGTCCTTTTAATATTTGTTTAATCTAAGTTTAACTCTCAGATATATTTGTTTTGTAATAAATTTTTTCTTTATTTATTTACTTTATTTGTTATAATCAAAATTTGAGGATTTGATTGCAACAAATAGTTAAAAAAAAAAAAAAAAAATCTAAAGGAGTGGTGGCAGTGGTTGTAGTGTGAGACCACGGTTGGCTAGTTTTAATAGTTAGTTGGTGCAGAGCATATCAATAGAATACGAGAGAATGCAAAATGGTTTCTTTTTGGAAACGAAAATCGTTTTCCCTATGTTACTCTAACATTTTCCGACTAGTTACCACCGACGTCTCCCTTCCAAAAGTTATTGGTTGCTGGACCTTTTGAGATTACTAAAACAACATCAGATAATTTGAAGATAATATTATAACAAACATTAAAAATCTGTCTGTTCTATGCAAACCATGCACTCATATGTTTAGTTTCTTTATTATGCAAATTATCTGTCATATGCACGGAGTTTCTTCTTCTAAATTGCAACAGGCTAAAGAATGGTTTGAGTAGAATGGTAACTGGATACGGCAGTCATAAAAATGCTTTATCAGAAATTTTAGTTAGCACAATGAATTTGGAGTACCACCCAAGTGCAGTACAATGATGGATGGATTTAAAATTTCCGCATACGATTCCTTGGTTCCTAAAACTTCATATACCTTGGGACCGGGATTAATATCTCTTTAGCTATAACATGAATTGTTTTTTTATGGCTTGTGGCTATCAGCAAGTTGGAGGCAGAACAGTTAAAGTTAACTTCCCTGAAGTGCCGAGAGGAGGCGAAAGGGAACTAGCAGGACCAAGGATCAGGAACAGCAACCGGGGCTTTATAGACAGCCCCCACAAACTTTATGCCGGAAACCTCGGTTGGGGCCTCACTTCACAGGGCCTCAGAGATGCATTTGCTGACCGGGCAGGAGTGTTAAGTGCAAAGGTAGTTTACGATAGGGACTCTGGAAGATCTCGAGGCTTTGGATTTGTTTCCTTTGAATCTGCTGAGGCTGTGGAATCTGCTCTGAATTCAATGAATGGAGTGGTAAGATAAATTGCAGGGTTATGCTTCTTTTTTTTTTTTTTTTTCTCCTCCTTTTTGGTTTTTGCTAATGATCTATCTTTTTTACCTGCAACTGCAAATCAGGAGGTGGAAGGGCGGCCCCTGCGTTTGAATATGGCTGCTAAAAGAGCATCTTCTCCCTCCTTTGAAGAAAATGTAGAGAACAACCCCGACACCAGCGAACTGCTCTCTAGCTTCAGCAGCTAAAACATATACTTCTAGACATTTTGGTATACTAATACAACTTATTGGGACACGAAAGCAATCGGCAAATATATCAGAGTATTTATGCCCAGTTGCAGACATGACCTGAGTAGTCAGTATCAAATTGAGGTTAGCAAGAATTGGAATGCAGGAACTAATCACCGTAAAAATGCTCCTCACTGAGTTATGAGTAAACGTATCTACTAGTCTCGTAAGAAAATTCAACACTTGATTGCAATTGTGAGAGCCTTGCACGACATTGAGCTTAAAGTTGAGTTATTTAATATTGGAGTATCTGTCTCCGCAGGATGTTTAAACTTTCCTCATCCTTCCTTGTGGGAGTTTTCCAGTATCCAGATTTTGTTGTCATGTGTTGTTTACTACTAGTTTATATAGACTTTAAAACTCCATCTACATGGCTTTTGAATATGCATTTTGAACATTCGTTCCATAGATTCTAGTTTTCATACTTTGTTGTACCAACCACCCCATTTTCTATTAGGGATTCCAAAGACCGAACCTGGCAATATAAAATACTTTCAAATGAAAAATTTAGAAATCGATTTCAATACCCAGTAGGGTTCGTGCAGTAACTGAGGTAGTGGCCCAAGTAGCTGACTTGATACATATAATAACCTTAAAAGTAAATATATATATATGATTCTTGCTGCATAGCCAATAATTTGTAAGATTATTTGCAGTTGATTTGTTTTGCGTTGTGTTCTTCAGGATATATGTTTTTATGTCAAAAAAGATGACATTTGATATATTTTATTGAAATATATACATTTGCTTGTCTGATTGGGTTCGGGATGGGTATTGCATATCTTATCATGTTGTTCATCAGTAAATTGACAAATTTTAAGACACATTATGAATATAAACTATTCTTTCATCCCACCATTCATTTTCATTTTATTAATTCTAAATTATTAAATTTGTAGTTTGTTCAATGATTTAGATTTTAAAAAAAATATAAATTAATGATAAGATGAATAATTAGATCATAAAAAAAAATCTTATAAATATAGGATTTTTATAAAACCTTAAGATATGTAATGCCTTACCAATCATGTTCAGATTTCCAAGTAGTAGCCGGTGCAAACCGGTAGTGATTGCATCCTTATTCCATATCCAGCTTCTAGCCAATCTCCTTTTCTTTTCATGGACCTCCACGAGACTCTGTAACTTTCCCTATCTTTAGACTCCATACTCGAGTCATTGTAGCCCTTTTTTGTTGGTTTTCTACCATAGAAGGGTACGTGGAAAGTTCGTAAACTATTAATGTTTTTGAAATCGAAACCAACTCTAAGAGCTTTTAGATATCGCACAATCGATGAGTCAAGGGAAAAATGCCATGTTGCATTAATTTTTCATAATTCAATATTTTCTTGTCATACTGTTTGCGATGTCAACAAGATACTTTTTCTTTTCTTTTTTTTTATGTGAAGAGGTATGTTTAATTGCTATATTTTTATGGTATAACTTCAGAAAATTCTTTAATCCATTACTAATCCACATATTAGTTTTTAGTTACTGGATATAGAAGACCTTAAGACACTAGACTAAATTTAAATTGTATCACATATTTGGTGAAACAAAAATCTATTTCACAATAAGAAATAAGTACATCTTTGAAATTGAAAAAATAACCTTACACTAAGTTCTCAAATTATAGTACTGTTAGGATACTCTAAGCTTAGCCCCCTGGGCCAATGCCAATCTGCCCACGCTCATGACCTAACTCCTTTTTTATTGGGTCTGACCTCCTTACTCAACTAGTCTATCTCGACCTAGGCCTATTGTATAGCTTACCTATGTATTGTAGATTCCAACGGTTGAAAGACAAGGATAAGACTCGAAGACCTAGTTAACAACCACCTCCTACAATTTAGGACTACATCAACTTAGACGTCTCTACTCACTAACAATAAAGCATTTAATACTTTGCACACTTAAGCTTTACTCTACTTTCCCACGTACTTGCTACCTTTCTCTACATACTACTAACTTAAACATCGAAATAACTATTCTGAACAACTCCCTAATGCCCCTCACTAGTTTTTGTTTTATAGGACTACATTTCAATGTAAAGCCTAGATTACTTCCCATCTCTACCGACCAAAAACCCGAAAACGATATTTGGCGTCATATGTAGGAAAATAGACCTTATTTCTTACCTAAACACTATTCTTATTTTTGTGTGAACCCTCCGTATCTCATATCATAGACCCTACCAACAACTAACCCCTAACTAAGGAAACACTAAAGCAAGGCCTAGCTCAAGTAAAGCAACTACCTAAGGAGTTCACTACTCAAAGCAAAGAGCTCCAAGTCAAGCTTAATGAAGTAGAACAGCGCAACAGACAAGCTGTTGAGACTTTTGATACCCATATTGGGCATAACAATAAGTAGCAATAATAGAATGGCATGGATCAACTACTCGATCCGTTAGTATAGAAACAATAGGAGCGGTCTACGGCTACCCGCAATCATAACCTTATTGGTAACAAGCAGGTTTTCGACTCTCATGGAGCATTGGTATACTCTACAGCATACCAAGCTCACTCAGCAAATAATGCCAACCTGAATGAGCTCCGTATGATTGTGAGGAGGCTCTCCAAATGGAGCAAAGCAATTGATGACGTTAGGCTGGTCAATAAAGAAAAAACCCTTTTACTAGGGGTATCCAGGATGAAGTTTTGCCTCCAAACACTAAACTTCCTACCTTGGACCAATATGATGGTGCTAGCAATCCTGATGATCACCTCTTCTATTTCCATACACTCATGAACCTTCATAGTTATAGAGATGTTATCATATGCAAAGCTTTCCTGAGTGCTCTAAGAAAAGCAGCTCAAACATCCACCAATTCCTTTGTTGAGCTGATTCGTAGATTTAATCTCCTCTTTAAGGCTAGTAAGCCCCCATCCAAGGACACTTCATCTTTGCATTTGATCAGGCAGAGCAAAGGAGGAACTTTATGAGAGAGTAGCCATTCATGTTGCATAGCTTGGCATTAGACTCTTTAGAGACTTCTTTCATTTGATTGTGAAGAGAAAGTTGAAGTCTATAGCTAAATTCTGGAATAAAGCCTAAAAGTAAATGGACTAGGAAGGTAACATTTACGTGAGGCACGACACCGACCAAAAAAGGTTGGGTGAAAAAAAAAAACAATAAAAGATTGTTCGTGAAAAGTCACCTTGGTAGCAAGGCATCGAGTAAAGTTAAGGGGGAGGTCTCTGGCAATAAGAAACACTGTGCTAAATAGAATCCACTACCCCAACCCATCTACACACATCACATGCCTCTAAACCGACCTATCGCTCAGGTCTTCGTAGAGGTTTAGAATAGAGGTCAACTCTAGAAGCCCCTAAAGATGAGGGAGAATCCCAACTATTGAAACTCAAACAAATATTACTAGTTTCATGAAAACCATGGCCACACTATAGAAGAATGCTTCCAACTAAAAAATACAATTAAATATGCTATTCAATGAGGCTACTTTGACAAGTATATAGCTAAGTAGAGGAACGTCGATTACACTGATGATGATGAGGATAGGGCACCTCAGTGGCAACAAACCGAAGAAGGTTGAGCAAAGCAGAATGACGATTGTCACAACAATCAAGCCCTTAATAGAGTTATCAACATCATTGTTAGGGGACCCTACTTAGGGAGTTGGCCGAGCTGCAGCAGCTTGACTAATGACCTAGTAGAAGTGATGATAGTAAAGGAAAAGAGGTAGAGGTGCAACACCACTATCTCTTTTTTCAACAAAGATTTAGAAGAATTTAACACTCCCCATCAGGATGCCTTGATAATAGGGGTAAGGATCTCGAGCTTCAAGGTCTTTAAGATTATGATGGACACTAACAGTTCCACTAACATCTTCTTCAAACACACCTATAACCAAATGAGGAAGAAGCTGCCTATAAAGATAAAGCTAGATCATCATGACTTGATCGGCTTCGATGGGGGAACAGTCCGACCAAAGGGCATCATCACACTTGACATGAGGCTAGGCGATGATGAGAATGTTGCTCAACATTAGATCGAGTTCATATTGGTAGACTACCTTTCCTCCCACAATGTCTTATTAAGACAACTAAGCCTCAATAGCTTTGGAGTTATCACATTATCCCTGCACCTGAAGGATAAGTTCCTAACTCCCACTAAGGTAAGAGTCTTATAGGTGCAATCAGAAGCTCTCTAGATAGCTTTATGTTAAGGCAGTCTAAGCTAAAGGCATTTTTGCCTTAGAATCAAGTCCATAGGAGAAGCAAATTGAAAGAGACGAATCAAGGGAAAAGATAAAGGAGGTGTATATTGGTACTTACCTTAACCAAACCCCTAAGGTCGGGGCAAAGATGCTTCTAGAAGTGAAGGAGGCCATTGTTAACCTCCTGCGAGAAACTTTGATAGGTTCGCCTAGTTAGCATCTAACATGCCTTTAATCTCCACTAACTTGGCAACCTATAACCTCAACATCGATGGAAACGCTTAGCCTGTCAAGTAAAGGAAACGGCGTTTTGCCTTGAAAAGGTAGGTCGCCATCGAAGAGGAAGTACAAAACTACTAAAGGTAAGCATCATATAAGAGGAGAAGCACCTAATGTAGCTAGCAAATGTGGTGCTAGTCAAGAAGAAGAATGGGAAGTGGCGTATGTGTATCATTTACACCAACCTCAATAAAACCTATCCCAAAGACTACTTTCCTAATAGATTAGCTAGTCAACTCCACATTGAAACACGCTTTGCTTGGCTTCATGGATGCCTTCTCAAGGTATAACTAAATCAAAATGGACTCGAAGGACAAAAGATGAAGTCCATACCTCCTTTGTCACTGACTTTGGTACTTATTGCTACACTGTTATGCCCTTGGGCCTTAAGAATGTTAGGGTGATGAACTAAAGGATGGTGACCACCTTGTTTAAGCCCCAACTCAGGCGCAACATAGACAACATAGAGGTCTATGTTGATGACATGATCGTCAAAATCAAGCATCCCACCGACCATATCAAGAACTTACAAGAAGCCTTCAATCGAATGAGAGAGCACAACATGAAGTTAAACCACCAAAAATGCATTTTTAAGGTTGTTTCTAACAAGTTCTTGGGCTTCACAGTAACCCAATGCGACATAGAGGCCACCAATCTAAAGAAGATCAAAGCCATCAAAGACATGAAGCCCCCTTCCTCAGTTAAAGAATTCCAGAAGCTCATTGGCATGGTAACCACACTAAGTAGATTTGTCTCATGGAGTGCAAACCAATTCATAGAGCTCTTCAAAATTCTTAAAATCCTAATGGTCTTAAGTAGACTCCACAGTATGAAGCAACCTTCAAGAAGCTATAAGACTTTCTCGAGCATCCTCCAGTCCTCTCTAAGTCTATCTCGAAAGAAGACCTATATTTTTATATGGCCATTAGTAACCGAACACTCTCCTCCATATTAGTCAGAGTAGAAGAGAGAGACCATAGACCCATATACTACATCAGTCATATTCTCTAGGGACCTAAGGTTAAGTACACTAAAGTGGAAAAGTTTGCCTTGACTATCATTATCACCATGTGTGCTAAGGCCTTACTTTTAGGCGTACTAGATAATCGTGCTAACAAATCAGCCCTTGCACACCTTACTATAGAAGCCCAATGCATCTAGTAGGATGCTTAAGCATGCGACAGAGCTAAGTGCGTACAGCATCTAGTATTAACTACCAACGACCTACAAAGCATAAGTGCTAGCCGACTTCGTGGTGGAATACACAAGAGAGGAGGAAGCGTCACCCAAAGATAACAAGCTGGTGTAGATTCTCCATGTCAATGGTTCATCTACTTAGGTGTTGGAGGTATAAGCCTAATGCTCACTGGACTGCATAAGACTACTATTTGTTATACTCTCAAGTTCAAGTTTGATATAAGTAACAACGAATCCAAATACGAGGCCTTGATTACTAGTCTCAAGCAAGCTAAGGAGATCGAAGCAAAGCACCTTTAGATATTCTCAGACTCAATGCTTATTGTTCAACAATTCCGAACTAAGTACAAGGCTAAGGACGACAATTGTCAAGGTACTTAAAAAAAGTAAGGAGAATCCTAGCTAAGTTCCCTTCATGGAAATTTACGAAGAACCCCCGAAGAGAGAACTCAATAGTAGATTGGCTATCCAAGTTCACCTCTACTAGTATATAGAGACCTGAGGTGAAGGACAAAAAAATCTCCATAAAATACTTGCTTGAAAAGAGTATAACTCCAAGTACAGCCGAGGTCCTAGAGCTCACAACAGCACCCTCAAAGTCAAGCTGGATGGACCCCATCTAAAGTTATTTAGATCAGGGTACGCTCCTAGATAATAAGGAGGCCAAGAAGCTAAGGTACCATGCTACCAACTATGCCCTAATCAACAGCGTCCTATACCGAAAGGGAGTCAGTCTTCCCTTACTCAAATGCCTCCAAGCAGATAAGGGGCTACATGTCATGGAAGAGTTACACATCGGAGTGTGTAGCAACTACATTCAATCATAAGTTCTCTACATTCGAGCTCTTCAACTCTAGTACTATTGGCTTGCCATCAAGCAGCACACCAAGGCCATAGCTCAAGCTCAAAAGTAACCCTAATGCTAGAAGTACATCCTAATCACCCATGCCTTCAGCACCAATCTCTAACCCCTAATCAGTCCATGGTCATTTGCTTAATAGGACATCGATATACTTAGCGCTTTCCCTAAGGCCTCGGGAGAACAACAATTCATCATCGTGTCCATCTACTACTTTACCAAGTTGGTCAAGGTTGAGGCCAGAGCTAAAATCATCAAGAGGAGTATTAAGTTGTTTGTACAAAACAACATCCTCTCCAAATTCAAGGTTCCTTATGCCTACATCATGGTTAATGAGTGATAGTTCGACAACCCCAAGTTCAAAGAGTTCTGCACCAAGCATCATATCACACCATACTTCACCTTGATATCACATAGCCAATCCAACAAATACGTTGAGGCTACCAATCAAATCATCCTGAAAGGCCTCATGAAGAGAGTCGATCGAGCTCAAGTAAGGTAGGCATATTAGCTACCAATGGCTTCAATGCCACTTTAAAACAAGTCCCTATTGTAAGTTAGTATAGATGCTATTGAAAAAATCAGAGACCTTGCTATAGCTCGAGTGGCTACCTACCTGCACTAAGCAGCCAGATACCACAATTAGAAGGTTAGACACAAAAAGTTCAAGGTCGGCAACTTGGTCTGTCAAAAGCTTGAAGCCATTGGCTTGCGTGAAGGATAAGGGAAGTTGGCTACTAATTAGGAAGATCCGTTTAAGGTTAGAGAGAGCTTAGGGAACGGAGAATACCGACTAGAAAAATTGGATGGCAAGCTCATCTCACATACTTGGAATGCCGACAATCTTCAACTCTATTTTGATTAATGTAAAATCTCTTGTAAATTTTCTTGTTAATATCAATGAAAGTTCTATTCCCCAAGAATATTGAGCATTTTTTATCTCTCTCCCTCCTTTTATTTTTATACTATGTCCTAACCTTAGAAGGTGAACAAACTTCTAATTTACACGCCTCCTTAGTCATAGGCAAGTCGAAATGCCACTAACCTAACCCCTTGAGGTAACCTCAACAAGGGGAACATCCCTTACACAACAGAGGAACTCTCATTACTTAGGTAAGTCGAAATGCTACCAACCTGACCACCCCTACCCCTCCTCCTCCCCCTCTCAAGTAACCTTAGCAAGAGAAAACATTGCTTACACAGTTGAAGAACTCCTACTACCTAAGCAAGTCAGAATGCCACTAACCTGACCCCTATGCTTACCCCCTCCCCCCCAGTTGGGTAACAATAGTAAGAGGAAACACCCTTTACTCGACTAAGGAAATCCCAGCGTTTGCTAGAATGCCACCAATTCTACCCCCTAAGAGAAATCAGGTACAAGCAAATGAGCCCTAAGCATCAAACTATACATCAACATATAAGAAGCACTAAGGAACATGAAGAAGCAAGATCTAAAGTTCTCTACTAGTGAAGGAATAATTACACAACATACCAACCCAATATGTCAGAAGGAGAAAGTAAATACATAGAAAAAAATAGAAAAGAAAAGACAATGGTCATCCCTTTGGATCAGCCAACTCCAGTAATTCTAAAAAGTCCAATGCACCTATTTGCTCAAAGGATTGATTCGTTCGAGTTGCTGAGTCTTGAGCTACCTAAACCTGGCTAAAGGTAGAGAAGGAAGAGTCTGGTGGCCTTAATCAGTAGAAGGGTTACCCTAACCTTAGTCTATCCTTGAAGTACCTTCAGAGGTGAGCCTTTGCTAAGTTGCTAGGGTAGTAATGGATGAAGGAGCTTCTTGTGTAACCTCAGCAATAGGAGCGGTGCCTTAGGTTGCTTCAGCTATAGGAGCATCCATCCTTTCTCTTTCTTTGGCTACCTTCTCTTCCTTGTGTGTTGGCTCATCTAACCAATCTAGAAAGCCTAAGTTGAGGTTAGGATGATGCTTCAACATGTCTTCTCGAATCTCCTGACTACACTCGACAATGTTGTCCTGGCACTCCTCAACCCACCAACATGTATGGAAGAAGTTCTCCACTACCTTCTTGGTATCTTTGTTGAGGATCTTACGGCTTTCTAGATCGGTGATGAGCTCCTTCATCTCCTCAACTTTCTACTGGAGCTCCTCGATCCTTTGCTTTAGCTCAACCTTTGACTGATTAGCACCAACGAAGTGTTTTTCACAAATTCACATTCAGCTGCCTTCATCGCTAACTTAGTTTGTAGCTTAGAGACCGATGCATTAGCTCAAGGTTGCACTAGTCAAGCTCTACCTTAGCCTTTCTCTCCTCTTCCAACTTTTTGGAGAGTTTAACCTTAGACTTCCTCTCCTCTTCCAACTGAGTTTTTGACACCTCGACCTCCTTATTGGTCTCCTCAACCCCTTGTGCAACTCGGCCTCCAAAACAACATTTTGCACTAACAACGACGCAGACATCGATTAGCCCTGCAAACTTTCTTATGAATTTGCTTAGAATAAGACTCCACCTCCTCTAAATCCTCCTATGCACTAAGTACATTCGATCGAAGATGCTTTACCTCTTCTAACATCTCCTTATAGCAATTGACCCACAACAATACCTAACCATGTCACTATACAATGAGAATGACAACGTTAGCAATGAAAAGAAGACCTAGAAAAACACTGCAAAAGAAAGCAACTTAGAGTTACAAAGACACATCTAACAATTTAAGGAGTTGAAGTGACCAACCAATTTGAAGGGGTTATTGAATTAGTGCCCCAATGTCATCTCTAGGACACTACAGTCAATAGGGTTGAAAGACCACATTGAAGCCTCCAAGTTAAGAGCCCGGTGGTGCAATGTTATGTTGCCACCCTGGATTGCTTGGGGCCTCACCTCAAGATCTTCCCCTTATACTGCCTAACGGCTAACTTAAAGCCACCCTCATAGAAGCAAGGCTTCTTGGACTCATATAGAACCCCCTTAAAGGAGTCCATGACAATCTTCTCCCTCTAGTACCTCTGTAAGGCCTCAGCTTAGGCCCCTCCCATCTAGTCCGTGGCAAGATAAGGATGACTAGATAGGAGCCACCTTAACAATGGTTTGCTAGGTGATACCAGTAGCTTAGTCTTTTTCGAGGTTAACACCTCCTTTCTCCCCTCTTTAGAGAGCCTTCTCTTCTAACCTACTACACCCTCAATGGTGCTAAATTCAAGCCTCTTCCTTTTATATTTGGAAGGGGAGGGAAGAATCAACAACTTTGACTCATTAGCAATAGCCTCATCCCCCAATGTGATGGGCTCAGACGTAGGAGCAATTTTAGTTACAGAGGAGACCATGCTTAGAGGTTTAGCAACCTCTAACTCCACAAAAGTTTCACTAATAGGAATCCCTTGAGGAAAAGTAGGTGATTCTATCCCGCTGGTCTTACCTACCCCTCCCCATAGCCTTGCTCTTGGGGTTGGTAGCCTTCTTGACCGGCTTAGCCTTGCCCCAGTGTCCCCTCAACAGCTCTAACCTAGAAGGACATGGCATCTCCGTAACCTTAGTTAACTTCTTACCTATAAATAAACAAACAAACAATATCAACACAAGGTAAGTGTATTACACTTACTCACAAACTCCATTGTAACTAACATAGCAAAGAGGACTCTCCCATTCCTTATAAAGACATCGAACGAAGCAAAATTTCAAGCGAACCCACGCTATCACAACGGAAAAGGCAATTTACGCTGAAGACAAACCTGTACCTTCCACCCATTTCTTCACCACAACTTTCATCATGCTAGGGAAAAGCTCGAAGATCAGAAATTTAAAGTACCTCTCTACCATTTACTCAGCATTAATCCCCTCACCATGTCCTAAGGCCATGAAGGCTTGTATTTCTCATACAACCTCAAAGTCATTAGGGTCGAGCTTCTTCTGACCACCAGTTTGAACCAATGAGGTCGACCATGTCCAAAAGTTAGCCTACTCAGGCAACTCTCCTACTAGGAACTCATCCTACCATCCCTTCACAAATGAATCTAGGCCTTCGAATAGCTTTCTTCTCGAACAGTTCTGAAGATACATCCACTCATTTAAATTCTTCCATTGGAAGTAGTGATTAAAAAATTCAGAGGTAGTCAATACCACCAGATACTTGCACAACACTTGAAACGACTTCCAAACCCTCTACCCATTAGGAGGGATCTACGCCGAGTAGCACCAGTAATAGTCAAAGAGTTCCCTCTCAAACTCACTAAAGGGGAGGTACATCCCAAATTCTAGACATATTTCGAACACTACAAAGAACCTCCCCCATAGCAAAGGCACCCTCTCTTCCCTCTATAGTAACTGCACTACCCAGCCCAATGTTGGTATAACCATAAAGGTAGTTAGGACCTAGTTTATTGTAGATTGTTTACTCTTACTAATCCGCTTACTCATCCCTTTATCCATCCTTAGCCTAGTGAATAAGTTTACAACATCTGGTAATATGTCACATGGATAAGTATCCTTAAAGATAGCCTTGATAAGCTCCGCTCCATTCAGTCCCTCCACTACCTTTCTTATCTCCCTTTCTAATTGTGCCAGTAAGGATGACGCTTCTTCATCCCTTCTTAATGGGGGAGTAACACTCCTCATAGCCTCAAAGTCCAAGGATGTTATGTTACACTCACTAAAGTTTGCTCCTGAGTTCGACATTTTGATGAAAGAAAAGAGAAAAAGTGAGAGTTCTATTGATGAAGAAGAAGACAAAAGTTGAAGGAGAAAGTGATTGTTAATATTGCAATAAATAAATAGGATAAGAGAAGTTGCGAAAGAATTATCTATACAAGGTTGAGGGTTTTTATAAGCCGAATGCCTAGGAAAGCGAATCAATAGTTATAGGGATCCGTCTAAATGTGAATCCTACAATGCATCACGATGTAGACACCTGGCCCTATTTTGATTAAACAGCTGCATTTAAAAGACAAAACATTTACAACTGCACACGAGTCTCTGTACAAAGACATGACACCTGTCATGTCACATTAACTGCATCATGAAAGCATACAATAAATCAAGAATTCAAAAAGCTTACTTCCACAAGAAGTTTTCTTGAAACCCCTTCAACTTCTACAGCAACAATAGAACTTCCCTAGTGCCATTATTCAATACAAATAGGATGGGCGTACTTGGCTCTACCATTGCCTGCTCAGCCCTACCAACCCAAACCATCTAATGCCTCTACATACTCAATGCCTCTACTTTGCACTCCTACTGCCTAAAGCTCCTAACCCTCTTAATCTTCACCTCGGCACTAGATACCCAACTCAACCAAAAGAGCATCCACCTCTGACCCACCATCCAACTCGGCACTTAAGCATTCAACTTGGCTCTAGTATGTTCTCCTTAAATCACTTCACCCTATTTGGACTCGTACGTGTTCAGCTCGAACCTCCCCATCAAGTATCTCCTCTATTCTGACATTAGCATGGCAATTCTTCCTACGAGTCAACAAGCTATCATGAGCACTCCTAGTCCAACTCGGCTATGTGCCTGACAAACCTATTCATCCTTTCTCCTTGCATCCACTTTGGCAACGAGACTATAGGAAGGGTAAGTGTTGATAGGATATTTTAGGCTTAGGCCCCTCAAACCCATACCAACCTGCCTACACTTATAACCCAACTCCTTTTTTACTAGGTTTGGCCTCCTTACTCATCTAGTCTATCTCAACCTAGGTCCATTAGATAGACTGCCTATATATTATAGACTTCAATGGCTGAAAGATAAGGATAAGGCTCAAAGATTTGGTCAACATTCACCTCCTACAATTCAAGACTATGTCAACCTATACGTCTCTACTACCCACGACTTGTGGACGTGCCTTTCGCTTACCAACGATTCTCTAACTACTGACTACCATTCTCTATAAATGCCAAGCTACCTCTCAACAGTAAACTACTTGATACTTTGTGTACTTAAACTTTACCCTACTCTTTAGTGTACTTGCGATCTTTCTCTACACTATTAACTTAAGCATTGAAGTAACCACATCCAATAACCCTCTAGTGCCCCTTATTAGTTCTTGTTTTATAGGCTCATATTGCAACACAAAGCCCAAATTACTTCCATTCTTTACCGACCAAAAACTCAAGATGACACATAGTATTAAACTTTGTTTTAAATCTTTATAAAAAAATTTTAATTAAAAAAAAAATCTACATTCAATACTACACACACTAAACATGGTACATAAGTGTCATACTATCATGTTCTCTTTACACCCAGTTTTCCTTCTGTTGTTTAATTCTGCTAAACAAATGTGACTAAAAGATCTATAACGTAATGAAAATGAGGGGAAAAAGAAAGAGACTATATAACTCAAAAAGAAGATGAAATAAAATAACAAAAGTACTAAACTTCCATTAAGGGAGGTTAATGGTAACCAATGTCATTGGTGCTATAACCTTACGAAATTTGCTTGATAAACAATCGGAGGTAAATTGTTAGTGAGACATTTAATTTATAAACTTTTCTATTTACTTTGCGATAGTAGCAATTCAATTATAATCTTATTCTTTATGTATAAGCTATTACAACATTTAATTGCATTTTAAACCCCTAAAGCAACCCTTGAAAGAATCTTAATTACAAAAAATATTGAAATGTTATTTATTACCTAAATATAGGAATAATAATCCAATGCTAGAGTTGATTTTAATCTCTAAAATTCCCTCATAAAATCAAAATTAACAAACGACAATCTCACTACAGTTTTATTTAATTCCTCAATAATTGTAATGCCTTAGACTTAGGGTGCCACAAACCATCACATGTCATATGACAAATGTTTATTAGCTCTCATGTGCAGTACTTGGACTCTATAGATACTCTTTAAAGAGGCTAAGTCAGTATTCTTCACTAGAACTTATAAGAACACACTTACTTAGAGAGAAGAGAGAATGACTCAAGTAAAATATAACTTATATTTCTAAATGAATTACAAATGAGGAGGTCAACCCTTTATATATAAGAAGCCTCCATCATTAGACAACCAGGATCTACTTGATCTAATGGTTAATATACAATCTCACTTATTCTACTCTACTTATGCCCATTCTACTTATCCCCATCTATTAAGGTTCAATATATCTAGACATTTCTAGGATATTCTTAGGAGTAGATTGGGCATTGGTCACGAGCTTTACATATAACGGGCCTCTTCATATAATGTACAAAAGCAAAAAGAAAAAAAAAAAAAAAAGGGCTTGGGAAACCAACCTGTGACATTCTCCCCCATCTAAATTGGTGATGTCTCCATCGCCTTCTACTCCTTGGAGAATTCTTACACTAAACATCCAAAATGAATACAGTCCATGGCATTCTCCTAGGTGGCTTGACTTTGGAGTAAACCTTTCCACTTTACTAAGTACAGTAGGCAATATGATTAGCTTGGACCTCCCATTTGGCGCCCTTGTGAATCTTCTCTACCTCTCTCCTACCCTCGTACCTTATACCTTGAGTGAGCTTCTACCGTACGATTGCTACGATCTCCTTTCTTTCTATTTGGCATACCCCACAAGCTTCCACAAAGGCTTTTATGCCTTCTAACATCTTTAGCCAGTGGAACTTATCCTCTATCTTAGCCCATGTCTGGTAGAGATTTAGATGACTTGTGTCCTTCGAGTTGTATTACCTCTCTACAATTCTCATCCAAAGGTTCTTGTAATTTGGAATATGTATCCTTCCTCCCTTACGATAAAGTAAACCATCCTCCATCCAATATTTCTTAATTTACCTTCCTTGTTCTAACACCAGCCTAGCTTGAGGATCTTAAGCTAAGCCTTCTTAGTCATCTCCAATACTTCCCCTAAGTCCTCGATCATTCACCTCTTAAGCTAAAGTACTTCTATCCTCCCTTATGGGTCCTTCCCTTTTTTGCTCTATTTCTCTTTTAGGTGGTCACGATTTGGGCTCTTCCTCGAGGCTCTCTACTTAAGTTTTTCCCTTCACCTTAAGCATCTCTTATACCTTTGGTTCCAACTTCTTTAGACTCTAGTGTATGGTATTCTTGCCTCTTAACCCATCAGCGTCCTATATAGAAAATAGAAGCTTTTTAGCTCGACCAGAGTTATAGCTAACTAGAACCACACATTATTGTCCTTCATCAATAATCATGATGCAATTCACCGATGGAGCAATCTCAGCACATACTCTAGCAAAGAAATCTATCCCAATGACTAGGGTAAAATGGGTTTTAAAATGACTCAACCCGTTAGATTAGGTGATTTCTTACTAATTTTAAAATGGGTTTTAGATCTTTTACCAAAACTAGGTCATTTTTTGGATCAAAATAAACTTGATAGGAACCTCAAACTTGATAAAAAAAAATGACCATAAGATAAGCTAATATATATATAAGGTACACAACCCATTTGATTTGACATTATATATAAGGATGTAAGCAAATGGATCCTTATAAGGTACACAACCATTTTGATTTGACATGATCAAGTCTAGTTCAAGTTTAATAAAATCCATTTCAAACTCACCCAGTTGCATTTCTACAAGCTAGTTTAAATATCTTAATAAGGTAATAGTAGGAGGATCCAAGACCATAATTGAATCGAATTAAGAGAATGTAAAATTAAGCTTAAGTGTGAACTTAATGGAACTTATATTTTTTAGCTTGAGGATCTAAGACTATAAATGAATCAAATTAAGAGAATGCAATATTGAGCTTAAACGTGACCTTAGTGGAACTTATACTTTTGAGTTTAAACCTAACTCAAAGTAGTATACAATAAGCTTTAATTCAACTTGATTAAATGCTCTTAGGCTTGATTATATGAAAAAAAAAAAAAAGATGTATGTTACTCTTCTTTTGAAAACAATACTAATATTCAAACTTAACTAATCTTCAAGTTCAACTTGAACTTGATTAGACTTATAGGCAAATCAAATTATATATTATATAGCTCCAACTTGATTCAATTAATCATTTAAATAACTCAAACTTAAGCTTAACTCGACACCTGGTGAGTATACTTTGAGTAAATAGTAAATCAAACCCCTTGGCTCGTTTACAACCAAGGCACAAGCCTTTCCTATGAGCATTTAACAGATGCATTCGAATACTATAATGCATCCGTATTTATTCACCAGATGGTTCAAACTACTAAAACACGGGTAGAGGAAGTCAACTGACAACAAAAATAAATAAATAAATAATAAAAAATTTTCCTTCTAGTCCTTTTATTTATTTATTTATTTATTTTGGGTAAAACCATTCATTCATTCATATTATTATTATTTTATTAAAAATAATTATTGCAGACCAGTAAGATGCTAACATGTGTCTATGACTATCGAGTTATGATGAAATATAAATCATGAGATTGTTTAAAAAAAAAAAAAAAGTATAGTGGATTGTAAAAGTGCAAAAACATAGGTTATATATATTTGCAATTTTTGCTATAATATATTTGTTTTTCATTTTTCAATGAGGACGACGGGAAATATATTAGTTTCCTTGTTCTCGCTATGATGAAAAATTGCTGTTTCATTTTTAATAATTACAAAAATAAGCGACACACATGATGCGTAAAACGCTGCAATACCTTTAATAAAAAAAAACCTAGAGTCACATTCACTTGCTCGAGTAGGAGAAAAGTATTCCATTGCTATTTTTCATTCCTTATTGGGCCTATTGCAACTTTGTTAATGGCTATCTTCTTAGGAATAGCAATTCCTTGACTATTCCTTTCCATTTGTCCCCATTGCCTTAAAACCTGACATCCACGGTCCACTATCCCCCAAAATCCTTGCCTTAACATTCGCTAATTCGAAACAAGATTCAAAGTAAACGATAAGTATGCAAGCTTTGATAGCTGTGGAGATGTTATATGTTTGTGTCAACTAAGTAAATGGAACACAAAGAAAATGATAAGTGGACAAGAAAAAGGAAAATGGTAAATGAACAAGAAATAGAAACCAAGAGAGATCGTTGGAACTTATGTTCCAAGATACTGCTAAAAGCTAGCAACCAATGCCATGAGGTGCCACTCCAACCTGGGAATAAACTAATCTTTTCAATATCCTTATAATGTAAATTACTTCATGTAACTGTAACTAAAAAACAAGTACCCTCTTATCCATGGTTTATGTGGACTCATTTTTACACAAAACTCTCACAAGATCAGGTCTTGGTTTTGCTACTAATTGGGTTGACCCTGTGGTATATATGTACTATCTTCTTCTCAAAAACATCTGCCCTCAATTCTTTGTCATCAAATGGATGCTCGAATAGTCTTCTTCTCCAATGCATATCATGAAGCAGGTCCTTTTTCTATTTCTAGTTAAAGTAATTTTATCTTGTAATCCACCGGTGAAGCTCCTATAAACTAGTATATATCAGCAAGGCCAGGAAATTTCACACGAGGTTCTAGCCAGAATCACATATCAGAAACAAATTATATTTTCAACAGAGCATTTAAAAACTCATAATGCCCATGGGTCAATGGTCCAATCTTCTGCTTTCAAGAATTAAGAGAAATTTTTAATATGAATAAGGTCTTCCCCAAACATTAGAAAATAGCAAGGAGTTGATTTCATTTCTTTTTTTTTTTTTTTTCAACGGGGGAAAAAAAGTTAAGGAATTAAGAGAGAATTTCTATCTCATGACATCTTAATTTAAAGTAATGCATGTCATCCCCCTCCCAAATGGTGCGATCAGGTGATTTATTTACCTCCACTAAATGGATCCATTAATCATGCATGTACATAGTGTACAGACGATGAGGGGTGTATTTCCACTGAACCAAAAGTCTATTGAGGCAACATTCCCATATTATCTAGGGGTTTTGGTATTGTGTAAAAGCCTTGTGTGTGAAAAATAGTCCATGTCAACAAAAATAGGGTAGGTACTCTATTTAGAAAATGTGGGGCAACATGTAATTTACTAAAATTAGAGGATGTGTGACTGTAGGTTACTGTTCTTTAAGTATGTGAAGTAGTGCTAATTATAATGGTCTAAAACTAGGGTAAGCATATTTTTGTCCATCTACGATATTTCAATAATGGTGGGCAAAAAATACACCAGTAAGATCCAGACACAGAAAGTACTTTTCCTAAATTTAAAGGACATGACAAGTGAATAGGAGGCAGATTTCACACATGCAATCAGAGAATGAAGATGAGAATATCTTCTGAATGCCTGCAAACAAATAGGTGTAGATATAATACCGCTTTGTGCAATCATCTTAAACAACTTCCTTCTGATATCCCAGGTTTCATTCAACCAAGGCATGCTATAATGAAAGAAAGCTCATATATCTATGAGGAGAGCTTCCCTTTCTCAAGCAGGTGGTATTACATCATAAATGAAAGGAGCTCTGGACAATGACACTCCAGACTCAGCAATACCTGTATTCTGCACCTTCAAGTGAATTGAAGGGGAAAAAAAAATGAAAAATGAAAATGCATCCTGAGAAGCAGGACAGAGTGCAAAAGATGGTAACCTGGTAGATTGCATTTGAGCCAAAGATAGTTATTTGGTTGGTGCTGCGTTTCTGTCGATGAGAGCACCTGCTTCGGTATCAATGTCTTGAGGAAAGAAAACCCTGCACAACAACTAATTGTAAAACTCTGAAAAAACTCTTGGAAGCATACCATATAACGTGTTCCAGGCCTGTTCACTATTAAACGGCAAGAAATTAAAGAGCAAAAGGAATCAAAATCATACTTCTTGAAAAAGTTGGAAGTACCTGCAAGTATTATGGTACAGGGTTTTGCCCAGCTGGTTTATGTCACCAATACCTCTACAACCAGCTACCACCTCAAGAACTTGCCTGAAGATTGCCATAGTTAACAATGACTCATGAGTAAGGGCAACCAAATTATCTAGTCAGAAACTCAAAAGCTTTAGATGATACTATCCACAGTGCAACACACTAATTCTTTGCAATAAGAGAATCATTTTAAAAGGCAAGATATGCTTGCCAGAGAGCAACAAAGAATAACTGGCAGAGTAGGTATTCGATGATCTATGTCACACTATTGCAATTCTGGCAAAATCAAGTGAACCTGGCTATCAAATTATAGTCTCAGCTATATGGATGTTGTTACAAATTGCACTCTACAAAAGTTCAAATCTTCATCAATACCCGAAAATGTTTATTACTTCTACATTTTTTGTGGTCTTTCCTGGCCTTGTTTCATGTTAGTTGTCTCTAAAGTATCACAACATCTAACAAGTTCCTTTTATAATGTAAACCGGAATAAAAAATGTTTGAAATCAAATTGTTTCCTCACCGAACTAAACAAGGTTCATTGCGGCCTTTAACAAGGCCTTCCTGGTCATATTTTTCTTTCTTCTTGGAAGGCCACTGAGTCTTGACATGACCAACACCAGCATGGGTGCTTCTTATTTCACAATACGGTGAATCTGTCTCTATCATCATTCTATCAACTGGGATTTGCTTTATCACATCAAGATTCTCTGCAGTCTTCAAGGAGCAACCATTCACTCCTGAAAGGGCAAAGATTAGAGATTATTTAGTTGGCATCTTCACAGAATTTCACATACTTTCTACCATAGTGCACATAAAGTGAAGCATGATCATTTAGTCTAATGAAAATCAAGCAAACCTGATGGACAGAGAAGATGAAATGTTTCCACCCACAACCCCTATGGTCTACAGACAAACTTTTTGAAGTCCTAGTAACAGGTCTAAAGTTCAAACTCTATCCCAACTTACATGCCAAGAGAAAAAGGCTAAAGCAGAGAAAATTTTCCCTTTTAATTGTGTTTTCTCATAAAACTGCTTTCTAATTGTTGTGGAATAAGCATTTAAATAATATTGTATTTACTACACAGCATAATTAATGTAGTGTTAAGTAAGAGTTGATAGAAATACATTATCTATATATATCACCTATTGTATATACAGAAAATATATATCAATATATGCTTATATTACATTTCTCTACATGGTATCAAAGCAAGAATCACTATAATATTCTTTCTTTTCTTTCTTTTTCTTTCGAAGTTGCCCCGTGAGCAACTTAGGGTTTGTGTTTGCATGTTGGTGGTGCCGACCAATTATTGTTCCTCTCCTTCATTCTCTCAAAGTTGTTGCATCATCCTAGTCTCTTTGATTGTATTTGACTAATTTCTGGTTTTGGATCTTTTACTTTTTGAAGTACTTCTTTACTGGTATGGTTTCTATTTATTTGAAGTTTGTGGTCAAACCTACGATTTTCTGGTTATAAGACATTTTTGTTGTGTGGTTCTCACCTTTGATAGTTGCCTTTTTGGATTAAATTTGAAGATAAGTGTTTTATATTACTAAGTATAGCTTTTAAAGTGTGTTTGTGGTATTTCATGGTTGGAGAACAAAACACTCTAGTAACAAACATTATTCCAATAATATCTAAAATCACAAAACATAAACTCACTGGTCCTAATTATTTGGAATGGAGTAAGACAATTAAGATGTATTTATAGAGTATTTCTCAAGACCATCATCTTATTGATAACCTACCCACAAATGATATACATGGAGAGTGGTTAAAGGATGATGCAAGATTATTTTTACAAATAAGGAATTCCGTTGATACTGAAATGCTTGGTTTGATTAATCATTGCAAGTATGTGAAAGGGTTAATGGAGTATTTAGAATTTTTATATTCTAGAAAAGAGAATCTTTCTTGTATCTATGAAGTTTGCAAGGCATTTTATCGTCCTGAACAAAATGACCAATCTCTTCAAGCATATTTTATGAATTTTAAGAAAATTTATGAAGAGTTAAATATCTTATTACCATTTAGGGTTGATGTAAGAGTACAACAATCGCAACAAGAAAAGATGGTGATTATGAGTTTTCTAACAAGGCTTAATTCTCAATTTGAGATTGCCAAATCTTAGATTTTGTCTGGTGCTGATATTTCTTCCTTACATGAGGTATTTACTAAATTATTTCGCATGGATAATAGTATTTTTACTACCTCAACCTCTAATGCACTTGTTAGTTATAATGAATCAAGAGCTATAAAGTCGTCTAATAAAAAAGAAAACAATAAAAGCCAAGAATCAAGGAGAGTTGAATATTATTATTGTCATGAGCATAATTACACCAAATGCACTTGTCAAAAGCTATTGAACAAACCTCAAACATCTCATTTAGCTCACGTTGCTAGAATTACTGTTACTCATGATCCATTAACCAAACAAATAGTTACAATTTCTACAAATGAGTTTGCTCAATCCCATCAGTACCAAGAAGCATTAAAAAATTCATCTCAATTTATCACTATTATAACTGAGTTAGATGATTCCAGTAAATGCTTTCTTTCCTCCTCATCACAATAAATCATTAACTCAACTACTACTGATCATATAACAAATAATTCTAGTCTCTTCATTACTTTTAAACCACATACCCTATCTTCTCTTGTTACTTTAGCAAGTGGCTCTATATCATCTGTTCTTGGTTCTAGCACTATGAATCCTACTCCATCTCTCTTTGTGTCTCGTCTTAAGCTTACCAAACTTCTTTAATCTTATATCAATTAGTTAGATTACTCATAGCTTAAACTATTGTCTCATTCTTTCTTAAGTATCGTCTATTTCAAGATCTTATGACAAAGCGAATTATTGGTAAAGGATGTAGTTCAAGAGGACTATGTTTTAGATACTCAAACAAAAGTGCCTAAACTTGTTGCTTGCTCACATATTGTCGACTTAGCTACTCTTCCTTTTTTGCCTTGAAGAAAGTGTGTCCTCAATTACAGAATGTAATGTCATTAGATTGTGAGGCATGTCAATTTACTAAACACTATCATCAGTCTTATATGTCTCATGTCAATAAGAGAGCTAATTCTCCTTTTAAGTTAGTTCATTAAGATGTTTAGGGTCTTTATCTAATTATGTTCAAATCTAGATTTCATTATTTTGTTAGTTTTGTAGATAACTTTTCTCGCATGACTTGACTATGTCTAATGAAACACCACTCTAAGCTATTTTCTCATTTCACTACCTTTTGCGTGGAAATTAAGACTCAATTTAATATTTCTATACATATTCTAAGAAAGGATAATGCCAAGAAATATCTATCTAACTCATTCAAGACCTATCTAATAAAATAAGGCATTCTTCATCAAACTCCATGTATTAACACATCATTTCAAAATGGTGTAACTAAACAAAAAAATAGACATCTCCTTGAAACAGCAAAGGTACTATTATTTCAAAAGCATGTTCCTAAGTACTTTTGAGCAAAAGCTGTTTCAACAACTTGTTTCTTAGTTAATCATATGCCATTGTTCATTCTTCAAGGTAAGGTTCCCTATAATATCCTTTTTCCCACAAAAACCTTGTTTCCTATTGAACCTTGTATATTTGGTAATACATGTTTTGTTCGAGATATTCAGCCCCAAGTCCCCAAGCTAGATACTAAGTACATAAAATGTGTCTTCTTGGGTTGCCTTTATACACAAAAAGGATATCAATGTTATTGTCCTAATCTTAACAAATTCATTGTGTCTGCTGATGTTACCTTTATGGAACATTATCATTTCTTTTCTACTTCTTCTGAGTCTACAAATAAAGAGAGGGAGAATGATGGTTTATTGGTTTACCACATTATCTATCAGACATCAAGTATACCTCCATCACCTCCTATGCTTTCGTGACCTTCTCCACTGATTCATTATGTGTATACCAAATGGCAACCTTCTCTTGCTATAAGTCTTACACCAGTTTCCTCTGTCATCAAATCTACCTAACAATGATCAAGACCTCTTCATTGCTCTTCGCAAAGGTAATGCACTTACCCTATTTCCACATTTGTGTCATATGATCATTTATCATTTACTGCATGCTCCTTTGTTGCCTCTCTTGGTCATGTATCCATTCCTCGCAATCTTCATAAGGCTTTATCTCATCTTGGCTAGCATACTGCAATGATAAAAGAAATGAATACTTTAGATGCTAATGGTACTTGGATTTGGTTAGCTTACCTACAGGTAAAAAGGCTATTAGATACAAATGGGTATTTGCAGTCAAAGTTAATCCTAATATACCTATTGATCACATCAAAGCCTATCTTATTGCTAAGAGCTATGTCCAAACTTATGGTGTTGACTACTCTAATAATTTCTCTCCTGTGGCTAAATTGACATCTGCCCGTTTATTTATCTCCATGGCAACTACTCATAGGTGATCCTTACATCAACTCGATATTAAAAATGCCTTCTTATATAGAAATCTTCAAGGGGAAGTCCATATAAAGGAACCACCTAGGTTTGTTGCTCAAAGGGAGTGGAGGAAAGTTTGTCGTCTTCATAAATCTTTATATGATTTGAAGCAGAGTCCTCTGCTTGGTTTGGAAAATCCAATCAAGCAGTTGAAAAGTTTGGAACGATTAAAAGTAAGTCTAATCATTTAGTATTTTATAAGCATTCTTCATCTGACATCAATCTTCTTATTATTTATGTGAATGATATCATTATTACTAAGAATGATGTAAGTGAAATATCATCTTTGAAAGATTTTCTTCCCAACCAATTCTGAACAAAAGATTTAGGATCTTTGAAATATTTTTTAGGAGTTGAGATGATGAGGAATAAGAAAGGTATTTTCCTATCTCAACAAAAATATATAATTGATTTGTTATCTAAGATAGGAAAGTTAGGGGCAAAATCATGCAATACCCCAATGGCACCTAATGTAAAACTCATTAAGGATAAAGAGTTATTCGAGGATTCTGAAAGATATAGGAGATTGGTTGGAAAGCTAAATTACCTCACAATAACTCGTCTTAATATTACATATGCTATTAGTATTGTAAGCCAATTTATGTTTTCTCCAATAGTTCATCATTGGCCCGCTTTAAAATAGATTTTATGTTACTCTTAAATAAGGTATACCATACAAAAACCATGGTCATTCTCATACAGGATACTTTTTAGATGCAAAGTAAGCTCGGTCCAAAGAAAACCGAAAATCTATTACTAGCTATTATGTTTTCTTTGAAGGAAATTTGGTTTCATGAAAGAGTAAGAAACAAAATATTGTATCCAAATCTACTACCAAATAAGAATATAGAGTTGTAGCTCGATCTGCATAAGAAGTGATGTAGATATACTAAATTCTGACTAAGATTAAACTTAAAATTTCTATGCCAGCAAAGTTGTGGCATGATAATCAAACTGCTCTTCATATTGCATCTAATTTTGTGTTTATTTTATTTGTGAAAAGATGCAACAAAACTTAACCACTACTAGATACATGAAATCTAAAGATCAACTAGTAGATCTTACAAAAACTCTAAATGGGACTAAGGTTAGTTATCTTTGTAACAAGCTAAGCAAGATCAATATACTCCAGCTTAAGGGGAAGTGTTATGGAATAAATATTTAAATAATATTACATTTACTAGATAGTGTAATTAATGTAATACTAGGTAGGGATTGGTAGAAACACATTATCTATATATATCACTCATTGTATATACAGAAAATATATATCAATATACACACATTATGTTTCTCTACACTAATAACGAATGTAGGAGGATCAATAAATAATTTTTTTTTCTCTTTCCTTAACTACTTAGCTACAAGCAATGCAAGAGTTTCACACAATACCTTTTGCATCACCTAAACTATAAACAAAGATGAGCTTTAGTATACACCAATCAAGATAGAAGATTCACCTATGAACATATTGGGAAACAAAAGAAGCTTATTGAGATCTTGTGCATTGCCGGTGAATGAATGGGCCACCCCACCATTGAATCTGCTCAAGAAATTATAAAGTTGATCAATTTCGTAATTGGCAGCCAAAGTGGGGGTTGGGAGCTATTGAAATTGCTGTTTGTCAGTGAGGGAAATGAACATGTGCCTCATTGATAAAGTACCCTTACTCACATATAAAAGTAGAGGGAACTGTCTTAGTATATGGGTGCATTGAAAGAGCAATTAAAAAAAATTAGTAATAATAATAATTATTATTATAATTATAATAATCCTACCAATATTATCAAACCAATAATAAAAAGTAAATAAAAAATCCATATTAAAAGAAAGTCACATAACAGGGAAAAAAATGCATAAATATATGAGACATTCTGATTAGATGTACTAAAGAAAACCAAGTTAGCCAAAAAGAAATTGATGTACATGGTTGAAGTCCTTTTTTCTTATTTTTCATGAACAAATTAACCCAAAGGGATTTACCCAAAAAAATGACCTCAAACAGGATCACAAAACAATTATGACTGGTTCTTCTGATTGATATCTATGGGTAATCCACTGCCTTCTTACTATCAAGAGAAAAGGTAACGTATAATGCACTTCAGATATAGGGACACATAAATAACACAATGTAAACAGACAGCTATTGAAAGGGAAAGAGAAATGGAGCATCCATCCAAAGAAAGGAAGCCTAGTGATATCACAACTCTTTGTCAGCCCAGATCGGGTCCACTTTTTTCAGGGGACACAAGACTCACCTGTCCCTGTTTCTCTCTACAACTTCACAGAAATCATCAGCTGCTGCACGCATATGTAGAAACATAGGAAGTTTTGCGGCAAATGCCAGTTCAAACTGCTTCTCAAAGTACCTGTTATGTAAGGAATAAGACATCAAAAAACCAATTCACAGAGAAAGAATCAGATGCAATAGAAAGAGAGAGAAAAGCCACTTAATAAATATTTTTGCCTTAATATCTACGTACTTCTTTTGAATCTCGGCAGGGCAAAAGTGAAGTCTGTCATAGTCCAATCCACATTCACCAACAGCAACCACCTTAGAGAGCATGGACATGCAGAAGAAGTAACGTCTTCTTTAGATTCATATTGCACATTATCTACAGGCAGAAAGTTCGAAAGAAACATACTCTTATTCATTCTCACTTTAAAAAGTATAAGCTATTATTCTTTTAGTCTCATTTTAAGTAACATGCATAAACATACAGTGACCAGAACAAATCTCCCTTCAAACCAGTGTATACAAGTTTCCGGAAAGCATTTATCTATCCATGTAATTTATTGAAATTCTCCCATATATCATGAGGAGAGATTAATTCAACTAACTTTTCCTTTCTTGATTCCCTCTCTGGCAAGAGACAGAAGCGCTTGAAAATGTGTTTCAGGATCTCCACTCTCTTCAAATTCCTAAACAAAAAAATAAGGTGTAATTTACAGTCATGATAATTGTTTTCATGATATTTATATATATAACTTTGCTGAAACAAAATGTTCCCATGCCTTGCATCTTGTTGGGTGCACTCCAACAGTACAGTAAAGCCTTCCTGATTATGAAAATAGAGAAAAAAATTAAATAAATTAATAAAACAGACATCAATTATGCAACTAAAAGATGACCAACATCACAGCATCAACTCTGCAAAACAGCCCTTTCAAGACCCACCATCTGTTTCTGCAATGGCAAGAGCTTCCTTTGATTCCTCAAGTGACCCACCAGTCACCTGAAATCAAAGCATTTTTTCAACTTAAAGGCCTTGAGATTGCAGGGTAATGATAATTCACCAAAAGGAATCCATCACCATTGACAATCTAGTTTACATACAAACACAGGTTTTTTATACTGCATTTATATACAGTACTGCGATTTTCCACTGAGCTATAACCCATGAAACACCAGTTATATTCCTCCGTGACACAATTCCATAAATCCATTGACTCAATTGCAATGATGCACGTAGTTATATTGTAGATTAATGCAAAATCACCAACAGATGCAGGTTCATGAGACTGAAGGTGCCAGGATTACTAGACTCCATGCTAAAATCACAAATGAAATTACACTAAATTTATAACTTTCCTACAAAATAATAGTCATCATGTTATATACACAAGTATTCTTGGGGGGAGACCGCTTTTGCCCCCCTTTTGTCCATCTATGTACATGTGCAGTACAGAGGTTCAGACCCAAGAGTTGTAAACAATGGATCTGCATTCCCAAACCCCAACTTCAAACTCAGACCGCAATTCTTATTTACTCTTTCTAACCACTAAGTTATCTCAACATCATATTTTCTTTTCTATTTTTTTTTTTCTTTTGTTGGCCAAATAAACATAATACCATATTGAAGAGTTAAATTCCATCTGGAGGTCTGGTCCCACGATGGGGATTAATATACCTAAAGACATGCCCAAGCTCTTCTAGTCAGGGAAACAACCAGTCAGCATCATATTTAAAAATTAAAAGAGAAAACCTAAAATTTCTCTCTTCTAGTACACAAATTGAATTTCTCAACACTCTTCTAATTTATCACACAATGATTGGATCAAAATTTACTCACTATAATGCGATCCACGCCAGCAGTCCAAGCTCTATTAAGTACAGCTGATATATCAGGTGCATGACATTGCTTCCCGTTATAAATTCCCTTGAACATTCCATCTATTTCAAGAACCCAAAAAGAGAAAATCTAAGCTTGAACATGAAAACGCAGAGATTTAAAAAAAAAAAAAAAAGAATTTGGAGAATTCGGTTATTGAATAATAAATGTATGACGAAATGCCTAACCTGTGAAGTTAACAGCAATATCTGTTTCAGTCACACACAATAGGAGGTAAAAGAAAAGAGCAACATTAGACACAGGAGAACAATATTAATCAAAGAGGAAAAGCAGAGGTTGTATTTGGAATTTCACTTGCCTATCATGCGGACAGTTGCCATGGCCTGGGCTTCCACACAGAGATAAAGAGAGAGAGAGAGAGGGAGGGAGAGAGAGAGAGAGAGCGAGTTACAAGGTTTCGGGAAAATATATTGCGTTTAGGTGCTAGTGTCACCCATTGTAACACATTCACAATGTATAAAGAGAAAAAATAGAGAGAAAAACTCTGAAAATATATTGTATTTGATCAAATGTATTATGTATTACATCTAGAGGGTAACACGCTACATATACAGAAAGTTTTTACAATTTAATGATTGAAATCAATTCGATCTAACGGTTACAATTGACTCCCAACTACCACATTTACCTACCCCATCTACTATTATACAAGATTTTGAACTTCTCTGAAATTTTCTAGAGCCTTTCATATTCTAAAAGTTTTTAGGAGCTTGGGTTTTAGTCTTGAGCTTTAAGAACCTCTTAGGAATAACTCATTTTAGGAGGTTCATAACATTCTCCCCTACTCAATTCAGCGACGCCCTCGTCGCGCCTTTATCATGGAACTTTTGAATCTTATTTTTGAATTGCCATAGTGCTTCGGCTGGTTCTCAACTGACCTTACTCTCTGGTCTTCCCTTCCACATTACCATATACTCGTGTCTAGGAGTCTGTCCACATCTCTTCACGTATCTATCAGCTATGATCCCTTCAACTTCCTTATCAAATGAATCCCATACTCCTGTTGGGGCCCTTTGTGATATAGCTCTTATAGGGTCTTCCTCATCCTTGTGAAATGGTTTTAGCATACTCAAATAGAAAACCAGGTGGAATTTCAGCTTGAATGAAAGTTCCAATTTGTAAGACACTTGCCCCACTCATTTCACAATTGGGAATGGACCCTCGTAGCGCCTCATTAGACCTTTATGCAGTTATCCCTTCGTACGTTATATCAAATGTAACTTAACAAGCACTTAGTCACTTACTTGATATTCCATCGGCCTACACTTCTTGTCTACAATTTTCTTCATTCTCTTGATAGCTCGGTATAAGTATGTCCAAGCTAAGTCATGATTTTCTTGCCATTCCTTTGCAAATTTATAGGCGGGAAGGATCCCATTTGTCACTGGATAAGGAGTTAAGGGTTGCCTTCTCAAGACGATCTCAAAAAGACTCTATCCGATGGACTCATTCTTCTATAGGTTAAATAAGAACTGCGCTACATCTAACAACTCGATCCAATCGCACTGGTTAGCTCCTACAAAATGCCTTAAGTATAATTCTACTAAAGTATTTACTCGCTCCGTCTGACCATTCGTCTGGGGATGCAAACTAGTTGAAAAGTTCAACTCAAATCCTAGAAGTTTGAACAATTCTGTCCAAAATTTCCCTGTAAATCGCCCATCTCAATCACTTATAATGTTTCTTAACAAGCCCCAATACTTTATTACATGTCTCAGGAACAATCGGGCAGCCTCATCTGCCGGGCACTCCTTTGTTGCTGAAACAAAAGTCGTGTATTTTGAAAACCTGTCTATCATAACCATGATTGTACCATACCCTTTCGATCGGGGCAAACTTACAATAAAGTTCATGAAAACACTCTCTCATGGTCGTTCAGGAATAGGAAAAGGCTCTAGTAGTCCTGAAGTTGCCTTATGTTCAACTTTGTCTTATTGGCACACAAGACAAGTTCGAATATAGCTCTCAACATCTTCCCTCATGTGTGGCCAAAAATACTTTTCTTCTATTAAGGCTTGAGTACGGTGCATTCCTGGATGACCTGCCTATTTAGAATCATGACATTCTCTAAGTATCTTCCTTCTTAGGTTCAAGGATTGGGGCACATAAATTCATTGTCCCTTTGTATATATTAGTCCATTCTCTTGCCAAAATCTCCTTGTTTTCCCTTCTTGACATTGGATCAATAGAGCTTTAGCTTGTTTATCATTCTCCATCCCCTCTTGAATTCTATCAATGAAGTTGCTTTCAGGTTTGCTGATGGCTACCAACCCAACCCTTTAGCTCAAAGCATCCGCCACAACATTAGTCTTACCTGACTTATGTTCAAGGTCGAAATCAAATTCTGCCAGGAAAATCTGTCATCAGGCTTGCTTAAGAAAGAGCTTCTTTTGAGTCTAAAAATAGCTAGTGGCCATATTGTCAATTTTGACCACAAACTTCTTCCCTAACAAGTAGTGCCTCCATACCCGGAGACAATATACTATCGTCGTCATCTCCTTTTCATGCACTAGATATCGTTTCTCTATGTCATTCAACTTTCGACTTTCAAATGCCACAGGGTGTCCTTCCTGCATTAAAACCCTTCCAATAGCAAAATCACTAGCATCTGTACATATCCCAAAGGGTTTGCCAAAGTTAGGAAAGAGAAGGACCGGCTCCTTAATGATTGCCTTCTTCAAGGTCTCGAATGCCTGTCGTCTATCTGTACTCCAATTCCATAGGGTATTCTTTTTGAGTAAGTCTATCAATGGACTCGCTATCCTCAAATAGCCCTTAATAAATCTTCTATAATAATTCACTAAGCCAAGGAAGGATCTTAGCTCAGTAGGCTTAGTGGGTTCCTTCCAATCCCAGATGGCCTACACCTTTCCTTTGTCCATTCTAATCTTTCCTCTCCCCATTATGTGACCAAGGAATGTCGCCTCTTCTTGTGCAAAAGCACATTTCTCTAGTTTCACATATAGATTATTCCTTCTCAAAGCTAAGAATACCGAGCTAAGGTGCTCTATGTGTTCCTCCAATGTCTTACTATAAATCATAATGTCATCCAAGTATACTACTACAAATTAATCAAGAAAGGAGGCCAAAACACGATTCATAAGTGTACAAAAAGTAGCCGGGGCATTGGTAAGGCCGAACGGCATGACTAGGAATTCAAAAGCACCATACCTTGCAACACAAGTGGTCTTGGGTTTGTCTCCTTCTGCAATCCTCACTTTGTGATATTCCGACCGTAAATCCAATTTGGAGAAGTATCTAACTTCTCCCAACCTGTCAAATAAGTCCAAAACCAATGGAATGGGATACTTATTCTTTATAGTGACCTTATTTAGGGCTCGATAATCAATACACATTCAAAGTAATCCATCTTGTTTCTTCTGAAAGAGCACAGGAGCTCCAAAAGGTGCCTTTGAAGGTTTAATGAAACCTGCTTCTAATAATTCCTTTAATTGTTGCCTTAACTCTTCTAATTCTAGAGATGACATCCTATATGGGACGGCGGCAGGTAGCTTGGCTCCAGGTTCCAATTCTATCACATGGTCTACCTCTCTTCTTGGTGGTAGCTTCTTGGGCAACATTGGCGGCATTATATCTCTAAATTCTTCCAATATCTCCCCCACTTGAAGTGGAACCCTTTCTTGGCCAATAGTCTCTTCCTTGACTTTTAAGGTAGCCAAATAAGTGACTTCATTCTTCTTGAGTCCCTTTTCCAATTGCATAGCCGATAGGAATTTGGTGGGTTGGCTTACCTTCCATGTGACGGGGACTATACATTGTGAGTTCTGATGAAGTACACAAATGCAGTTAACCCGCGGTACGATAAGTGCATCAATGCAATCTAGGAACTCCATCCCTATCACAAACTCAAAATCATCCATTAGCACTACTTCAACCATCTCCTTTCCCTGCCAACCCCCAATATGGAGCTCTATCCCCTTAGCTACTCCCATAATGGGAACTTCTTTTGAGTTAACTGTTTTAAGCCACGTTTTGGTCTCCTCTACTTTTAGCCCCAACTTCTTTGCTGCCATATCAGAAATGAAAAGATGAGATGCCCCTGTATCTATGAGGGCATTAAGTTTCTTACTTGTTACCAATACTTCGGTATACATCAATCTTTTTCTTTCGTTAACTTGAGACTTTATGGCACTGAGTAAACGAACTGACCCTAACGGAGCCTCATCCCCATCATCTGAGCTTTCACTTGCTACTAGCGCTGCCAATCTCTCTTTCTTCGGATACCCCCTGGCATAATGAAGACCATTACAGAAATAACATTTCAATTCACAGGATTTCCATCTTTCCCCGTCTCTCCCTTCACGAGTTCTACCTCGATTGTTATCTCTTTCTTCTACTTTGGTTTTCCTTTTGGAAGAACTCCCACTCTTCTCCCTTTCAACTCCCCCTTTCCATCTTCCCCTTGTGATCTTAGGATCTGTCTTCCGAAATTCCATTAGGCCTTCAGCAACTGCTATAGCCTTGGAAATGTCTTCTACTCCCCTTCGCTCCAGTTTTAATTTAGCCCAAGGCTTTAAGCCATCCACAAACATTACCAAAGCATCTTCTTAGTTGAGGTCTGGGATCTTTAACATCAACTCTGAAAATTCCTTTACATATTGCTTTATGTCACCCTTATGGGTTAGGTGACGCAATTTCACCTTTGCTTCCTTAGCAGCATTTTGAGGAGAGAATTGACCCTTTAGCTCTTGTGCAAAGCTATCCCATGTATTGATATCAGCTGCCTTCCTACGCCACCATACCATAACAGAGTCTTTCAAATACATAACAATAATACGTACCTTTCTAGCATCATCTAAAATTCCTACAGCGTTAAAGTACTGTTCCACTCCCCATAAGAAGTTGTCTACTTCCCGCGCAAACCGCGTTCCATTAAAATGCTTTGACTTTGAAACATCGACCCTATGGCCTATCTGGATGGTCACTCCATTTGCAATAGCAATCCGACAAGCCGTCAATTGCATCTTGAGATCTTTAATCTCCTGGTGCATGGCTACTACCACTATATCAATCTTAGCTTCATAAGCCTCTTCCTTCGTTTCTAAAGCCGTGACTCGGACTTGGAGAGCATCACCCTTCTCTTCAATAACGTTTCCATGCTGCCTAAGCTCTTCTACTACTCGATTTAGTGCTCCTTGCAATTCGCCTCGGAGTTCTTCCTCCATTTCCTTAAGACTGCCTTGAGACTCATCAAATTGTTCCTTGGCCTCAGTAATGCTCAACTCTACCTTATTCATCCTATTAAGGAGGGAGTTCAGCAAGTCCCGGGACTTAGCCCTTTGCCTGGTAACACGGCGATCATCATGGTCGGCCAACTCATCAACCATTGAAGTGTTGTTGTCTCCTCCAAATGATATTTTCTCTATAAGTAGTCCCTTTTCAGGCTCTGATACCACTTATCACGAGCGGATTCCGTCACTTGATTCCGTGTGGCACTTAGCGTTCCTGACCACACTAAGGAAGGTTAAGTCAGCCTACAATATACTCACAATGTTTAGAGAGAGAAAGTAAAGAGAGAAACTCTGAAGGTATGTTGTATTCACTCAAATGAATTGTGTATTATATCTGGGGGGGGAATACCCCTATATATACAGAAAGCCTTTACAATTTAATGGTTAAAATCAATTCGATCTAACGGTTACAATTGACTCCCAACTACAACATTCACCTACCCTACCTACTATTATACAAGATTTTGGACTTTTCTGGAACCTTCTAAAGCTTTTCACCTTCTAGAGCTTTTCATCTTCTAAAAGTTTTTAAAGGCTTGGGCTTTAGTCTTGGACTTTATGAACCTCCTAGGAATGACCTATTTTAGGAGGTCCATAACACTAATCAGTGGCTCCCACAACTACTTTAAATTACAGTATTTATTAGTAGTAACATGTTGTATATTTTAATATGTGATTAATAAGTATATTTAGATATATATTAATAATAATAGATTTTTTCTAATAGTAATAATAGTTTATATTTATATGTATTAGAATTTTATTGATATTTGTCATCCATTTAACAAAACATGTAACGTATTAGTTTTTTAAAATGAAAAAGGATTCATTAATAATATGCATATATATATATATATATATAG